>OY101434.1:17706898-18306898 GCA_956483605.1 Tuberolachnus salignus
GGGGTGACACAAGAGACGAAAGTTTCTATGAAACTCCGTAGTTGTATACGTTGAATTCATAAAGCGTTAAAATCGTCGACAAGGATATGTTTTTTGTTTATGAGGTCGCCGTTTTATCCGTTACGGTCCATATTTGCGATTCAGCGTGTGGCGGAGGGCGAACGAGAAAAAAGAGGGACCGGGTTATGGGCTACAATAGGATACGGTTAGAAATTGAGCAAAACGTTTTTCGGGATTTTCGAATGCCTACAAAAGAAAGCATTATAATCGGACAGAGTCGCGGGCATCGCAATAATAAAAATCGGACGCGCGCTCGCGCGCTGGTCACTTTGAGAATCCGACGAGAGAGCCGCCGTGCTAAATGAGAATTACAAAAGTTATTTTAAAAAAAAAAAACCCAAACGGTTTTTAATACGCTCGTCTAACGTAACAGTGTTATACGGCGATAAGCCCATAATCTAACCTACAAGTGCGAGAGAGGGACTTTCACCGCGACCGCGGCCGCAACGGTATAAGTAAAATAGAAAAAAAAAAATTATCGTACGTTTACGGGCGAGCGAGCGGTCCGTAAATGAAAAGGTCGCCCGGGAGTCTGGTTACCGTTTTCGGGCATCGCGTCTCGTAGATGTTTTTTTTTTTATATATATATTATTATGGCGAGCGACCGTACGTTTTATTTACTCGATTGCGTCATCGTTTCCACCGGGTAAAATAATAATAATAATAATAATAATTATTTCGACATAAGGCGGCGATAATATTCGTATTATTATTATTATGTATCCTTTCGGGTGGACGCCGCGGCGGTGGGATCGGCAAATTTGTATGCGGGCGATACCTCCGTATAGGTTTTTTATTATTATTATTGTTTTTTTTTTTTTTTTTAACTGTATAATAATATTATTACTTTGCGCCCCGAATACTCAAACAGAGGAAACAATAATAATAATAATAATCGTATAACGGACGACCGAAACGGGCACGAGCGGTGACTTTCACGGGTTCCGATTAGTAATTTTTCATTCTGACCGTAGCGACCAACACATTTATTGGTTTTACTATAAAACCGCGCGTGTGTGTGTTTTTTCCGTCTGAAAACGATTTTTTTTTTTTTTACCGGAAATATCGTTCCGATCGACAAAAACGACGGGAGAGCCGCTCTGTTGGATTCTGTAGTCGGTGCATCATCGGAGAGGTTGGTATTTTTTGATTTCCCTTGTGGTTTTCACGATAATTTGCGACCAAAACGGAAATAAATTATTCTCAATAAAACGGTTACAATATAATTGCATGTTATTTCTTTCTAGACGTCGTAAAATTTGTCGAGTATTTTTCGTTTTCGTGTTATGTTGGCCTCTCGATACTGTTGGAAAATCCGACACACGGTCCATCGCAAATCCGGTATGTTGGCCGTAAAAAATTATCGAAAATCCGTAGACAAATTATTTTATCGTTTTCCGTTAGCCTACAGTTATCCATTAAATTCGTTTCCACCTTGTCAGTGGCCCACTTACTGACGTTTTCGCCGGTTATCCAGTCGCACAATATTCATTTTTATTACCGTACGAGTACGTTTGTCGTTCGATTCGTGTTTTGCGTACATTGAATTTGATTGATTATGCGTTTGGCGTTTCGTTGGTTTTTATTCAAATAGATAATTAATACCTATTTATACGTCTGTTATAATGCGAGGCTTCGGCTCGGTGTTTTAACCCGCGGACGTGGTTTTTTTTCACAATTTTTTATTTTTTATTTTTTTTTTTTTTGTTCTTTTGTTCATCGTACAACGACAGTTATAATAAATAGTTAATGTACGGTTTATTTTATTGTTATCGGCTGCTGTCAGGAAGTCCGAGTAATACCCGGACGAACGGCGCCCGATACTATAGGAAAATAATAAATACTTAATACAGTACTAACAATAATATTATTTCCGATATTATCGAACGACTAATATAATAAAAATATAAGGTATTTTATTTCTCAACAAAAAAAATACGCGGGTTGCCCAATCAAAATACAATGCTTACGACTCTATATAGCCGTGGATATAATACAATAATATATGAATTTAATGCTCAAGACGACGACGGCCGAGTGTTGCGTACATAATAATATTATTACTCTTATTTTTCGACCATTGTAATGGTATTTCGATAATAATCGCGTGTCTATAATATAGTATAGGTACCATAAAAAAAATAAAATAAATAAAACTGATATAATTCGCACCGTAGGCGGCTGTTGTAGGTGATAAGATACTTCAAGGTATAGGAAATAAACCATTTAGTTGATATCTGTGCGCAACAATAAATCGTTGAATACGAAAAAATATTCTCACCAAAGTTCGGTTTAACATATTTTGATCGATTGAATATTAAAAGAAAAAAAAATAACAGACACATGGAAATATTACGGTTTCCCCCCCCCCCATTATGAAATGGATACTATATTAGGAAAAAAAAAAAACCTCCTCGATGCACCGACTAGACAACATTCGCTACTATAATCCCTCTGGTGTCGATGATCGGAGCATTATTTCTGGTAGAAAAGTTGTCTGGCAGACAGAACAAAAAAAAAATAATTTTTTTTTAAACTTATTTTCAGACCCGTTGCGATTTCTCCCGCTTTTCCGTGTCACGGGTCCGCCACGTCGATTTAAATTACTGTTATCCCGCCCGTATCCAATGTTTAGCGTTTCGCGTATTACCGCAATTTTTAGAAAAATATTTCCTATTTGAACGCGCCCACATGATAATAAATTTTACGGAATTGTTCGTAGACAATAATCTATAAACCGGCGGTTTATACGGTGAAAAATCGCACCCTGTACGATATGAGCGCCGGACAACGGTCGTGATTTTTTTTTTTTTACCACTGTTGTAGTAATAATTTAAAATAATAATATATCTCCGCCACCGGGGGAGACGTATTAAAAACATAAATAAATAAATAAACAATTCTATAAAATATAATATAACCTGCCCATCACCCGAACCGATGCCGCGACGACGTATTTCGTATTATTATAATTATTATTATTTGTCGGTAAACTCATCTTAATAATATACGCATTAAGTAGGTACTTGGACTCGGTAGTAGTTAATAGTCGGTCGGTACTACTACTACTACTACTACTACTACTATTATTACTACTACTACAGCGCGGTTTTCCAGTTTTGTCTTCCGTTTTTTTTTTTTTTTTATTCATCCCGAAACCGGTTATTCCTTAACACACTCTGGCAGCGTAATAATATTGTATATTATATGCATTTTTCGTAAAATAATACAGAAAGAACAAAAAAAAAAAAAAAATAATAATAAAATATCCGCTCGCCATTTGCGCGGTGCGCGTACGAGCAGGTACGTATATAATAATATTTATTTCGTCTCCCGCTAACGCTACGTGTGTATATTTATTTATTTATTTTGTTTCTTAACAATTTTTATTCCGTATTATTTTTCTTTCAGGGTCAGTCGACGACGACAACGACGACGACGACGACCAGACCGCCGCCACACACGAGATATAACTTCTATGTAGTTACACACCATCGACGACGATAAAATTTATATTACTCGCTGAGACGTATTATATTATAATGTCGTATACCTACTCGATAAGTCATTTCGTCGTCCCGCGGTGACTTTGTTTTAAGAAAAATAATAATAATAATAAAAGATTGAAAACCGCACGAGAAAACGATATATAAATAATATAGTCGTGTTATTGTGCAGGACAATCAACGACAACACGTCATTTAGAGTTTGTGCGCGTGTGTACAAGAGAACAAAGAAAGTATATTTAAATGACGTTTAATTGCCGATTCGTACGTGTACATATACGTGAATAACATTTTTTTTTTTTTTTTTTTAATCAATTTTCGACTTTAGATCATATCTGGAATTTATATGAGTACGCAACTTCAACGGTTTCGTGTGGATGTGTTTTTATAAAGAGGGCTGTGGAGTGATCCTTTACGTTGGCGGAACGTTTGAAGAAACGAATTTCAAGAGAAACCGTCTTAAACGAGACGACTGCAACGGCCATGAAGAAACCAAAACCCATTACGACGGGTAACCCGATTGATAAAAGACCACCACGGAAAGCCGAAGGTGTGAGGTGGGAAGTCGTAGTAAAAAAAAAAAGATTGTAGAATCAAATCACAAGATTTTGGTATGAAATAATAATAACAAAAAAAAAACCGAGCGATTATTTTTCTCGGACGTACAAGTCTTGATTGCTCGGTTGCACAAATCTAGGTAACCACTAACCACTATCGAACCGCGTCTTTTAACAAACCGGGTCGGATGATCAAAACTCTATATTGATGTGCTCAGATTTGGACGTTTCTATATTATTATTTTATTATTTTTTAATAATTTAATATATTAAACACTTTGCGCTCTTTGCGGAGATATTTTATTGATTCTTTTTTCTTCCAGGCACAGATTTCGTCTGTATTACAGCGTCACCGCAATAACCATAGACTCATAGACCGCGAATAGAAAGATAACCGTGATGTGCGTGAAAGAGAATGAACTTTATGTAAGAGGTTTTCTCATGGAAGAGTTAATTAAAATTATTGTTATTTCAGTTGAATTATATTTTGCGTGGGATATTGTATATACTTATATTTTACAATACTAGTGTACAGTGTAAAAATTGTACAAATATTAAAAAAAAAAAAAAAACAAGGTTTATTATATGAATATGAAACGATTTACCTGTGAAGAGTTTGTCTTTTCATCGAATGAATTAGGTGACTCAAAAAAACTTACACGCAGTTAGTTTACGAATCAAATATTAAAATCTGTATTTTGTCAAAAAACAATTTTCGTTTTAAACGAAATTAATTATGGTAAATGATAATAAAAACTATCACTATGATTTTACTACGGAATAAACAGTTTTTGTTATTGTTTTACTGCCATGAAAAAACCTCTTCGGAGTCTCTGTTGTCTCTGTCACACATATGTATATTGACTTTTATAATTTATACGTTTAGTTACGTCTATGGAAATAACAAAACTATAATTATATAACCATAATTCTTTATTTTTTTTCTAAAAGATAATAAACGCACCTATTATTATTATTATTATTAACGCACGTGTTAACATAATAATATTATAACTGTAATAATAATTGTGCAACTTCTGGACGTACGGTTTGCACACCGACACCGACAGACCACCGACCGGCAGCCGATACGTGAACGTGTCAACCTCCTTTCTCTCGGGGCGAAAAAAAAAATAATAATAATAAAATAAAATAAAATAATAACGATGCGGTGACACACGCGCGGCGGCGGTGCAAAAATAATTACACGGCCCCCACGTGACTTAATTAAAAAAAACCATAATAGTATTATGATATAATACACGAGTAAAATATTATTATGGGCGAACGGTTTTTTATTTTTTTTTGTTGGAAATGTTTATCAAGTCATGCCGCCGGGCACACGACCCGACGTGGCGGTTTCCTCCTTTTCGCCGCCCTTCCGTCAGCTCGTTAAATTGCGAAATATCTCGTGAAAAAAACAATGAAAATCATAATCACACTTGGAAAATACCGGGTGTTCGGAATTTTTTACTTGCCCCCGTCCTTCAAATTCGATTATTTACATACGTAATATTACTTATCCGTGTGTCGCGTGATGTGATTAATTCAATTGGCGAACAAATAATACGGCGTTTATATAATACAAATCCGGTACGTCTACGTGAATTGCGTATTTTCCGATTGAACCGATCGAATCAAAGCCGGATCCAGCCGATTATTACTATTATTCAAAATGTCGGTGGGCGGGGAAATTTGAAGTCGTCCAATATCGTATTCGAGCTTTATTCAATTACATATTCTAAACGATATATTCATTTTTTTTTTATTATTATTATATATACTCTGAGGGGGTAATTTCTCTAACACGGACCCACCACCCCTCGCAATTGGATTGGCCACCGACTGTCCCGTGTTTTTGGATATTTTCCCCGCGCATTATTTTATAACACATTCCTCTATATTATTATCGTAACGTATTTCTATAGAATAAATTGAAAAATTCAATTCAGTATTATATTGCTATTGTAAAACGTTAGGTAAAAAAAAATGTTTATAATATTCCGTTTTAACGCATTTTTTTTTTTTTTTTTTTAGTCTTGCACTCCGCGTTCTCCGTGTTTCCACGTATATTTCGAAACGCGCGTACCGGGGCATTGTACGCACACGTTTTATGACCGATTAAATATTAAAACGAAACGAAGACACACACGCACAAAAAAAAAAAAAAAAAAAAAAAAAAAAAAAAAAAAAAAAAAAAAAAAAAAAAAAACCGATCTTTTTGATAAGTGCCGAATATTTTCCACAACAATTGAACACGACGGCGTTGTTTTTTGATTTTGTTTTTTTTTTTTGTTGTTGTTTTTTTCTACAACCACCCGATAATATAATATTCGCGCCACTGGCCGTGCCACGCGTCCAGCATATTAAATACACAACTTCCTGTCAATATACTTTTTACTTGTGTTACACAATATTTTACCGGTTGATTGAACTGTCAAGTCGCCAAACAAACACACACGCACACGGTAAGTACGATTAGCTTTGCGAAACACGTATGCACTTTACGCGTTGCATTTCCTAGCACCTACGAGTACTCGAAATAAATATTTTTAATAATACACCGACGGTTCTTACACCCGCGGTCCGCGGCACTATCGTCGGTTAAAATAATATCAATCACGATGACCAGAGCCGCATCTAACGGGGGCGCAACATTTTAGCCGACTTATATTGGCAAATAGACAATTGAAAATTATATTAATATCCTATAAACAAACACATTGCTTACGTGTTGTTACGCTGATAACAATAAGTATTTCATAGTTTTTTTTATTTTCAATACTTTACACAGGGTGGGGGGGATTAAATCATTGACTATGAATACAATAAATCTTTTACAAATAAGTGTTTTGTTAACAAAATACCGTTCCTAATGGTAATTGTCTTAAGGGCGGCATTATTTTATGTGCCCCGAAGCGGCGACATACACCTCAATGCGGCACATGAGATATTTGTAAAAAAAAAGAAAAATATAATTTATTCGAAAGGAAATCGGCAGGGCGGGAGGGTCTCGCGATTACTAAAAAGTCTTTCGCCCGGGGGTCCGAGTTCTACAAAAGTTTAAGAACCCGGAAAACGGGAACGGTTAACGGTGTTTTTCAGTGAGACAATGAACGCGTTAAGAGCATTCGAAACGGACAATAGCATTTTAGAACAATTTATTTACCCGATCGGAGTCGTGAAACGATAAAAAAAATCTAAAAACAGATTTGAACCGAGCGTAAAGCGTACACGAGATCGGCCACGACACTATTATTAAATTTAGTTTTAGTCTTTTTATTGTACATTTTTTGGAAATTGAGGACTGAAATTTCAAAAAAAAATTGGCTTTCATATACAACGCACGCTGAATTCAAATGAGTTTCCGGAATTCTCGCGCCTTCACTACGTCGAAGAACAAAAAAAAAAAAAAAAATGATCTAAATCGCTATGCCGCGTATTTATTAAACAAAAAATAAATAAATAAATAAATACAAATCCTCTCCCGTAAAATTTTAGTTTGTTAAAGTAAATTGATAAAGTTCACCATCAACAGATCATTTAACAACATAAATAAAACCGTGTATTGCGAACGGCTACAAGTTCAACAGAATAATGCCTGATATAGTCGGTAAGTACTAAAAGTGGCGTTAATTAAGTTAATAAATTAAACGATATTTGTTCCATATGCAACAAATCATAATTGAAAAATAATATAAACGTTGGAATCTAGTCCGGCGAGAACAATAATTTTTTTCGGGGGATTAATTGTAAAGTGACCCGAAAATATTCCAATCTCCCGGCCTAAATTATCGTCAAAAAGACCTAAACGCCTGACGTAAATTTAGGTACTTCCCGCGGTTCGATTATGAAAACAAAAAGATCTATGAGTTTATAAACGAGTTGGCTTTGCATAGGTTCTAAATTAATAATTTTTGATTTGGTTATTTACCGTTGAAAATTTTTGTCAGGCATTATAGAAATGCGGAAAACCGAGCACAACGATGTCTATCCAGAGCCTGCAGAATACTGTTGGACGTACACGAGAACACGATTAAATTCCTGTATTGCCGGTTAGACAGACGGAGGCGGCGAAAAAAAAAAAAAAAATGTTACTGCGACAGAGTAGGAGATACCTCCTATATTGTCGATTATTTGTTAATGTACCTAATTGTTCCGAACCAACACCCGCGGAAACGGTTCGGTATTAAACGAGGTTTCGCAACGGCAACGCAGAATATTATACAACGACCACACCCCTCGTATAACATTTACCATACATGATATAATAATATTTTCAAGTGGCGTATTATTGAAACCGATACGCGTGTAAATATAATAATATACGGGCGTTTAATACAATTAATATAGAACGGGTAGAGTTGGATGCGAACGGAGAATCGATCGAGAAAGCAATAAAATTCGAGTGTCCACCGATATAATATAATATTGTTATATTAACCGCTTTCTATTTAATTATAGAAACACTATATAGGTATATATAGCGCAAATAACACACACACACACATATATATATATATATATATATAAAATAATTATAATTTTCACTTTTCCCCGGGTGTACACATAGGCTAGGTATCCGCTACGCAATCGTATCGTATCGTTTAAACAAATACATTGTGTAATATGTAATGCCGACAAGATACACCGAGATACTTGTGCGATCTGTCCCCGAGACCATTCTAACGAACCCCTTCTGCCCGCGGCCATATTTTAATGATGTTTGGATAACGTGGCGGTAAAACGAATACGATAAATCGCGAACGACCAATTTCCATCCGCAATCTAATAATATTTATTATATTTTTTAAATATAGAAAAAAAAAAAATAAAAATTTACCATTTTTTTTATTTTTATTTATATTTTTGTTTGTTTTTTTTTAGGTATTTGCGAAAATCCAAAAGAAGCGTAGGACGTGATGTAGTGCAGCCCACTCTCGGTCACCGTTGTTCGCGCACAAACCGTCCGGAACGCATTTACGATTACGTGGGATGTGCGTACGACGACGTTTATTTTGTAATTTCTATACGATAATTAGATATATATATATATATAAAACGAAAAAAAATTTAAAAAAAAAAATAAAAAAACAGAACAAAAAAACAAAACGAAATTACACGACTGTTGAGTTTATTGTATACGGCAATAATAAAGACACGGAGAGAAAAAAAAATGAAACCCGAATAATTCTCGAAATGAATGGAACATGGAACAAGTCAGAATCGTGTTGTGTCTGGATTGTAACTGACATCGGACGACGCGTCTTCACCGGAGGTTTGGCCGGTGTGTACGCTACGGCCATACGAAAACGAGGACGTCGGACACTTGTCCTTTCTATTTTCCCCTCTCTCACCCTCCTGCGACGACGGCGGCGGCGGCGGATATACGTACGATGCTGCTCCGATCGTATATAATAAATTTATATAAAACAGACAACTACCTCGTCGGGTGGGGTGGATGGCGATATATATTATTATTATTATAAAACTACCGCTGTAAATGGAACAAAATTTTAAATTTTTTTATTTTTTTTTTTTTTGAAAAAGTAGCTCGTCAAATCGTTCGTAGATACATTATTATTATGTAAGCTCAGTGTTATTACCGCTTTATCATCGTCGTATATGCACCGTGCGTTTGGAGAAAACCGCTTTCCCCTCGGACGCATAAATATGTATATAGATATACATGCAGAAAAATATTATTTTTAATAATAATAGTGGTCGAATCCCCCACCACCCTTGCAAATAACCCGCAATAACGTACGTTGTACGACCTTAAGGAGAAAAATAAAGCGAATTATGCGTCTCCCCCCCCTCCCTTGCCCGTGTACGATTTTTCATATATCGCACTGTGAATTATTGCACATTTCGAAATATATACGAGTTAATATATAGGTGCGTTGAACTCGTATTAGTATTTATTCGAATTTGTTACGCGTATAAGATAAATTTAACACACACACACACACATACACAAAAAAAAAAAAAAAAACCGTATAAATCCAACGTCCGCCGAGAGACGGGTCGCTATATTGGCTCGTGGTGGTGATCACTGATTACGACTTTCGGCGAACGAAAAAAATAACACAAATTTGATTTGACAAAATCGATTTTGCCGACCAGAATAGGTGTACAGCGTGTTCCGCGTTAATTTTACAACCCAAAAATATTCTATTTCGACCCTTAAGTGGCGGACACCTGTTCCGCGGTGGACGAGTACTCGGGCTCCTGGTATTTTTTCCCCTTCAGATTTTCAGACCGAATTTCGGGTTTTTATACTTGATGGCCAATCAAAACCTTCGCAGGAGCTTTTTGTGAAATATTCGATTTAGACAACACTTTAGAGTAAGGGTTATTTATTACAATTTATTTTTTATGTGTTCCGCGCGGCAAACGCGTGAGATTTTAAATAGCGAACTTTTCCGCATATTAAGGATTGCACAGTCGCCACTGTAGACACACGGCGATTATGAATGTCAGGTATTAATTTTTTCGTCAAAAAGTCAAATACCCGAACGACTCTAAGTATAA
Organism: Tuberolachnus salignus; assembly: GCA_956483605.1. Classification (NCBI taxonomy): domain Eukaryota; kingdom Metazoa; phylum Arthropoda; class Insecta; order Hemiptera; family Aphididae; genus Tuberolachnus; species Tuberolachnus salignus. The sequence continues at coordinate 17,717,556 of OY101434.1, forward strand.
CACTCGATATCCAGATAGTCTGCAGTCGCAATAGAATGTTTTCGCCAAGGCTACGAACATTAGCGCGGTTAAAATTAAAACTAAGTTAATATTAATCAAGAGTTACTTTTTTTACACGATTAACAATATTAACTCACAATAAATTACACTCAATTCATCATATACTCGTTATTTTGCCTGTGAATTGTTATATGATGTAATAAGTAGATATAAACGTTTGAAAAAAAATAAAAAATTGCTTTTAAAACTGCTCAAATAGTCTCAAAATTGATTAATTTATAAATAATATATTGTACAAATAAAAAAAGTCAACGTATGAATTCTATTCGTTCCGTAAATAACTGTTAAATAAATTAAATGTTTAATGAAACATAAAATACTTCTCAAACTAATAATAATTTCACTGTACACAAATCAAATATGAAAGTGCCTAGAATCAAACGGTTTATATAAAATCATGACTAAACCTCATAACGATTATTTCTATTTATACCTTTACTCGAATTTATAATCAGTTATGTTCGGAATAATAATAATAAAACAACACGGAAACCGGATAGTTTAAAATTAAAGTGGTTCTCTTCCTCTTCGGCAGAACATGTGATCCTAGGTCAGCTATTTTTATTCTCGCCTTCCATATCTGAATATCTCCGCCATATACATCACCAGCATCACTATTTTTTCCCCAAGCTACTCCACTTATAGATACACTGATAGAAGTCATCCCCCGATGACTTCTAACCACTTTTTCTTTGCGCCGTACTTATGAACAAGCTTTTTACGTATAAAATGATATTTAAACAGTGCGACATTGAAAAATTTATATTTTATTTATCGTTACATACAAATAATATTGGCTGAAATATCAGTTGATTACAATTAGTGGTGTACACAGGGTGGGGGTGGAAGATATATTTCCCCCATGGGCTTTTTTTATATATATATACTTAAACATGACTAGACCTCCAGGCATAAAAATAATAAGTACGTGCATGTTGACAACCAAATTTGTTTTCAGAAATATGTGCTGTGATGATAACTGATAAATGATAAATGATTAAGTATCGGATAAAAATATAATAGATTTTTGTTGTTCCGGTTTATTGCATCTCACCTCCCCATACCAAATTCCTGCGCACGCCACTGATTACAATAGATTATCGATTATACAGTGTATATATTATGATAATACCTTTTTTTTTTTTTTTTTTTGGAAATAAACATTACAAACATTATAGTTAAAAACGAATCTTGGTGTCTGTACAATTTTAATGGATAATCGTAAAGCATTAAAAACCAAGCAATTTTTCAGAAATTGATGAGAAATTACCGATTTTTAACGGATGGGTTAAAATTAGAAAAAAGTATAAGGAGACGTTTATTTAGGAAATAATCAGTTGTACAATAAAGATTCGATACGATTTTTTGCGTTGTTAAGATTTTAAAAAAAATACGCAAAAAAACAAAAAATTTCACTTCTTCATAAACCGTTGAGCCTAAATCGCGCACTGTTAATTAGGTCCAATCGAGCTCAAATTTTGTGGACTTAAGTTTTAGAAAATTCGAAACGAATTAATGCCGACCCTCCTTAAAATTAAAGAAAATAAAAATTCTTCTCATATAAATAACGGGGACCTCAATATACACATTATTTAAACATAGCCACATCATATTATTATCATAATTATTATTGTTATAATGCTTTGTTTGCGTTTACGTGTATATGTGTCCACCGACATTTTTAAACGTCTAAAAAAATTGGGCCACGCCACAGTTTACCATGTTGCACGTGTTAAACTATAGGTACGCGTTTTATTGTATTACAATGTAGTGCCTAAATTAAAACAAAAATGTCGTACTACGAACATTTCGACTATTTTATTAAACTATGTGTATAGTAAAAGTAATAAACCTAAGCCAACTTTGATTGGTCTTTAAAATCGATTTTCTTCGGCTTCTACTCGAATTTGGCCCTTAAGAGACCGCTATAGACACAAAACCCTGCCATTAATTGTAATTTTCAAAAATATTTTCTGTTGATATTTCACTGTGTACACGAGATTGCACTAAAATAACTGTGCTCGTGATCGTTTTATTTGAACAAAAACCTAATATAAAAGATAGCGAAAATGCATGAAAATCAAAAGAAAATCCTACCAAAAATTGTAAACCTACGTATTTAAACTCTGTGACGTATGAATAGAATTTTGTTTTTAATAACCTATGTACTAAAAAGAATAAAAAATGCAAATGCTTACAAATTCACATTGATTAATTCCTTTGGTTTTACAAATTTACAAATTTGTTCAAGTATCCACAATATCCTTTATTCGCTATTTGTATATTCTCGGCGATGTCTCCGTTTTCACATCGTTCCCCCCCCCCGCTTCCAAATTCCGAAATAATATTTAAATCGTGGCGCACTCTGACCTAAACTCTAAAATATTAACAAACCCAGTCGATTTATAATGAATTTCTATTTAAAAACCGTCCGTATACGAGTACGTAGGGTGGATTTATAACATCTATAACTATACCAAGGTCACTTATATATATATATATATATATATATATATATATATTTTCTATTATAGTTAACAAAATATTTCGATCGATAATATAATATAATACATAGGGAAACGGCAGCCTAAGGGTATTTCGGCGTAACGAAATCACTCCCTACTAGATTTTTTTTAGTTTTGTATTAATGGCGTATTATAACCTAACCGGCCGTTGTATCATACGAGTACTTCCCGTACCTACTTATTAAAATATTACAAAACAATAATAATTACGTAGAAAACGAACATAATTTTTATTATTATTATTTTTTTTATTTTATTATTTTTAGATCGATTCGGCGGCGGTTTATAATGCGCGATCCAGAATCCAATTTATATAATAAATCGTTGTTATTTATTAGATTATATAACTGCACGTTATTATAATTTAAAGAAACTGAATAATATTTAATTATAATAATATTATAGGAACGTATACGTATATTATTATGTGGGTATGCGCACCGCAATAAAGACCTTCGTATAAAGCAGTTTAAATGTGTTATGAACATAGTGGATATAATATAAGTGTTGTATTACAATAATTATCTCGGTGCTGAACAATTATTATATTATTTTTTTATTAAATAACACTCGTTCTATATATATATATTATGATATCATTTTGATAATAAAAAAAAAAAAAACTGTGAAAAAATACCTGTGGTGATTTTAATTAATATAAAATTAAAAAGAAAAAAACGCCGATCTAATTAAACTACGTTATTACACGCTGAACTTTTTTTCATCTATTTATTGGGGCTAAAAAAAAAAAATATCGATTACAATTATTGGGGTGTATTAAAAATCTTACACCTCGCATCCCACCACGATACGAACAAGGGCGAGGACCCAGCAGATGTGACCAGGGTGGGAGAGCTCTCTTGATCCGGACTTGAAGGACACAAATCCCACACTCGAGTAAAAGAGAAATCGAACATGTCCGAGACTTGTTGACTTACATTGAAAGTTTAATTTACAATTATAATATAATATCGTGTCGGACGAAATAATAATTTTTAATGGTTGTTTTTTTTTTTTTTTTTTATTCGTTCACGCCGACTATTGATAATAAACTCTTAATTGAACTGACATTTGATAATATTGAGCGGACAATCACATATCATAATACCATCACGCAGTAACGTAGGCAGGGGGAGGCACTGGGCCCATAGTCTCTCCCATTGACCGTATTTATGTAAAAAATAAAAAAATTGGTTTAATTTAAAATCGTATCGTATTTATGTAATTTTATTATCTATTGGATATTGATAAATAAGATCGATAATTTTGTTGTGGTAGCCATATAAAATAAACACGGACTGAGATATAACCACAGGACAATAGCCCTATGTGGATAATAAAGAATTAATATCTGTGGCAGTTGCATTTTTTAACGGACAAGCATGTAGGTCTTTGGCCCCTCACCCCCATTGAGAAATCCTGGCTACGCCACTGCCATCTCGTATATCCGATGAAAGAGTCTACCATGACAATAATATTTCAACAACGAGTTCGTTACCGGCTATGTATTGCAAAGATTGAGCCAGTGACGTGCCCGGGGAGGATGAGGGAGATTAGGGGATATATCCCCCCTTGATAAAATGGTAACAAGTTTCGGTTACGTAGGAAATTCAGTACAATATGTACAAATTAATAATGACACGGTCCTTCTGGGCCAACAGAATAAATATTTACAGCTACGAATTTACAAAATACTCACAGTGATGGAGCGCAGACTGGCCAGCTGGTCCTATTAAATTGTACAGTAAACAATAAACACGTGAATCACGGACAACAACGATATTAACTGAATAAAAAAAATATATAACGATTCGCGCCTACGAGGTATACAATTTGATGGCGATTAGCGCACAATGCACAGATTATACAAAATTATACAAGTTGGTATAAAATAAGGAAAAAACTGAAATCTGCTGTTGGAGCTTTAAAAAAAAAAAAAAAGTGCCCAAGTGGGGAGGAGATCACCTCTATTGTCCCCCTTAAAAACCGCCACTGATAATGTGTGTAGTACGAAAAAATGTGTAGTTTTTTAGCCTCTGCGTCCAAGTATTTTATCAGTTTGTCGCTCGTTCTCCCGTTTTATTTTCAAAAAATTACTTTAACGGTCGACTAAAACAATATTAAAAGAAATTATTTGAAAAATAGAACGATCGCGATTGCAGTCGAGAATTTATTATATCTAATTATTGCAGATGTTTGACCAAATCGGTTACGTAAACGTACCATCGAAAATTATATAACACCATCGGTTTCGTTTTTTTTTTTTTTTTTCCATGTTACCTACTATAAATTATAATAATTCTGATACTCGTTAATTTCATATTTATTAATTTAAACTCCATTGCCAACTAATTATTATAACTAAAACGACATTTATTGCAAATTTATATACAATAAGTATTCAGTTTTTTTTTTTTTTTTTTTTTATTGACGTGAACAAAATAATATTATAATAATTACAAAAACGAACGTATGTAAATATACATGTTTTGTCACGCGTTTTGCAACATTATAGAAAATCTGGTATTTCATAGTTATTTAAAACGAGAAAAAAAAATAGAATAGAATTATTAAAAATACGTTTTTTAATTGCGCATAGTTGCCCGATGTTTACGATATATTTTTGAGGACTTTTCAACAAATTTATTATCTCGATTCGTTTAAAATATATTTTATCTTAAGTAGACAATTCTTGTGTAATGTTTCTTCGTGGATTTCGAAAACGATTTACGACTAATAAAATAGTCAATTTTATTTAATTATTTTAAAATATCACATTTACCTAAAATCGCGGACAACTTAGTGTTATACGCGTGTACAAATATTGAAACTATGGCCATTTTGTTATCGTTTAACTATCGCGTTGCTAACTTGCCGAGGTGTACTCGCAGACGACGAACATAGCAAAAAACGAAAAAAAAAACACTTAACATAATGAAACGGTTCCCAAACTGCACTCCAAGGAGCTCTTGGGGCTCCGCAATTGTTTCTTAAGGATTCCGTTCGTTATACCATACAAATTTTAATAATTTAATAATTGTTTGTTATTTAAAACCACGAACATATATATATATATCAACAAGACTCTGTCAACTCGAATAATTCACCGATACTTGTACAAAACAATATTAAATTCGATTATAAGTCCATTATCTGTGACGTCATAACAGCCCTCAATGCGGCAGAATACGAGATTCCTATTGATATGGTTACAGGCATCGTTTAAACATTAAAAAGCAAACCGATTTCTGAGTTTTGGGCTCAGTTAGGGGATTCGATACCAAGTTCAAAAACTGTATTGCTCTTACTGCCTTTGGGTACTACGTATATTTGCGAAACGGCTTTTTTCGTGGTAAACAGCTACAAAAACCAAATATAGAGCACGTTTGGACACAGAAGACGATACGCGTCTTCAAATGACTTCTGTGACACCGGATAAACTTAGTCGCAAAAAGCAGGCACATTGCTCGCATTAACACTCACGCTTCAAGACGTGTACTTGTAACGTTGTGTTATTTTTTACAATAGTTTTAACTGGTTTTATTCACATTTTGGAGATTTAAATAATAGATAATATTTTCTCCGGTTCTTTTGATACTACTCGTTTCCTTTATTAACAAATATCTTGTTATTCTTACTCCCGTATACGTAACGCGGGCAATATGAACACGTAGAACACGGACAGATAAAACTCAATTTTCTATTTCTTGGGGTTCCGCGTGAGCATATTGGCACAAAAAAAAGGCTCCGTGACCGGAAAAGTTTGGGGACCGCTGACATAATGTAACGCGAGCACGCGAAAACGCGCAAGTATATGGGCCGCGAGTTGCGGTGCTCGGCATATTTTTTTTTGCCACGAATGTCATTCCGACGGTGAGTAAATTTACAGCGGCCGTGGTTATTTATTTGAACATTGACCATGGTATTATATGCAAGGCCTTTTTTTTTTTTTTTTAGCGCGTTCCGCACTTATACGCGCTGTCGTTCTGTCAGACGAGTATAATAACAATAAAATAAAGATATTAAATAATATGTCCATACCGCCCGGAATAGATAAATGAAAAAAAAAAAAAAAAAAAAAACCAACAATTTATTGACGATAATTGTCATTAGTCTCGACCACCGTCGAAACTTTTTTTGCAAACAGGAAATAACGTACGGTTTTTTTTAACCAGTACCTCTCTAGTGTATTATACCGCGAGAACGCAGTGTCCTACATCGGCGGTTCCCAAACTTTTTTCGTCTCACGGTGCCCTTGATAAAATTGATTACCTTGTTTGTTTTTTTTTCATAAAAATATATAAAAACAATTAGACCAGAGTTATCTGGTCGACGGCGCGGCGCGCACTTTTGGGAGACTATTATTATTTAATGGTATTATAACCTATCGGTGTTACTTGTCGAAAATGATTACAACCTGTGAACTGTATACAATTTAATAACAAAACCTGAAGTGCCGTCCGAAAATCGGAAAAAGGTACCCACCGGGAGACCAGAAGGCGCGTGTCAATACCCACCGACCACCGTCTGCCCGGCCCGCTGCTAGATTTACCGACGTCAGCTTATGATCACGCGGTACACGATTTTCGAACATTCCTTACAGTTAAAAAAAAAAAACTGTAATTTTATAAAACGACACGTTATTAATAATAATGCAAAACCGTAACTAGGTTGTTTTTCAACGTGGCAAATATACTTCTATTGTGCACGTTTCATATTAAAAGTACCCTTATCCGTACTCCTGATTTTTAGACCAAGTATATCTCGGCGCGATTCGGCGATAGGTGAGTGGCCCACGCAAGTCCCTTGCACAGATGAATTCCAAAAAATCCCATCCAGTGGACTTTGTCCGTAGTAATTGATCAGGTCATCACCGTAAAAGTACGGGGAGGTATTTTGTGATATCCAACTATGGGAGCGACTTATTCGGGGGTCTGGAACCACTCTCCTATCAACAAATCTCGACCGTAACAGTTCTATATATATATATACTAGTGAAGATCCCACCAGCGTACGTTAAACAACAACCGAGTTACGGTAATTTATTAAAAATCTTTAGAATAAAACCAATTCGAAATTTGCTTACCAGGAGCCCAGAACCCGATGTCGCTCGTGTCAACCTGACCAGAGCTGGTCTCCTAGTACGCAATTTTCGCATATTCCTTAAATTTAAAAAAAAATTGCGATAAATACCGTTTACTGATATTCTTTATAATGTCTTCAGTCCCCTAGTGCTCACTAGGAGACCAGAAGCGATGATTATAATAATCCTAGGCATATTATACGAATACGAAAATATTCACCCGTGAAGTTTGATATCGTCTGTTCTAGCTGAACCACAATTATATAACGTAATTTAAACGTTCTTATCGGATCTATCAAACGAATTAGATAACTTAATTATAATGATCGCTATCGTTATAATTTTATCAAGGAATAATAAAGTTTTTTTTTTTTTTTTTTGTTTCTACCGCCATGAAAAAACTTCTTCAGAATCTGCAAGACCCGCAACGACGAGTTTTTTTTTTTTTACGTAATTCGTATTGCGGGGCCTACCGCAATAACGGCAAATAATAATAATAATAAATCGAAATTTACGACGCGAAACCTATAATATAAAATGGATTTTTACCGGACGAAAACAAATTTATAACACAATATCGGAACGCATAATAATAATACGATATTATTATTACTACGCCCGAGTGGTCAGAGAAACGGCAAAACAATAACTTATAGTGTACTCGGCAGACCGATAATCTTCGTTAACCTCGTTTGAAAACGCAAAAGTAGTATTTTCAATTTTGACATCGCGGGCCTTAAATGGCTTACCCGTGTGTCCGTTCTTCTGTAATGACAACTGGTCATACAACGATGACTATATCCCATATATTCTCATAGTATATTGGAAAATTGTTATTTGGAAATACAATATTACCAATAATACAATATTTGAAACTTGGTGAGCGCTGAAAAAAAAAAAAGAAAAAAAAGTTCCTTACAAACAACAATTATTATTGTTTAAAAAGATACCTTACAATACCGTTATAATTTACAATAGTTATTTATTTATAGATCAAATCCATGCGTCTATCTTATTTTACAACTACGTTTGTCACTTTATCGTGAAAATCTAAATCATTTTTTTTTTTAGTTTTTATTAACAATTATTTTCCTATTGATATTATCGACAAACACCACAGTCTGTCTTGACGTTGAGTTGATCTTTGATAAGATTTAATTCGTTTCAAGCCCGATAATTATCTTTCAACCAAAACAATCGTACGGCGAATAGTTAATATGTGTGCCCTAAGTTTGAATACTCCACGAAAAGTCGATACTAAATCGTTTAATTTAATTTTTCTAACCAAATCGTATGGAATGCTATTCGAAAGTTCTTCATCTATACGGTTATTCAACGCGGCAAATTCATTTGATTAATCTAACAAAATCGACATTTGACTCTCGGAGATATTCGAAATTATCGATTGGAAATTATTTCATGTAATTTCCGTGTAAACTCGGATCAATTAATGATATAAAATCTAACTTAATCGATGAACCAAACCGTAATTTACAAGACCCGGTGTGCCCGGATTATTTCTGGCTATCCAAGGGACGAATATTATTTTCGTAGGCGATTGTACGTGGTTAAACCGCCGATAAGTGATAATTTATTCGAATTAATTAATTTTACGCTCTCTCTCTCTCTCAAAAGCATAATTAGTTTTAAAATTAAACTTATTGTTGATATTGTTAGTATTATAAAAGTACGAAACGAATGCAAATACGAGTGCGTTTTCTAATTTTACGACGTTTTTGACGATCAGTCGGCCGATAAATCGTAAAACATATGCTCGTGTACGATGCACAAAAAACGGTTGTGTATTACAAGTACAGAATGCTTTCCCGGAGAAATAGCGTCCGTCGTTTGCGATAGTTAAATAGAGAAAACTTGGCGAAAACAAACGTTCACTCCACACCGATGGCACAGATATAACAATATAATTTTTAAAGACTACACCATGGCGATGAAACTTCTGATAAATTCTGAATTGAATATATTCCGTGGCATTTTGAACGCTCTTTATGAACTGATTGAACACAATATGACGATAGTTATAACGGCATGATAAAAATGATTTCCCGAACACGATACAGCAGAGGATTGGAAAATCATTTTCGGTACCAAATTTTTCCAATGAAAGTTTTGAAAATAGTTCACGTGCCCAAAAAAAAAAAAAAAAAAAAAATAATAAATTCTATTATCTAAAGTTAAAAATAAAGTTAGAGAAATATTTTATTTAGTACGCGTTTATTTTAAACAATTTTATAAATTATGTATTATAAAATATCCTTAAATCGGGATAAATTTGGCCAACTTTTGCCACGTTTGGCGCACGAGCGAAATAGATTCGCCATCCCTACACTATAAAAACAGTCGGCCAGTTTTTTTTTTTTTTTTTTTTGGCATTTAATTGTAAAAAAAAAATAAATTGCGAAAAACAGGAAGTTTCAATGTTGCTCTTTCACCGGGAAAAAGTGATTTTCCCGGGACACTACACAGACTCGATAAGTCGATTTTTCTTCAAAAAAAAAAAATGTCCTTTGAAAATATTTCGCTCTATATGCCACTGCCGCCCCTTATAGACGACACTGAAACGAGACGCGGTCAAATAATTAACACGGAATAAACTAAAACAATATAATACAATAAATTAAAATCTGGCCAGTTGATTTACAGCAGGCCGAAACAATAAGGAAATAAAAAAAAAAAAATGTATTTATTAAATAGTTACAACAGGCCGAATGGAATCCCCGTGCTCTGTCCTGTATCCGATTAGTCGTTAATTGTACAATTCGCATATCAGTTATAAATCGGTCTTTGGCATTTCAAAACGTTTCTTTGGTTTCACGTATTACACTAGGCGTTTTTGGAATAGTGTATTCTATTTTCAATTTCTATTTATCGTTTCGCGAATTTTCGTAAATTAAAAACCCGCATCATATTTACGATATTAACGATGGAAAAACGCGTCGAAGATAACGCCGGTAATGCAGGCGGCAAAGCGGTTAGGCGGCGTTCGCGCGAGCCTAAACCGCAATGGATGACCTACGATCCGGCAGCAAGGCAATCGAGAATCGGGAATAAGTAATAAAAATAACAAATTATAAATTACCGTCCGATTGAAAACAAAAACGAAATGTACTGTTTTATATAATTAATGTTATATTAATAGGTCAGTCAGGATCGATCGGAGACTCGATCAACAACCGACGACCACGGCGAAGGAACGTGCACCGTACGCGCGGGCGTGTACGGATCTCCCGGGCGGACCGGTGAAAAAGTATAATTTTCTCGTCGCGTTGAATATATCCCGGTGCTCGAATCGGCGGGGTGTTTGGGAATAATAATTGATCGCTAATTATAATTCGTTCGTCGGTGGTAAATTTTAGACGAACAGAAATATACGTATGCGAAAACTCGAGATCCTGCAAGATCCTGTTTTCCATTATTTTACATTTATTTAATTTGGTTTTTTTGTCCGATTCGAACACTGCGCGCGCCCCTCTACAAAATTTTGTTTTGGTTTTTTGGTCATTCATTAGCCAACCGTAATAATCGTACAAACTAATTATAGTAATTGTTTTATTAGTAGTTATAGCTGTAGTAGTAGTAGTAGTAGTAGCAGAGGTTCCGAATCGGACGTCAACGACAAACCGTCAAAGAACCGTCACGAGACGGGCTGCGAAAAGGACGGGAGATCGCCACCGTCGTCGTCGTCGTCGCGGCGGATTCGCGTGGCCATCGACAGGCGATCATTGGACGCGGACGGTGCCCGTTCAATCGCCGGAAGTAACGCCGATACTACGGCCGATCTGAGTTCGGAGACCGGCAAACTTGTAGCGTTGATGGAAAGACTGAAACGCGTCGCGGTCACCATGGTGGTACAACCGGACCGCGAGATTTTCAAGAGCCGGATCATCGACGATCTGGCGATGTATTTCGTGTACGGGGACTTGTTGTCGGCCGACTCCGCGCGGTCGAAGGAATCCGTCGCTGGACGCCCGGTCGGCGATCTGCTGGTAAAGCTCGTCAAAATGTTCGACAAGAGCCGGCACAACGTGGCCGACTTGACGGGCTGTTTGGTGTGCGTGTACCGGAAGATCGCCCGGCAAACGCGTGTCGCGGACGACCGCTCCAAGGCCCGGCTATTGCTCGCCGAATTCGTCCGCGTGGTCGGCCAGTACATGCGCGAACTGCTCGACGACGCGGTGTGGTCCAAATGGTTCGGCGACAGCGCGGTCACTTTCGACTGGTTTTGCTTTTTGGCGACGTTGTTCATGCCGAACGTTAATTTTGTCGCCGCGGACGAGTGCGGACGCGTTATCGACCGCGTCGTCGATTATCTTAAAAAAATCGAATACGATCAGTACTCGTGCGCGTTCGACGACAAACCGATCGTGAAAATGCCGCGGCCAACAGTCGAGGGCTGCACGTTAAAAATAAGAACGAAAACGTCGCGCCGGCCGGAAATCCTCCGGAAAAATTGATAAACGACGCCCGGGGAACGGAAATAATATAAAATACCGCCGGCTCCAGACAATGTTTTTGATATCTACTATATGACGCGTAATATACTCTATAGTAAAAAACATACTCAATGTTATTACTTCATTACCGTATCGTTGTTTCCGCAATCAAAGAAATGTGTAAAGTGACATTTAACTTGTCTATAGCGAAATGGTATTTTGTTGGTCACGGCTAATATCCGAATCTACGAAATAGATCTATTTGTTTTTTTTTTTTTTTTAATTAAAGAAAATCACAGATCAGGTTTTAAGCATAATTCCGTTTTTGTACGTTTTTAGACAATCGGGTAGTTATTTAACTTTTAAAAAATCTTAGAAAATCTACCCGATCGGAAATTATATTTTAATTTGGCGATTTCATTCCGTGGATTCTTATGATATAAAAACGGTGACTACCCTATCCGATATAAACGTCTCACGAAGTCCGTTAAAACTTTCCGATGTCTTTCAATAAAGCAATCGTTCGAACATAAAACCAGCCAATATTCAGATCCCCGTTTCACTAGTATGCAATGTTACCACTCGTACTCGAGTTATAGATCGAAAATAATTTTTATATTTATTCGTCATTGTCATGTTATTAAACAATAAGCTATTATAGATTTATATTATACGTATCAAATAATTTATTTAAATTCCTAAAACTACTAATCGGCGGTACCCGTGTTAGTTTTTTTCCTCCCTACTTCAAAAGATAAATAATAAATATTTCAAAAATGTCTCTCTTTATACTCGAATTTTAAATGTAAAATTACTTTTAATTTAATTTTTCTAACCAAATCTTATGGACTGCTTTTCGAAAGTTCATCATCTATACGTATTCAACACGATCAAGTTATTTGACTAATCTAACAAAATCAAAATTTGACTCTTGTATATTAAATTGTAATATTTCTTGTATTTCGAAATTATCGTTTGGAAATTCATAGATGTAATTAGCGTGTTTACTCCCATAAATTAATGACATCAAAACTTATCTAAATGATTGACCAAACCGTAATTAACAAGACCCGGTACACAGATTATTTCTGGCTATCCAGGGGACAAATATTAATTTCCTAGGTGATTGTACATGGTTAAACCGCCAATAAGTTATAATTTCTTCGAATTAATTAATTTTTTGCTCTCTGTCTCGAAAGCATTAAAATAAAAATTATTATTAATATTATACATGCTTAAAAAAATACTGAACGATTACAAATATGAGTTTTCTAATTCTACGACGTTATTGACGATCAGTCGATCGATAAATCGTAAAATATATGTTCGTGTACAATGCACAAAAAACGTTTGTGTATTATAAGTACAGTATGCGTTCCTTGAGATATAGCATCCGTTGTTGGCGATGTTAAATAAAAATAACGTGACGAAATCACACGTTCACTTTATCTTTAAAAATTTAAACAAAATTACAGATATATTTAATTAATTATGCATTTGTTTGAAAAGATTGTACAAATTATGCATTATAAAATATCATTAAATCGGGGGACTTTATATATTGAATTTTGTGTATTAAAAACGATAATTAAATTTTAATGAGATTTTCGTTACTTTTTTTTAGTGAATAAAGTTTTGACCTCATCAGAAATGTTGTTTGTAATTTTTAGTGAAACACAAACAGAGCACATGGTTTCATAGGTCGGTGAGCATTTCGTTCTTTTGATTCAATTGATTCACAAGTGTAAGATGACGAGAAAAACATTTTTTATTATTATGTGTACAATTTATTCCTTCAAATTACTTATAACCAATAAATAATAAAAAAAAAAACTACTAAATTCTATTTTTTCCGCATACCATTGAAATTTGGCCAACGTTTGCCACGTTTGGCGCACAAACGCCATAGATTCGCCAACCCTGCTCTAAACAAACAGTAGGTCTGTTTGTAATTTTTTTTGGCATTTAATAATAGTTAGGAATAAATTGCGAAAAACCGGATGTTTTAATGTTGTTCATTGACCGGAAAAAGTGATTTTCCAGGGACACCGGGCAGACTGATAAGCACGAGAATCAATAAGTCGATTTTTCTTCATAAAAAAAATATTCTCTAAAATTATTTCGCTATATATGTTAGAAATAAAATTTTCAAAAAAAACGTACTCGTAATATTACCGCTGTTTTCAGTGAAATTAAGAAAGTATATTATTATTAGTTATTTATTAAGCTACCGGGTGCCCCTGTCGCCCCTTATAATCGCCACTGGAACGAAACGCGATAAAATGATTTACACGGAATAAACAAGAAAAATAGAATTCATATATTATAATATCTAGCTAATTGATTTACGGCAGGCCAAAAAAAAAACGAGAAAACAAAATGTTTATTTATTCAATAGTTACGACAGGCCGATTGGAATCCCCGTACTTTGTCTTGTATCCTATTAGTCATTATTTGTACAATTATCATTTCAGTTATAAATCAGTTTTTTGCATTGGTTACACGTATTACACTCGACGGTTTACAGTTCTTTACAGTGACGACGATATAGCGTTTTTGAATATAATAACCAATTTAATAGTGTTTTCTTTTTTCGGTTCTAATTATTATTTATCGTTTCGTCAATTTTCGCGAATTAAACATCCGTCGTATCGTATTTCCGATATTAGCGATGGAAAAACGTGTCGGCGATAATGCCGGTAAGGTAGGCGGCAAAGCGGTTAGGCGGCGTCCGCGCGCGCCAAAACCAACTTGGATGCCTTACGATCCGGCAGCAAGGCCGCAATCAGCAATAGGAAAAAAGTAATAAGAAGACAAAATTATATCTAAACTATATCGACCTATTGATAAAAAACACAAAAAAAATAATAATGTATTCTTGTTAATCTATTAATCAGGATCGACCGGAGACGCGAAGAACCGACGGCCAAGGCGGAGAAGCGTGCACCGTACGCGCGAGTGTCTATGGTGCTCCCGGGCGGACCGGTGAAAAAGTATAATTTTCTCGTCGCGTTGAATATATCCCAGTGCTCGAATCGGCGAAGTGTTTGGGAATAATTATTGTTCGTTTATTAAAATTCGATCTGTCGGCCTGCAAGACCTGTATACTTATCTTTTCTTTTTTATTTGGTTTTTTTTTTTGTCCAATCCGAGCACTGCGCGGGCCCCTATACATTATTTTGTTTTGTTTTTTTTTGGTCTTTCATTAGCCAACCGTAATAATTGTACAAACTATTGTAATTTTTTCATTAGTAGGAATAGTTGTAGTAGTAGTAGCGGTTCCGAAACGGACGTCAACTTCGAACAGTCGACGAGTTATCACGAGTCGGACTGTGAAACGGACGTCAACGTCGAACAGTCGACTACTAGTTATTACGAGTCGGACTGTGAAACGGTCGTCAACGTCGATCATTCGACGAGTTATGACGAGTCGGACTACGAAATGGACGGGAGATCGCCACTGTCGTCGTCGTCGTCGTCGTCGTCGTCGTCGTCATCGTCGTCGTCGTCATCGTCGTCGTCGTCGTCGTCGTCGTCGTCGTCGTCGTCGCGGATACGCGAGGGCATCGACAGACGATCATTGGACGCGGACGGTTCCCGTCCAATCGCCGGAAGTAACGCCGATACTACGGCCGATCTGAACACCGAGAGTTCGGTGACCGGCAAACTCGTAGCGTTGATGGAAAGACTGAAACGCGTCGCGGTCACCATGGTGGTACGACCGGACCGCGAGATTTTCCAGAGCCGGATCGTCGACGATCTGGCCATGTATTTCGTGTACGGGGACTTGTTGTCGGCCGACACCGCGCGGTCGAAGGAATCCGTCGCCGGACGGCCGGTCGGCGATCTGCTGGTAAAGCTCATCAAAATGTTCGACAAGAGACGGCACAACGTGGCCGACTTGACGGGCTGTTTGGTGTGCGTGTACCGGAAGATCGCCCGGCAAACGCGTGTCGCGGACGATCGCTCGAAGGCCCGGTCATTGCTCGCCGACTTCGTCCGCGTCGTCAGCCAGTACTTGCGTGAACTGCTCGACGACGCGGTGTGGTCCAAATGGTTCGGCGACAGCGCGGTCACTTTCGACTGGTTTTGCTTTTTGGCGACGTTGTTCATGCCGAACGTTAATTTTGTCGCCGCGGACGAGTGCGGACGCGTTTTCGACCGCGTCGTCGATTATCTTAGAAAAATCGACTACTATCCGTTTTCGTGCGCGGTCAATGAAAAACCGGTCGTGAAAATGCCGCGTGCAACGGTTGAGGGCTGCACGTTAAAAATGAGAACGAAAACGTCGCGCCGGCCGGAAGTCCTCCCGAATAAAAGATTATCGACGCTCAGGGCACGGAAATAAAAAAAAATATTGTCGCGAAAAGACCACCGTCCCCTGACAATATTTTTGATGTATTATAGTCGACAAAATACTTAATTTTTTCAATTAAATTTTCTTTTTACACGTTTAAATTTTGAAATCGGTTCTATTTTATTTTTTTTTTGATTTTTACTATAAGACGCGTAATGTACTCTATAGTAAAAAACATACTCATGTTATTACTAATAATCCGTTACCGTGTCGTTTTTCCGCAATCATAGTAATGTGTAAAGTGACATTTAACTTGTCTATGGCGAAATGGTATTTTGTTGGTCACAGCTAATCTCCGAATCTACGAAATAGATCTATTTGTTTTTTTTTTTTTTTAATTAAAGTAAATCACAGATCAGGTTTTAAACGTAATTCCGTTTTTGTAAGTTTTTAGACAATCGGGTAGTTATTTAATTTTTATAAAATCATTGAAAATCCACTCGATCGGAAATGATATTTTAACTTGGCGATTTCATTCCGTGGATTCTTATGATATAACCTAATGGTGACTATCCTTTCCGATATAAACGTCTCACGAAGTCCAGTAAATCTTTCCGATGTCTGTCAATAAAGCAATCGTTCGAACATAAAACCAGCCAATATTCAGATCCCTGTTTCACTAGTATGCAATGTTACCACTCGTACTCGAGTGAAGAAAATAGATCGAAAATAATTTTTATATTTATTCGTCATTTTCATGTTATTAAACAATAAGCTATTATAGATTTATATTATACGTATCAAATAATTTATTTAAATTCTCAAAACTACTAATCGGCGGTACCCGTGTTTGTTTTTTTCCTCCCTAATTCAAAAGATAAATCATAAATATTTCAAAAATGTCTCTCTTTATACTCGAATTTTAAATGCAAAAATTACTTTTAATTTAATTTTTCTAACCAAATCTTATGGACTGCTTTTCGAAAGTTCATCATCTATACGTATTCAACGCGATCAAGTTATTTGATTAATCTAACAAAATCAAAATTTGACTCTTGTATATTAAATTGTAATATTTCTTGTATTTCGAAATTATCGTTTGGAAATTCATAGATGTAATTAGCGTGTTTACTCCGATAAATTAATGATATCAAAACTTATCTAAATGATTGACCAAACCGTAATTAACAAGACCCGGTACACAGATTATTTCTGGCTATCCAGGGGACGAATATTAATTTCGTAGGTGATTGTACATGGTTAAACCGCCAATAAGTTATAATTTCTTCGAATTAATTAATTTTTCGCTCTCTGTCTCGAAAGCATTAAAATAAAAATTATTATTAATATTATACATGCTTAAAAAATACTGAACGATTGCAAATATGAGTTTTCTAATTTTACGACGTTGTTGACGATCAGTCGATTGATAAATCGTAAAATATATGTTCGTGTACAATGCACAAAAAACGTTTGTGTATTATAAGTACAGTATGCGTTCCTTGAGATATAGCATCCCTTGTTGGCGATGTTAAATACAAATAACGTGACGAAATCAAACGTTCACTTTATCTTTAAAAATAAAAACAAAATTACAGTTATATTTAATTTATTACGCGTTTGTTTGAAAAGATTGTACAAATTATGAATTATAAAATATCCTTAAATCGGGGGACGTTATATATTGAATTTTGTGTATTAAAAACGATAATTATATTTTAGTGGGATTTTTGTTACTTTTTTTTAGTGAAAGTTTTGACTTCATCAGGAGTGTTGTTTGTAATATTTAGTGGAACACAAACAGAGCACATGGTTTCATAGGTCAGTGGAGCCTTTCGTTCATTTGATTTAATTGAATTCGCAAGCGTAAGATGACGATAAAAACATTTTTTTATTAATATGTGTACAATTTGTTCCTTCAAATTACTTATAACCAATAAATAATAAAAAAAAACTACTAAATTCTATTTTTTCCGCATACCATTGAAATTTGGCCACGTTTGGCGCACGAACGCCATAGATTCGCCAACCCTGCTCTAAACAAACAGTTGGTCAGTTTGTAATTTTTTTTGGTATTTAATAATAGTTAAGAATAAATTGCGAAAAACCGGAAGTTTTAATGTTGCTCATTGACCGGAAAAAGTGATTTTCCAGGGACACCGGGCAGACTGATAATCACGAGAATCGATAAGTCGATTTTTCTTCACAAGAAAAATATTCTCTAAAACTATTTCGCTATATATAATGGAAATAAAATTTTCAAAAAAACCGTACTCCTAATATTACCACTGTTTTCAGTGAAATTAAGAAAGTATATTATTATTAGTTATTTATAAAGCTACCGGGTGCCCCTGTCGCCCCTTATAATCGCCACTGGAACGAAACGCGATAAAATGATTTACCCGGAATAAACAAGAAAAATATAATTCATATATTATAATCACTCTCTCCTCATCCTAAATTGGAACGCAAATGGGCTTGCAAAACACAAAGATGAACTCTTAGCCGTATTACAAAATAACAGGATCGACATCGCACTCTTATCAGAAACTCATTTTACCAATTCAACACGCTTCTACCTACCTGGGTTCCACGTCTACAAAACCAACCACCCTGATGGCACTGCACACGCGGGAGCCGCCATCCTAGTGAAATCTTCCCTTCTATACTATCCTCTCCCACAATTCCAAACGGATCACATTCAAGCCAGTGGCATACAAATAACACTTAACAACACCCCTCTAAATATATTTGCAGTATATAGCCCGCCACGCCACACAATATCCTTAACCCAATTCAACGATTTCTTCCTTACTCTTGGTCATAAATTTATAATAGGGGGTGATCTAAATGCTAAAAATATACAATGGGGCTGTCGAGTAAACAATCCCCGTGGTAACCTTCTTCAATTCACAACACAAAATTGTAACTACAAAATACACTCTCCCCCATCACCAACATACTGGCCCACTTCGCCCAGAAAAAGGCCAGACATTTTGGACATATTTATATCAAAAATTCCCAACAGTTTCCACAGCTTAACAACTAATCTCAACGACCTCTATTCTGGCCATTCAGCCATCCTCTTATCAATTGACACTGCCCCCCTCACTAAACCAAAACAACCAAGCTTCATCCTTGGCCAAATGAACTGGGTAAAATTCAAATCATCCCTTGATAATCAATGTAACCTCAAAATAAGCTTAAAATCTCCAAACGATATCGATGAAGCCGTACACCTCCTAACCAAGTATATTCAAGAAGCTGCCTGGTCCTGCTCCTCCCCAATGCCAACTACAAACACCTCCATAAACCCTCCCCTACATATAAGAATACTTATCTCAGATAAACGGAGAGCTCGTGCAACCTGGCAGAGAACCAAATATCCCTCGGACAAACGCAAACTTAACAATTTAACTAATAAGCTTAAAAGACTCCTAGCCTCTTTTAGATCAGACAATTTCACCAAACGTCTCCTCTCCCTCTCGTCTACTGACAACTCGCTTTGGCAAACAACGAGGAAAATCCTTCGAACAAAACAATCTTTCCCTCCTCTAAAAAAAACCGATGGCACTTGGGCCGTCACTGATCTAGATAAAGCCAATATATTTCGACATCATCTCTATTCTACCTTCCAACCTCACAACAATATTCTTACTCTTTCTCAAATCGAAAAAGTGAACCATTCTCTCTCCCTCCCTCTGCCCATGACCCTCCCTCCTAAACCTATTTGACCGAGCGACGTTGAATATGCAATAAAAAACTCTCCTCGTCACAAAAGCCCAGGCTATGATCTAATCACAGCTGAGGTAGCTGCACATCTTCCTAAAAAAACCTTACTTCTCTTAACACACATTTTCAACTCTATACTAAGACTGTCATACTTCCCCGTTCTTTGGAAATTCTCAATCATCGTTATGATCTCCAAACCTGGTAAACCACCCGACTCTCCCGAATCATACAGGCCCATTAGTCTTCTTCCACTATTTTCAAAAATTGTTGAGCAAATTATCCTAAAACGCATCCTTCCTATCATCGAAGCCAGCATACCTAATACCCAATTTGGATTTCGTCATAACCACTCTACAATACACCAAATCCATCGCCTAGTGGATAAAATATCGTACACCCTTGAAAAAAAGCTTATTTGCACAGCTGCCTTCCTCGACGTATCACAGGCATTTGACAGAGTATGGCATGAGGGCTTGCTCTTCAAACTCAAATCTATTCTTCCAACATACATTTTTCTATTATTTAAATCCTATTTGGAAAAAAGACATTTTGCCGTTCGTTCTGGCTTCTCCTTATCTGAAGTTTCACCAATCCACGCAGGGGTACCTCAAGGTTCAATATCAGCACCTCTACTCTTCAATTTTTTCACTTCAGATCAACCCACCACCCCCAACACTACAACTGGCGACTTTTCCGATGACAAGGCGATTTTAGCGATCCATTCTGACCCCGAAATTGCCTCAAACCTCGTACAAAATCATCTCAATCTCTTATCAACCTGGTATAAAGACTGGGGAATTAAAATTAATGAAACAAAATCCATCCATTGTACGTTCACACTAAGGCAAATAGTCTGCCCACCCATCTACCTCAACAATACACCTCTCCCAACCGCCCAAAATGTCCGATACCTAGGTCTACATCTAGACCACAGGCTAACTTGGGCAACTCATACCCATAACAAAAGACTTGCCTTAAATAATCGCTCCCGCCAATTACGTTATCTTCTCACATCACAACACATCAACTTAAAAAACAAGCTACTTTTATATAAACTCCTACTCAAGCCGATCTGGACATACGGTATCCAACTCTGGGGCACAGCCAAAAAATTCAACTTAAACAAAATTCAAATCTTCCAATCAAAGTGTCTCCGCCAAATAACCAAAGCTCCCTACTATGTATCTAACGACACTCTACATAGAGACCTAGCCGTCCCAACAGTCCAAAACGTCGCAAAAAATTTCTACAAACGCACACACTCTAAATTCCAGAGTCATCGTAATCCCCTGATCTCTGAGCTATCCTCCAACGCTATTCCTGGTGATCCCAGAAGGCGTCTTAAACGTACCTGGTGTCGTGACCTTCTAGTCTAAAATTGTATATACCTCTACCTCCCCATAATTTGTAATACCACTCTCACTTGCTAGCACACTAAAACCTTAACCTAAAATCCTAACCTTAAGTGCCTCCAATGGGCGGCTTCTTATCTCCAGCTTCTCAAGCCATGTTTCCTTCATCACATGCACTTATTGTAAAACAACACTTACAGATTGTGTATAATAAAAATAAAAACAAAAAAAAAAAAAAAAATATATATTATAATATCTAGCTAATTGATTTACGGCAGGCCAAAAAAAAAACGAGAAAAAAAAATATTTATTTATTCAATAGTTACGACAGGCCGATTGGAATCCCCGTACTTTGTCTTGTATCCTATTAGTCATTATTTGTACAATTATCATTTCAGTTATAAATCAGTTTTTTGCATTGGTTACACGTATTACACTCGACGGTTTACAGTTCTTTACAGTGACGACGATATAGCGTTTTTGAATATAATAACCAATTTAATAGTGTTTTCTTTTTTCGGTTCTAATTATTATTTATCGTTTCGTTAATTTTCGCGAATTAAACATCCGTCGTATCGTATTTCCGATATTAGCGATGGAAAAACGTGTCGGCGATAATGCCGGTAAGGTAGGCGGCAAAGCGGTTAGGCGGCGTCCGCGCGCGCCAAAACCAACTTGGATGCCTTACGATCCGGCAGCAAGGCCGCAATCAGCAATAGGAAAAAAGTAATAAGAAGACAAAATTATATATAAACTATATCGACCTATTGATAAAAAACACAAAAAAAATAATAATGTATTCTTGTTAATCTATTAATCAGGATCGACCGGAGACGCGAAGAACCGACGGCCAAGGCGGAGAAGCGTGCACCGTACGCGCGAGTGTCTATGGTGCTCCCGGGCGGACCGGTGAAAAAGTATAATTTTCTCGTCGCGTTGAATATATCCCAGTGCTCGAATCGGCGGGGTGTTTGGGAATAATTATTGTTCGTTTATTAAAATTCGATCTGTCGGCCTGCAAGACCTGTATACTTATCTTTTCTTTTTTATTTGGTTTTTTTTTGTCCAATCCGAGCACTGCGCGCGCCCCTATACATTATTTTGTTTTGTTATTTTTTTGGTCTTTCATTAGCCAACCGTAACAATTGTACAAACTATTGTAATTTTTTCATTAGTAGGAATAGTTGTAGTAGTAGTAGCGGTTCCGAAACGGATGTCAACTTCGAACAGTCGACGAGTTATCACGAGTCGGACTGTGAAACGGACGTCAACGTCGAACAGTCGACTACTAGTTATTACGAGTCGGACTGTGAAACGGTCGTCAACGTCGATCATTCGACGAGTTATGACGAGTCGGACTGCGAAAAGGACGGGAGTTCGCCACTGTCGTCGCCGTCGTCGTCGTCGTCGTCGTCGTCGTCGTCGTCGTCGTCATCGTCGTCGTCGTCGTCGTCGTCGTCGTCGTCGTCGTCGTCATCGTCGTCGTCGTCGTCGTCGTCGTCGTCGTCGTCGTCGTCATCGTCGTCGTCGTCGTCATCGTCGTCGTCGTCGTCGTCGTCGTCGTCGTCGTCGTCGTCGTCGTCGTCGTCGTCGTCGTCGTCGTCGTCGTCGTCGTCGTCGTCTTCGTCGTCGTCGTCGTCGTCGTCGTCGTCGTCGTCTTCGTCGTCGTCGTCGTCGCGGATTCGCGAGGGCATCGACAGACGATCATTGGACGCGGACGGTTCCCGTCCAATCGCCGGATGTAACGCCGATACTACGGCCGATCTGAACACTGAGAGTTCAGTGACCGGCAAACTTGTAGCGTTGATGGAAAGACTGAAACGCGTCGCGGTCACCATGGTGGTACAACCGGACCGCGAGATTTTCAAGAGCCGTATCATCGACGATCTGGCGATGTATTTCATGTACGGGGACTTGTTGTCGGCCGACTCCGCGCGGTCGAAGGAATCCGTCGCTGGACGCCCGGTCGGCGATCTGCTGGTAAAGCTCGTCAAAATGTTCGACAAGAGCCGGCACAACGTGGCCGACTTGACGGGCTGTTTGGTGTGCGTGTACCGGAAGATCGCCCGGCAAACGCGTGTCGCGGACGACCGCTCCAAGGCCCGGCTATTGCTCGCCGTCTTCGTCCGCGTCATTGGCCAGTACTTGCGCGAACTGCTCGACAACGCGGTGTGGACCAAATGGTTCGGCGACAGCGCGGTCACTTTCGACTGGTTTTGCTTTTTGGCGACGTTGTTCATGCCGAACGTTAATTTTGTCGCCGCGGACGAGTGCGGACGCGTTATCGACCGCGTCGTCGATTATCTTAGAAAGGTCGACTACTATCCGCTTTCGTGCGCGGTCAATGAAAAACCGGTCGTGATAATGCCGCGTGCAACGGTTGAGGGCTGCACGTTAAAAATAAGAACGAAAACGTCGCGCCGGCCGGAAATCCTCCCGAGTAAAAGATTAATGACGCTCAGGGCACGGAAATAAAAAAAAATATTGTCGCGAAAAGACCACTCAATTTTTTCAATAAAATTTTCTTTTTACACGTTTAAATTTTGAAATCGGTTCTATTTTATTTTTATTGTCAAACGAATATTAAAACTCGGACACCATATATAACACACCTAGTACCGCGTCGGTTGACAATAATAACTGGAACAGAAATACTGTTTGAAAGGTTACAGGAACGGGAACAATGTTGAACTGGAACACGGCAAAACAGTTATAAGCGTCGAGTCGCGCCAAAGTTTTTTGGCCGACAACAAAATCGTCGACGTTTCGACGGTGCGTAGTGACGACAATAACAGCTGCCGTCACGTACAAGGCATAAAAAAATCGAACAACAAAACGGTTAATTAGATTTAGACGTATAAAATCTCGGACGGCTATATGGGAATTGTTCCAAAAACTACCCGTCGAATAATAATAATAATTTGATCTGTCAATACGAATTACAATAAGTAACGCTGTATTTAAGTTCAATACGTGTTCGGACTACAAAATGTTTTTTTTTTTTTTCATTAAACATTCGATTTAACGGATTCGTATAGCTACGTACTGTTCCGTTTCCCCACGTCTCCCCCGACGTATAAGACATCGACAACCTGGTTAGCTTTATAAATTTCAAAGAGCTAAATTGTCGACAAAAAATTATAATTATTCCGAATTCCTAATCGGACGACGCGAATATAATGAATTTGCGTTCACGGCAAAGACTATAATACAATAATTTACAATATTAATAATAAAAGGCTAGCTTGGGAACACTAGACAATTTATTTTTATTTTTTTATTCCTACGCTTAGATGTTAGAATTATAAAAAAAAAATAATAATAATAGATGTGTGTATTTTTTTACAATATTCAACTCAAAGAGTACCCATTGTGTTAAGCAATAGAAAAATAAAATGTTAACAATATCGAAGATGTCAATAGTCTTCGTGTATTTCTTTAGTGGACATGTATCCTTAAACTTTCAAGGCGGGTCCGTCCTATTTGATCTCATTCCGTTGCACATTTTCAGACTTTTTATTGTCCTCTCCCCCATTATCAGAAAAACTACAAGGAATTGATATCCTAAAATGATAAAATAAATCATAAAATACACCAACTATATAGATTAAGGTTCATAGTATAAACAAAATAAATTGACTTATTATCCGGTTATCTCACAGTATTATATTCTGAAAATTTGGACTTTCTATTCTGATTGGAAATCAGTGCTCAGGCTCCCAAAAATTAACTTTTTTTTCTGGATTATGTGATTTTTATACTATTTAGGAAAACCACAAATATGTGTCATTCTTTATTTATTTAAATACAAACTAGGTAATTTTTTTGTATTCTTAATTAATTAGTTAATAAGTAAATATCGGCAAACAATTATTATTTTACTCTAGAAAATATACCTTCAATGGCGATCCATAGTTTCATTCGGAACTGCTTTTCTTATTTGTTTCAACAATCTGTAACAAAACTTGCTAAAAAAAAAATCTTTATAGATGAAATTTGGAAAGAAGACACGCCATTTCCTATAATTGTTATAGATCTATGGTCACAGGTCGTTTGTTCACAAAATCGAAAAAAAAAAAAATGTATACAATCGATCAAACAAATTGTAGTGTACTTGAGCACCCATCTACCATCTACTCATAGAAAAAATCTGAATTTTTAGTTTGACAATACTACAGATAGGACTAAACAATTTTTTTTGAACCACCCTAATATAGATCCAAAATTTCACAAGAAAGTTAACCTTTGAATAATTGTTCAATTAGTGCAAGTGTTCTTGTCGAAAATTCGTTCACAGACGAGCAAATATAATTTTAAAAATACAACAACAATACGATAATAAAAACTATCATACATCATAATATAGTACGTAAAACCAAAAATGTCCCCACCCCCAAAAAAAAAAAAAAAAAAAACGTTTTCACCGATCTATATACAGACTAGTGGCGCCAAAACGATTTTTGTACCATGGGGACTGAAGATAATAAATTATGGAAAATCATTTTTAATGTTTACCGGAAATTACGTAATTTAATAATCTACAAAAATATCAAAGACATTTTTTTTTTTTTTTAGTAGATACTTTTGACAAAATATATTAAATAACCTCTCTAAAAATAATACACCTTTTTTTTTTTTTTTAATATTGCTCCAGTTTATTTGTCATAATTTTATTTTAAACGGTTTACTTGTTTTGAATAATTTGTCCATATTGTATAAAACTCTATCAATGTCAACGATTATTTCTTTGAATGTTTCGATATTCAGCATACAAATTATGAGGGGGACACGACTAAAACCTATATTTTAGCAGTGGGGGCTTGACCCCTAAGTAATTTTTCCCATAGGATCATTTCCCGTTGTTCCGGTGCCCTTTATACAGGCTGTGGAAATATTTGAGATCTATAGACAGTCGACAATTTGAAGAAAATACTCTCATAGGGCCTCCGACCATCAATAATTTGGTGCTCGACGACTCCGTCCGGCGACGATAAATGTTAACAACAGCAGGTCGATAATCAAACGCGCGAATATAATCGTATAATCGAACCACAAACAAAGATAGAACAAACGATTTTAGCATTTTTATCTTATTACTAGTTACCATTACCCGGCCTTGTACGCGTCAAGTTCGGTTATCCAGAATCGTTGCTAAAAAAAAAAAAACCGATGCCTAAAAATGATTAAAACTTTTGATATATATATATATATATATATTTTTTTTTGTTTGTGAAACTTTTTAATCTATTCAAAAACGAGACCCTTTTCCCCGTGGTAATCAAATCAAATAGGAAATAACAACTTTTATTTGTTCATCCAAATCGCCGAGGAACCTCGAATACCAGTAATCCCGTGTTGTCAGCTTCCATTAATTTATTTGTATCGAAATAAAATGTAGCCTATGTTCATCGGGGATAATGTAACTTTTTGTTAGTGAATGCATTTTTAGAATCGGTTCAGTCGTTTCAGAGGTTACCGCCCTACATAGAAACAAACGAATTCAACCTCTTTAAAGTATTAGCATATATGATAATCTTGATAATTTTGTTTTCTATATCACATTTTTGTTCGATTACAAACGTTTAAACGAATTATAATTTATTTGATCTTGAAACAATTTGCGTCTATTATGCGGGTTGTGTTGCACAATATAACGTCGACGTAAATCGTAAACGATTGTTCTATTACAAGTTCTATGACAATGATGTATACGTAATATGATGTGAGTCAAGTTTTTGACGAATTCGTTAAATATTCGAAATTCGACAATCGTTTTCTTACACAACTACGTATTTTTCGACAATGAGTCAGCATTTTTTTTAACATTCAATTTAGCCCATCTTCCGGATACGAAACGGGTTTAAACCGAAATCCGATTGCCGATCTAATCATACATAATGTACAATTGGAAACGAAACCGTTTTTATTATATTTCTTCATTTTTTTATGAGCATTTAAAATCTAGAGTAGGTTGGAAGGCAGCGGATTATTAACCCGGAGTAGTAAAACATTTCCTGCATACAATTTTTTCCGGATTTCTATGTATGAACACGAAATTCTCGTTATTTATTAATAGGGCCCGGATATGCTTCAGAAAATTAAAACCTTGACAAAATATTCCGTTATAAATAATACATATTTATTTTATAACCTACAAAAAAAAAAAAAAAAAAACCACTGCATAAAGGAATTACATATGTATATAAAAATAACATTTAAATTTACAAATAAATATGTGTATAAATTCGTTATAAATTCGATTTTCGAAATTTTATCCGAATACATCTAATCTACTGGAGTTTTCGCTGCTTGTGTCTATTAGATCTGAACGTATCACTGGTCAGTGCATAGTTTTATTTTTTTTTTTTTATAAAGAATACCATTTTGTAAAATTTCACTTGAAATTTTATTGCCGGATAAGACGAACGTTTACCGGTTTTGTATACGTAATCCGCACAATACGATTGCCAAAGATAAATCCACGAAAGTATAAAAATCGAACAGTAGGCAATTCGCGCTTACTTAACAGCTATTATTTATAGCTGTAGCCCGTGATTTTCGTATTCGACTTTGTCCGCTGGGAAACGGATCGAAGCTTGCGGTCTTCTCGGTCATGAGAAAGGTGGGAAAATTGTATTAGTGGAACGTGGAACCCGACGCCGGACCACCGTGTGTCGACAGAGCTTGCGAAATTGGACGGAAAACATTGTTTTCTATACGAACTCCGTTTGAATAGTGTATATTTTTTGGTTTAATACATTGGCAAAGATATTTTTGAAATAGTCGTTATAATTTGTATTGTATGTGTTATTGTTCAGTACAAAATAAATTAAACTATTTTACAAGAAATTAAAACAGTTACAAAATGTATAAAAGTAAAAATTAGTTCGACACATAGATGTCAAACGATTTCAGTAGTTTTTCAGTAGTTCACACACATTTGTTTCGCGTTTCAATTCGTGTTCATGATGACCATGTTATCTTATATTTCTTTTCCACCTTTCGTAATACAGACTGTACGGTTTGCGTATGTATTTATATACTGTTACGACTAATGAATGAGTAGTCACTATTAAAACAAAAACACCGATTGCAATATTATTAACACTAAAATCGGGGACGAGAACTTTAATGATTTTATGGGTCCTGCTACCGGTTCGGTCTGGTTAAAAAAAAAATCGGTTCTGGTTACAATTCCAGTTCATAAAACAATAAAATAAGGCATCCGGTTCCGGTTACAATTCCAGTTCTTAAAAATGTTCAAATTTAAAATGGTCCCGAGTTTTTAGCACAATTATGTGTCGTGTAATCGTGCAAATTTGTTCAGAAACACGTTCACGTATAACAGACAAAAATAATTCAGAATGTGTAAATATTAAATATGATAAATATTAAAAACAACCACACGATCAACACGAGACATTCAAGAATTAAATATGTTTTACAATTAAAAAACCCCGTAACCTTTTCATAAATAAACATTTAATGTAATGGATATGTCTTTCCCGTGATAATGTCGTGTTTTTTAATTTTCACCATACGCTAAACCGTACTGATTTCGAGATAAAACGATTTGGACACAACGTTTTAGAAATAAAAGAAATACAACGGGCAGGGCATTCGTGGATGTATATTTGAGAATTGAATAGAGAACGGCGGAGTGAATTTATCAGCATTGTCTTCGAGACTATAGACGAGAATAAAAAGAAGAAAAAGATTAACACGGTTTACGTATAGCTAAAAAATATTGCGATGAGACTAAAATGCAAAAATATGCATTCAATGATAATATTATGAGCTATACAAAAAAAAAAAAAAAACATTGTGTTACAAAGTGTTCGGATATATGAAAACGAATTCACCAAGAAAATGTTCGTTAAACGGATCATTGTATATTATTATTATACGGATTATGGATATTGACGATTTAACCTATATTTTGAAAACTGGGATGTCGGTCGGTTATCGGTGAAAAGAAAAAAAAATGTTCCACTTGTTGACTATAAAAAGTCGACAAACGCATTATTTTTGTATTGAAAAAAAAAAACATTTTAAAAATAGGTAATAATAATAAAGTGTCGATTTAACGTAGGTGAAAGTTAACCAAAATTAATTTTTTTTTTTTTTGTCTAAAATAACAATAAAAAAATATATGACAACACGTTTACGAATAATAATAAAAAAAAAAACCTAGTTTGTATAATAAAACTGGGCGATATCTGTGTAAGGCGCTGTACAATATACCTATTGAACTTGTGTATTCAATTGAATTTCGTTCTACAAGCTAATATAATAATTTTAATTTGGTACCTGCCTGTACATATTTCGATATAAAACACGAACAATAACGTAATATCGACGTATTCACTATATTTTTCGTTAAATTTTTAAAATTCTCAAGTTCAAGACAATACGATCTAAATAATCGAATGCAATTCAAGGTCGATAAAAAAATCAACAATATATTATATCGCCTCTCTTGGTATTCATTGTTCGCTTAAATTTCCAGTCTGACCATCGGTTTAGAGATTCCAGGTCCCATCTTCGTCATACCTTCCCGTCTCAAACGGGGTCCTCCTACAGGTCTCTCTCGTGTTCAATTACTACCATCGTGCCTAAAAGTGGATTCTGACTTTGCCGAGAGTAGCCACCTACGCTGATCTTCAATACTCTTGATCGTCTTCAATACGTTCTGTTTCTAGACGAGTTTTCCCATCGGTTGTTTGTCTGGATTTTTTTAATTCTTTTATCCTCCATTCCTCGTCTCCTTTGTCTTGCCGGTTCGAAAATCGTTCCGTACGGTTTTCTTTTCCGAGACATGTAGAAACGGGGGTCTAATGGCGCGATATACAATTGCTTCTTCGTTTTTCTCGACATATCCCTGCAGGTTTCTTTGCGAGCCGTAGAAACATTTGCTTCCCGACGGAATTCTCGATGCTACTAACTTTTCAATTTCTTTTTTTCCGCCCGTCAATATCGAACGCAGATATTTAATTTGAAAACCTAACGTAATATTTGTGTTCATACACCCGTTCAAACACACATACACACACACACCGCAACAAACAAAATATTACGAAATTAAATAGCCGGTATAAGTACGAAATGATTGCACATAATATGATTACTATAACAAAAAGATTATAAGAACGTTGTACGTATACGCGTTAATAAAAAATAAATTATATATTTGAAAACTCTCGAAAACAAATAATAATAATAATAATAATAATATTATAATGGTTACACATTATCATGTGCACGGGCAGTATAATATTATAGGCTTACTGTTAAATATTAGTAACGTAATATTATATTCATGATCCATGATTAATAATTAATAGTATATAATAAATTTGTATTTGAACATCGCTAATACTCGTAACTTAAACGTAATGGTACTTAGAAAATCGTTATAACAATATTTATTATTAACTAATACGACTAAATGATAACGTGCAAACGCGTATAATATTGAACACATAAGAATTAAATGCAAAAATAATATAACTATACTAAGGTTATGACGTAACCGTGTTCCAAGTCGAAATTTCCGATATTCTCGTCGTTGGTAAAATATCGCCGCGTTGTTTGTATATTTGGATTCTGTTGTGATCCGTAACCTACTAAAAGTTCTACGTGCGAACGAATCGTTATTTTACAAAAAAAAGAAGAAAAAAAAAAAATAAGACGCGATTGTGCGTATAGGCAACATATATTACATTTATGAAAATGTATAGTTTATACCTACTCTTGTCGTAGTCTTAACCCTAAACCGTGATGAAAATTATGAAAGAAAATATATTATTATTCTTCTTACGCGTTTCCCTATTATAACAATTTCGCAGTTTTGTGTATAAAAAACAAAAAAAAAAAAAAAAATATAATAAAATATTATATAAACATTTTTAACGAATAACATTTTACTCGAGTGTAAACGAAAAATAATTTTGAAATGTACGTTTGTCAAAATGTGTATTTGGTATTTACATGTCAAAATATCTAGTGAAATCACATACGAGTATAATAAAATAAAATAACTCAAAGAGGTATAATTATTAATTTTAATTTATCGGGACGTGGTAAAAACGTGACGAAATCAACTAGTACCGTCTGAAAATGTGTCACTGCTGTAACGATGCAATAAATCAATGTGTAGATTTATTAACGATATGTCAATGTTTTTTTTTTTTTTTCTTTTAACAATCTCGGCCAGACAGTGGTTTGAGGGAAAATCCGGCGATATGAACATTTTTTTTTTTCCTACAATTCAGCGTCTGTAACATAATAGCATAGAAAAAAAAAGCATTAAAATAATCGTTTATTTTTACAAATTTGTTTGAATTGAATCGATAGGTCAAAGGTGAACACGGTTATTGATTAACAAAATCATTATTTTAACACAGCGTGTAGATAAGTGATTAAACGAGCACCGAGGAAAATATGAAATTATAATTTTATTCTCTGAACATATATTATTACCGTGCAGCTCAGTTATTTATTTGGAAATAATTAAAACACTACTATAATCGCAAAATATTTGTGTATAATTATATATAACTATAGGTACGTTTATTTATTGGTTTCGAACATGATTTAAAGAATTCGGAACGCGAATCGAAAGGATTCGAAAGGACAAGAGAGAGTAGATATGATACGAGACAGCCGGGAAGATAAAATGAGTCAAATGCGATAAATGGATGGAGGCGTAGAAGAGGCCAAAGAAATATTAACTAAACGTTATGAGAGACTAAGATCTTAGAAGACACGTGGAATAAATTAAATAATCGTCAGTTATGACGATCAGCGGCGTGCGGAACAACAAAAATAATTTCCATTTTAATCTGACACTTAATCATTTATCATTTATCAATTTTCACCACAGCACATAATTCTGACAAAAATGTTTGTTGTCAACAGACACGTACGAACTACTTATTATTTTTGATTATTTTGGCGACTGGAGGTCTTAAGTCATGTTTAAGTATATATATATATATATATATTAAAAAAAAAAAGCCTATGTGGGGATATATCCCCTGTGCGTACGCCCCTGATGACGATATATGGGAAGATTTGTAGGGCGAGAATAAAAGTCGTACACTAACTCCGTCGGTTGATAAAGACGAAGACAGTGGCGGCGGATAGGACTGTTTCAAGTGACCGGGAACTAAATTCAAGTGTCCCTAACGAAAAGGCTCCAAAAAATTATCGATCTATTCGCTCGCATTCTATTTCACTTTTTATTTTTTTTTTTTTACATTTACACAATCAATGATGGTGTAGAAGTGTAATAGAAGTAACGCTTTTTTTAGACGTAATATTATAGAAAATGTATGTAATCATGCGTGTGATAAAAAGCAAATTAATGTAATTGATAAATTAATTGGTTAAAATCTATTTTTTAAATATTTCACAATGTGTCGCCACCATATCAATAGCATCCCGTTAAGGTTAATTTGTTTAACAATCAGTTTTCAACGTTTATCAACTTAATATTACAATGTTCCTGTGCCGTTGAATTTCTCGAATAATTCGTTACGCGCTTTAGTTTGTAAAAAAAAAAAAAAAAAAAACTCTGTGCGCTCCGACTAGAGTGTTTGGAAATCTAAATAACGGCTTCTACGTAAAATAAATATGATTCGGTAGATGCCCTCGTGAAAAATGACAGGGCAATGGGGGTTATCCTAAGCGTTCGAAACGTTTTCGTCGTCATTGTTATTCCGGGGGAAGAATTAATATCAGTAACGATTATTACCGTCATTGGTCTCGGTGGTAGGCACCGGGTCGTTCCACCACTGGATCGACGCGGACGCCAACACCACGTAAATCGTGTTGGCCACGATTACTACGCCGCCGCTGATCCAAAACACGTTCCGCCATTCCAATAAAGTGTTCTGTAAACGGAAATGAACAGCGGTAAAACACAACGAATCAAAATCAAATGCCAAAATCGCATAAATCGTATCCGTACGTTCGGTATGAGGTATCCGATGAGAGGTGGCGAGACGACTCCGGCGACGGCGCCGACCCCGTTTACCAGGGCCATCGCGGGACCCGCGTAATTCGGGCTCAGGTCCATTACGTTCACTTTCATGCTGGAATAGAAAAATCCCATTGTGGCCATGCCCACGGTGAACAAGACCACCACTTGTATCTTATCGCAGCCCGCGTACGACGCCGCCAACGTACCCAACATGGGTCCGATACAAGCTGGACAAAAAAAACAACAACAACAAAAAAAAGTTAAATGGCGTTTACATTATATCGATATTATTCTATTGCGAACCGAATCGACAGTGACGGGAAAGAACGCGTTCGATTCGCAAGAAATGAATTTAAACCAAATTCTTATTATTTTTTTTTTTTTTTTTTTTTATGAACCCCGAACGCAAGTCGAAATGATTGAATAAAACGAAACGGCGAGTGGTGCTATTGATGTATTTTCGTTGATTTGTAGTTTGTACTACGATAATAGACAAAAGCTACGAATCAGGATTTACAGATTTATAGTTATAATATATCTCATAATTCTCGAGTGTTTCTCAGATATTATTTTTTACAATATTCTTAATATTTAGAAAACCCCAGTTATTTACCGTTGGACGTTGTTCAGTATATAGTGTGAGTAACTCGAACTCTAACTAGTTCGTTTTTAAAAAGAACTAATCCAATCACTGTGAATCGATTATCGTATTGTTTTTTTTTTTTTTTTACTGAACAATTGGTAGGCCAATAAGTAAAAGAACGCTGGATTGTAAATCCAATTTTACCGACTTCCGAAAATATAACGCTATTATTTTAATTTATTAACGAAAAACTTAGTTTTCCCATAATATTATAATACCTATTGTCGAAAATAGTCTTCTCTGTTGCAATATTTCTAGTTTATCGTTAGATATCAAGTAATCGCTTAACCATCCTGTTAGTATGGCGAAAACCCACATCAACACGTGAGGCATTGAACTCCATACGCCCGTCTAATAAAATAATATATAATATTGTTAATTCCATACCAAAAAAATATTAACACATACTAATAATAATCAGTGACGTACATTCGATTATAGCTACTCAGAATAGCAAATGCATTTTCATTGAGGCTGGCGGTATTTTCAGTGTACCGAAAACAAACAAGTATACCAAAAATCGGCTATTCGGTTATTTCGATTACTCGGTCTATTAATTAACCGGCCTTAACCAATGGCCTAACAAAATCTATGCGATTGCAACCGGTGTAGTTCCTATTGAAAAACTATCGAAAATCCTATTAGTGTTTAGTGACTAAAGCCACGAGGATATCATTTGGACGGCCAACGTAAACTCGGTTGGCCCGAGAATGTAATTCCTAACGTTTCGCGTGACACCGGTTGGCGGTCAACTTTAAAGCATTAAACCGATTCGTGAGATTCAACTTAAATTATAATTTATAAATATTTAGACATATCGGAGTAATATTATTCGGTATTAGTAACTCAATATACCGCCGGCTATTATACGCGTTCACCATAAAACGATTTGATTGTGCGGTTGTTAAATACAAAATAACTTATTGAATTATAAAAAAAAATTGAAATGTAACCGATAATCAGCTATAATAACGCTATGAAGATAGACATATGTGTTTTAACTGTATTTTATTTCTGCCAATACTGAAACTATATGATTTTTTTTTTTTTTTAGAGCCTCGGTGACTGTCTAAGAAACCGTACGCTAACCGATTCCGTTACTATATTACTATTTGTTTCAATGACCGGAACCGGAACCGAAAGAACGGATTCTGGAAGAAAATTTGAGAACCGGAACCTTTAAACAAAAAAATACAAATATTTTCTGTTTTTTTTTAGGTTATTATCGATTCTAAGAAATAACTGAACACACAGACACAGTCACACGTACGAGTAACCATGTTACTCATTTTGTACATTGCGTTATTTTTAGTACATTATTTTGTTTGTATTTTTATTATAAGATAAAAAGTACCAAATAAGCAAATGGTTAACAACTCACTATGTTTTATAAAGTTATTTTGTTGATAGATTTATTATTAAAAAAAATAAAAAATCCTAATAAGCAATAGGTTATGCTATTTGAAACTATCGTTTTTTTTTTTTTTTTAAGAACCGGTATTAACCGGAACCGAAACCGGAACCTTTATATTGTAATTTTAAGAACCGGAACCGGACCTATTTTATTTTTATTTTTTATGAACCAGAACCGAAAAAATCATTAAGGTTCCAGTCGCTGGTTTGTATGCTCGTGCTAAACATAATCCCAACAATTCTATTACGACTGACAAATACTATAATAATATATTTATTATAATATTTCAATGTTTAATCAAATACCATTTGGTTTAATTACACAGTACAATTTTCAAGACTATTTTAATATTGGTTTTTTTTTTTTCAGGTCATGGGACTTATTCCCTTTCTCACCGTATGTACGCCACTGATAATAATAATAACTATGAACACACATTTTAATTTACCGAAACCGATTAAATGGTCGTATTATTAAACTTCGATAATGTAGTCTTGAATAACAAAACTGTACAATCAATTAAATTAACGGTATAAACCAGTCCAGCTTTTAACTGTATGCTTTGAAAACCTTACAGGAAAAAAAATTAAAAGGATCATCGAATTCCAATATATACTAGGCCATAACTATTAACTAAGGAATTGGAGTTTTGCAAAACAAAAAAAAAAAAAAGAATGAAAAATTGATCTAAGCTTTTCAAGAAATATAAATCTCTAAGGATATCGAATAGTTATGACGAGTTATGTAAATGGAATTTGTTTAAGGAGAATAGAACGATATTCTATGTGCATATTCGAGTGTGTCAGTGCAGCTCATAAAAAAAACATTAGAACACTGCTGAATAGAATTATTTAAATAGAACATTATATGTGGTAATTGATCGCCACTTATTCAATAACGATTGTTACGACTTACTTCTGCGATGGAAAATTTCATGACGCTCTTCATATACTTCGGCAAGTCGGCGTTTATCATAAACAAAGCCCAGTCGTGCGCAATTTGACCAATCATCAGACCCCACATGGGACCCGACGACAACATGGCCAACCAAGGCGTCGATTGTAATTTATTCTACAAAGTCACAAATGATCAAAATTATATATATATATATATTTTTACTATACGTCTAGGAAACGAAAACAGACGACTAGGCCACCCATTGATCGCGGTTTGCATTTATGCAATAATTATTTAATAACACGTCGGCGGTACCTTATTTCTATTCACTCCTTTCAGATGGCGTTCCAGATAGTTGAGCTCTTGTTCGGATATCGTGGGATGTTCGTTAGGCGTATTGTAGACCAACACATTCCACAGCACGTACCAAATCAACGCCACAACTCCGGCCGCGTAAAACACCAATGGCCAATCGTCGTCGGTTATCTTGAGCAGATATCCGGCTGAACTTTGTGCGACGATCGTACCGATCATATTGCCTAACGAAAACGATACCGAGGGCTATTAAAATAGTAAAAAAAAAAAAAAAAAAACCATCCCACGTCGGGTAGACCAATGTGGTGGCAGGCGGGAAAGCGAGATGGTAAGTAACCCGAGGTAATTTAGTTAACCGTGAATAAAAACAAATAAAGAAACCGTCGTGATAAAAATTAAAAAAAAACGATTCTGAGCCATCTCGGAGGTTAACCGATTGCCGTCGCGATCGAGGCCGAAAAAGACGGTGGTTTTGGAAAAATAGAATAAAATCTCGAAAAATGTTTCAAATAAAGTTAAAGTACGTACCTATCAGGCGGAAACTCTACGACTTTTAAAGTGTCGCAAAAAAAGCATTTTTAATAACCGTAAAGTGTTTACTGGAGAAAAAAAAAACATGTAACTCTTGTACAGGGGGGCACAGACTAATATTTTTGGAGGTATTTTTGCGATGAGATATGTTTGGTGGGATCCATTTTGACCATTTATCCCAGGGCCCATTATTCTATAAATCCGGGCCCTCACAAAATCTAAATCGATAAATGTGTAAGAAAAACTATCTTTTAACTTTTCAATATTAACCACTCGAAACGATTTCCTTTTTCTTTTTTTTTTTTTGTAATGCGTTTTAATAAATAATAAAAGTTAATAATTTAATATTTTCGTGTACAATATTTACCTGCGAATACAAACGATCCAATACGCGATCGTTCGCCTACGGGCACCCATTGAGCCAATAAAGCGTTCATCGCCGGAATCGTGGGACCCTATATTCAAATTAATTATATTATAATAACCAAATATATCAAATCGAGTACATTTTTTAAACATGTAAATAAAATTAATTATTAAGTTTTGCAAAAATAATACGATACAGTGTGCTTAAAAAAAAAAAAATTGTATTTTATGCACATACGGGTATACGTTTGATTTTCAACTATTACAATCTATTATTATTATTATATTTTTTACCTAGTCTCATCTTACTGTAAAACCGTGATATTGTTAAAATTTGAACGGTTTAATATTAGTGATGACATTAATATTTCCATTGCTAAATTACCGAATTCTTTGAGCGTTTTGATCCTGTAAAGGTGGTGTTGTTCAAAACATCGATTTCAAATGAATGATTCAAAATAATAAAATTATTCGAGGTTATTTTAAATATATAAACGTGAACGAAAACTATGAAATCCATTATTTTTTAAGTTGTTATTTATCGTGTAATATTAATAACTTGATTGTTTTTCGTTAATAAAAATGGAATTATGGCATTTTACATAGATATAGGTAGGTAATTATTAGGGTACGGAACTTGTTACACTAAAAATAATGCGCATATGCAGTCAAAATCGTCCAAATATGCTTAAAATATGCAGCTAATATTTTTTTTATTTTCGAAAATATCCATAAAACATATTAAAATTATAGAAATAAAAAACTCAAAAATATGTAATTACATAGTAAAAATTGAATAACTGAAATATGCAACTGAATTTTTTTTTTTTAATAGCAAAAAATTAATTTTTATGTTAAACAATTTGATTTATTATATTTTAAATTTAGACAATTTTCGTATTTAATATTTTTTAAAAGAAATCAACAATGATTAGGACCTATGCATGACGGTAAAAAAAAAAAAAAATAATTAATGTTAACTTTTAAAATAAATTTACATAACATAAAACGTACAAATTCGTAAATATGCTATAAACAATAATTTATTGAATTGCAAAAATTTTCAAATATTCGTTTTGCCTAAAAAAAAAACGCCAAACTATACAACAGTTACGCAATAAAAATGTGTGTATTTCAGTCCGTTACGTCTTAAAACAAATTTATATCTTACTTAGATTATTCTACGGTCATTATTAAAAAGAATATTCAAATGCAATAAGTCCCAAACCCTAGTAGTGTTTTTTTTCAGCCGTCTCTAGTTATTGTGTTTTGTAACTCGGATCAAAAAATCGTGCAATATTCTAATTTAAAAACGACATTGATTAATTATAATTTTACGATTAGGCATAAGTAAAATATGTTACGTTTTAAATATTTCGCGCGAACACGTGTGTTTTATCGTTTATGTTATAAAATGATTGGCAAACCGCGATAGATTAAAATAAATTTTCCTTTCTTATCAATCATTGAAGAAAACACATACTGCGCTATCATTATAACCTTAATAACGGTTTAATGAATACTCAATTATGTAAATTACCTTGCACTATAATAATAATCGAACACTTCCTGTTTCGTAAACATATTTTTATTTTTTTTTTTTTTTTTTTTGTTACTATTTCCTGAATAAATATTATTATTTTATTGTATAAGATATTATCTCAATTGTTTTTTTTTTTTTTTTTTTTTTTTTTTTTTTATTGACGTTGAGCACACCCGTATAAATGATTCGGGCAATATTAACTCGCAAAAGTCATCCGTGTGGGCTGTGCTTATCCCAGTGGGATTGCGTTTTAATAACCGAAAACTTAGTAGTAAAAAGTTTATCGGATCCGAATCCGTTAATCAAATATCGTATTCGGTCGATTTTTTTTAAATTCGACGCCTCGGAGGTGGAAATGGGTGTTAGAGTAGAATTTCAAATATCTTAATTCTACGCGGACAGCTATAATTTATTGATATATAAATTTCAAATCCGTCGGAAAGGTACGCAAAGCGTCCACCTCATCTGAGTGAGTGTCTAGCATATCAACAATTATCAACATTTTATTTAATTTGAATTTATTAATTTATAAATTAATAAATGAGAGGAGAAGCAATAAACCACGGGGGGACATCAATCTGTTCAAACTTGCACCCCCCTCCCCCTCCTCATTTCGGTTGGGTAAGTATTGTATTGATTAAGAATGTAATACGATTCCGAAAAGTTTTTACTGCAAAGGTCGTTTTAATCATTTTTGCATTTGATTTAATTTAATTTGTTTTAAGTTGACCACTATGACCTTCTATGTAACTCAACGAATCAAGAGTGGCAAAATAATTATTCGAGATTATAAATACGAGGACCTATATTGCCGATCGATAACTCTATCACCTGAGTAATAGTTAAAGTATATTAATTGTTTCGGCTAAATGGGTTGTTATGGAATTTTCCAATTTATCATCGAAATTTATTAATCCGTTCCCCCCCCCCCACACACACACCCATTATAATAATATTAACATTTTTTATTTTTTTTTAAATCATATTTTTGGCAAATATTAGCCTATGCATATTTAATAGATTTTTAAGGAATATAATTCTCCGCTTAAATAATAAATATGAGTATGGCACCGTACAGAGATTTTGGCATTCGTCTCGCGTTTAGTTCACTCGTCAGCATATATAGGAATGGGATAGTGATACCTATTGTATATTTAAATTTAAACATGACATGTTGTGTCATTCAAAAACTATTATCTTATAAATAGAGGTCGCGGTTGAAATTGCTACTCTTACTCGTACCTAATATTCGCTTCGCTGGATTTTCGCAGCAAATGTTGATTATTTCGAAAATTTAAAAAAATTGCATTTTATATCATACGGCTTTTCGATTAAAAATTACAAACAAAAAATTGTTTCGCGAGAAAATTCCAAAGCTCAAAAGTGATAAAAAAAAAAAAAAATGTTTGATTATTAATAATCATCATTCCTATTTGGGTTTTGTATATGTTTGACTTTAAATGTTTGATAAAAAAAAAAAAATGTTTTGTTTATACTATAGATTCAAGTAATTATGACAATAGACGAGTATACATTTTTTTTTTTTTTGCATTTTCAATGTACGATTCTTGAACGTATTTATCTTGAATTATATCGATTCCTGTTGTTTTTTTTTTCTTTTTTCCGATTTATACGCAATTAAGCTATTGATATTATTGATATTGGCGTAGGTTTTTTGTTTACGGTTACGTTTAAAATCCTTCGGGTAAAAACCGACATTTATCACTGTAAGTTTTCTCCAGATATAAAGCGTGTACCGTGCGTAAATCGATCGGATTTATCGGTCGTAGTCAAGGGTAAACGTCGTCCATTGTATACGGATATTTTATCACCATAGTTTGCGATCAATCGTAGTATAATATTATACGATTAAAGATCCTGTTGCGCGTATTATAAGTGCGGTTGTTGTACACCCAACCGTCCGTAATATTATTATTCCAATAAATGTGTCTAACAATAGAGGGTGGTACCCTCTGAGTAATAATATTTTTTTTTTTTATTTTTTTTTACACCGCCGTATCTAATCAGCCTGTATTTAGATACATCGTACTCCGACCACCACTCGCACACTATAAAGTCCGAACAAAATCGTATATAAATATTTATATAACCGACGACGACGTGGGCGATTGCGAACTATTGTCATCGTGCAAACCGTCACGGTTTACCCTGACACTATTTTTCCCCGCCGTTGACTTATTATGCTGTTGTTACCGTTCTTGCACGATACACACGCACGAATTATCGTTCGGATTTCATATATAGACGTCTCGACATCCGATGCGTGTATAATAAGTAGACGCGGAACTTGATGACCTGAAAAACTCGAAGAAATGCACGGAGGGGGAGGGAAATACATAAAACGACATCGCAATGTTAGAAAATGACCTAAAATAACGACAATAAAATGTCTTCATTTAACGATTATTCGAATAAATTGGTGGACATTTAAATTTAAAATAATATAATACATTGCTCAGGTTATTCGATAATAATTAATATTTTTTTTTTTTTTTTTAGTATAATTTCTTCATTAATTGGATTTCTTGTTGTTGTTTTTTTTTTTTTTTTTTTTTTTTAATTACCCTCGATAAAAAATGAAATAATCGATTATCTAGTAAACCGTAATTTTGAAAATTTGTTACTTCGGATGGGTTTGAATCTCCCCTTCCCTCCCCCCTAAGTTCGCCACTGAATAACGTTCATTTAGGAGATAAAAGAACATCGAACACGATAAAAAAATTTTACTTACCGAATGTTCTAAAATATATAATGACAATGCAATATATTCCCTCCAGAAGTATAAAAATGCAATAAACGACCAAAACATAACAAAAAAAAAAAAAAAATGGCCGTATGGCCAAACATTCCCAAGAAATGCAAAATAAAAAATGGTACTTCATCGGCTTCTACGTTCCGTGAAACAAATTTCTATAATTAATATATATGCGCAACGTATTAGAGCAAAAGAAAAAGAAAAAAATATGCAAATAAATCAAGTTCCGGGCCTTAGATATAATATTGCCCAATCGTGCGTATACTTTATGCAAATGTGTAGGACTCGACCGCGACGAGGGTTTTGGATTAGTGTGACGGGCACACACGACCATTTGTCACTACAGACATACACGGGGACTCTGTTAGACGACTGATTACACAAACGTTGAAATTAGTCGACCGATCTTATTCGGCCACGTTTTTACAACCGACTACAGTTCGTAACTAGCAGGATTGAATCGTTAGTCGACCGGATTAGCCAGCATAGTCGTTAGTATATTATATTGGCGTTGCGAACCGTTCGGAAATCCGACTAAAAACCGAACAAATATTTCCCAAAGCTAGACGAGTGGTAACAATAGCCAAAAAGGCGAAAGCTAGTGAATTATTTTAATTTTTATTACGTCTATTAAATTACGGTTGCAGTTTATCATACCCAAGTCGATTGTCGATTGTTTTATAACGCATTAATCTTTAACCGATAATTCTGCGGCACGATATGGCAAAATAATAAATATTCATGTTGGTAATAATATTATTATATCTATTTTATCCCGTTTAGAAACCGGTAATATAAGTATCCGGTACAAATTTCAAGTCTCTACGATTACTTTTAACCAAATAACAACAACAACAACAAAAAAACATCGAAAAATAGCCGTCTCAATGCACAGACTAGATACAATATTCAACAAAAAAGCTCTCTTGGGTTATCTCGAAAAATCGCAATTAATATTTCTATTCTCTTTCAAAAATACACGAAACCAATTTGTAACAAAACGAGCAATGCACAACTATAGTTTTAGAAGTTCATTGAAATCCCAGCCCAAGTGATTATCATACACAGCATTAAAGATATATGTCATTGGTGATAACTCCCTATCCCAGAGATACCTTCTGAGATAGTATTTTCAAAAGCAATTCAAATTATGTATGCAAAATGAAACAACACGTCTTAAAAAAACCCGAACATGATAATATTTTGAAATAATTGTCAGTTCTAAAGTTTTCATTCCAT
This sequence comes from Tuberolachnus salignus, assembly GCA_956483605.1. Taxonomy (NCBI): domain Eukaryota; kingdom Metazoa; phylum Arthropoda; class Insecta; order Hemiptera; family Aphididae; genus Tuberolachnus; species Tuberolachnus salignus. The sequence goes on from OY101434.1 coordinate 17,760,766, forward strand.
GCGTTTTTATTATACTAAATTTATATTTAATTTTTTATTAACTTCGTGTTCCTATTTTTTTATTTTACCAAATTAACAGGAATACAGGAATTATTAGTCCGGTTTGTCCATCACCAGTGTGGATCTTTACCTTTAATCATAGATTAAATCTGCAGGACGGACTGCACATAGACACGATGTAAAAATACACAACCCGAGGCAATTAGGATGGTCAAAAATAAATTATGCTTTCCGTTGGTATTGTTATGTAGCAATGTTTAAAAACATCGTTTACTTCCGATTATATAGGTTACTACCTACCATATCGAATTATTACAATTCTGGTTGGTTTTTGTTAAACTGTTAGAGACCGTCAACGCCTCCTACGTATACAAAATCGTAATTTTTGTTTTTTTCGTTATGTTCTTGATAAAGCGGATATATTTTTTTTCTTCGCAGCCAAATATTCGTTTTGATTTAATCTTACAAACACGAATAACCTTATGCATCAGTTAATTGTGTGCATTCATTATACCGTAGCTCGTACAGCTATATCGATCGACCTTAATTTTTTTTTTTTTATCGACCTTACTTTACGATGATAGAACTTATTTTATATGTGTTATATAGTCAAAATATTATACGATATTATTCTATAGGTAGGCGGTAGTAGTGATGCACAATGATATTTATTTTTAGCATCGATATAATCGATACCGATATTGTTATATAGACAAAAATATCGGAGAGATATACTATTTTAATTATTTATTTTATTGATTTTGCTTTAAATATATTTTAAAACAGTAATGGTACAACGACGACCCGATCCCATTTTACGACATAGGAACAATATTGTCATTTACAATTTTATTTAGGTTTCCAAAGAGTTAATTTTTCGAATATTCGAAAATAATAATCGCTCAGTCAAAATATTTGCAACTTTAAATTAATTCATTTTCAGCTAAATGTTTATATCTTCAAGTCATTTATTAGTAGTATTATCGTGATTTAAAAGCATTTTTTTATTTTTTTATAATTTTAATACATAATTTCCCTAGCTTTACTATTACCATAAACAGTTCTTTATTGTAATAATATATTATTAGTGTCACTTACTTCTCCGATACCTTCCAGTACCCTGACGCCGATCATGTATCCGGACCCGAGTCTGGCGGCGAGTGGCGTCAATATAGTCAGTATCGCCGTCAAGAAAATGCCAACGCCGAACACGTGTTTTCCGCCGTATTTCTGCGCCAGCATACCGCCCGGTATTTGAGCGATTACGTATCCGTAATAAAAAGCCCCGAGGATATGTCCTTGCAGGGTTTCAGACCAATCGAATTCGGCATCCTGTAAAGATTATAGGGAGGGAAAAAAAAAAAGGAAAAAAATGATATACACTTTGATGAGCCCCTTGAGCTGCGTATTGGACGATGGATCCCTCATATCATATGACATCGTCCCAATGATGATACACTATATTCATAGTTTCAGTAGCGCAGAAGGGATTTTTTCGGGTGGGGGGAGGGTGTTTTAACGTATTTTGTATTTGTTATGTTATAGATGGTTATAATTTAAGAAAATTTGGGTTAGGGGTTGAGTTAGGAACCTCCGGATTAATACCCACCCCAAGACAAAATCCTAAATACGACACTGGGTGGGGCCATTGTTATGAGAGGGGGAAGATAGGATATATTATAGAGTTTATTTTATTCATATATGTACACAATGACTTATCATTTCAAACGAAAAACGATTCCGAGTGTAGTTCGCTTAAGCTTATGTTTTGGTATATTTAAATTGGAAATTGTATTGATTTGTAGCTACAAAATATAAATTACAATTGTTCGTGTTGTAAACGAATTTTAACATTAAATAAAATTACACGATTGTCATCCACATAAAAAAAAAAAAAAACTAGACAATTTCAAATAGCTAAATACACAAAACAAATGCCATAATTTCAAAACTTCTAAAAAGTGCTAATATAAGTATTCGGTAAAATTTCAAGTTTCTACGGCCATTTTTAAATGAATTACCACAAAAATATAAATTCAAAAATAACAAAAGCCATTACTGAGTAAATTTCCAAATTTCCCGACGTTTTTTTGCCACTTTTCCCACATTAATAAGAAACCTACGAGAAAAATAAAAAACAAATGACATTCACGAATCCCCGTCTTGCCGCCCACCGAAGAGCAAGATTTGATTTCTCATATAAAAGTTGTAACAGATAGGAAAAAAAAAATTAGAAAAAAACATCATAGTTTTAAGCACTAATGCATTTCTATCTTCACTCAATATCCAAAATAACGGCACAAGAAACAAAATAGGCGTATTATAAAAAATTAAGTACTAAGAATACGAAATCAACTACTACTAATCTTATCCTGGAGCCATTATTACTAGTTGTACAGGTGCCAGTTGTCTACAGTCTATAACAGTGCGTTTTTACAAATTAGACGACCAAAAACTTCGGGTTAAAACCAGTCGGATTAGTTTTTATGACGTACAATAATATCCTTGAAAATCGCTAAAATTTAGTTTCTTTTAAAATAACATCCGTGACCGTCGGAGCTTTGCCGCTTGATTAGGATTGCCCCTCCCTCTCCTATTTTGTATTAAAGAAATATTATTTGTAAAACGATAAATACTCGAATACTGCAACACCGTACTATACCTCGAAAAAATATTATGAAACTTGAGTATACAAATGGCGGGGGAAGCGGAGTTGAAAGTTATACCAGCATTAAAAGGCACATACTTGACACTAACACTAACTGAACAAATGCAAAATTGCGTCTCCCTAGCTTAATTCGGCGAATCCGCAGGAATGTTTAAATCTATAAAAAAAATGCCCTCCTACCGCGACAACATACTGAAATCATATTGAAATTTAATTTAACTGTTATCATTTCAATCCGTTTAAAAAACAACTATGGTTCCCGGATTTGAGCTCATTCGTTTCAAAGGGAACCACTAAAATGTCCGGAAGTAGCAGGAAATATATATATATAATAATCTAACCTAATCTAAAAGCTTTTAAAAATATATTCAATACTATAACAATGTTTATTGTTAAAATTAGCAAAACGTTTCACAAAACGTCTGTACGATAACCGTCGATAAATGAAAAACCAATTATAAAAAAAAAAAAAGCCAGACATATACGACAGTATACGATTATAATATTTAAAGACTGAATGTTTTCAACAAAAAATTATTTTTTCCTTGTAAAAATGATTGGGAATTTTGTAAAAAAAAAAAAAAAATGCTCTAAATAAAGTTAGCATCAAACGGGAAATCGTCATCTTTTACATAAAAAAAATCCGAGCGTTTTTACTACACAAAAAGTGTGTTTTCCGAGAAGAAAAAAATATACATCATCTCAACAATACGAATAGCTTTTTCACTACACGTTTAGAATCTAAAAACCATTATACAATATACATAATACATACCACGTTCGTCGTGTTCTTCGCTTTTAAAGGTCCCGGACATCCGTTAGGATCTATAACCGTTTTATGGATGTCTGTTACCATTTCTGTGATGGCCACACTGAGCACCGATCTCATGGCATACGCATTGGCGATGCCAATGAATCCCATGATTGCCATCATATATCTTTTAGAACAAGCGCCTATAAAAAAAAATATCAAAACAAAAAAAATTGTACTTTCATTAATATTATTATCGGTAAACAACGATAAATAAATAAATATATATATATATATAATGATTACTAACTGTCTATAATCGACTTGGCCATCGAAGGCCTCCTGCTTTTCGAATCCATTATAGTGATTTAATTTTTTTTTTTTCAACTGAAAAAATTACAAAATTTTTAAAAATAAATCGATAAAATTAATTTAAAATAATCCTCGTTATCGTGTATCTTACCTTAAATAGAGACTTTAAGATACTGAAAAACTCGGTATAGGTAAAAAAAAAAAAAAAATCATACAATTGGCATAATCTGTTCAATTATTTGAGCATGCCCAACGGTGTTAACGTCTGTTTCTAAAAAAAAAAATTAAAAAAATATAAACATTATTGTACAGGCGTAACTTGAAGAATGTACAGTTGAACGACAGACGTCTAATGAATATTAATTGAAATATATAAATATATTTAGTGCTGACATATACAGCATCAGCGTGCGGTAAAAAAAAAAAAAAAAAGCCCATCCTCTCGGTACCTAGAAACGTTTTTTTTTTTTAATTTGACCTTATCGTTTTAAACAATGACAATCGTAGGTCGCGCATGACGAAAATTTGCATTTTGTATTGTTGCAGTAGATTAAAAAAAATTGAAAAAAAAAAGAAAGTATAAATATTATTTCAAACATCGAAACTAATATTCTTATGCCTAGTTGTAATGTAATATTATCCTGGAATATACCGGCGTTAATAACACGCATACAATTATTAGCAAACGAAATTTATAACAATCGGTCAGGAAATACGATAATCGAACAAATGCCAACGCGTCTTTATTTCAAATTTACACGCGTTTTCCTAACTGTAATTTTATTTTACCCCAGTCGAGGCGTATGCTCCGATGAAAACGAATGGAACAAAATAGCAGTGTTATACATACAGTCGTCTCGTAATATTTGAAAAAGATAATATTTAGTATACAATGACTAATAGTATAATTAATTTAATTTTTCTATTGATCCTTTTGTCGACAATATTTAGCATGGAGTTTATTTGTATTTATAATAATATTAAATTATAAACTCGATAAGGAATTTCGTCTATTGCTCGCGTATTAAATTAACGATGCCTGTAAAAATCGAATCTGTAAATTATTACGTATATATTTGAACGCGCTGTACACCAACGTGTATTATTACAAATATTGGAAAATAATTGTAAACACCGAACGTGTGCGTTTTAAACTTTTTTGCCGAGATGTGTTTCGATCACTAACGGACGGAAATATTAACAGGAATCGCCGGGTTTGTCGTAAATCTCGAATGAGTGCACACCGACGGTTGCAAAAATAAACGTGAGGGGGAGGCTACGAAATAGAACGGGAACACAGCCGCAAGCCCGGAGATAATTTCGATGCGAATTAATAGTAACCAGCGTGGAAATCCGGTGTATAATATTTATACGACAACGACATAGGGCAGGCACGAAACGCGTTATCGGGAATATTATAGTCGGTTTTTGCTGGATAACGTTCAACAAGCGAACGTATTTATCGCGTCGTTTGACGACGTTTGCGTTGATCCCGGAGCGTGGACAGAAACGTTTTTGATTTGCTTGCCCGGAACTTTGTCCACCGTAATGGTGGCCATCAGCCTCGTCGGTAAAGTCGTCGACTACGGGTGCACTTGTGACAAGGCTGGGTATGGCGAGGGTATGCGAACACATCCCGTCAATTTCTCGTTTTCACGCGCTCAAAATATATAGATTATTTAGATAATTGCACAGAATTGATCGTATAAAGTTTATTTAGTAATTATATACGAAAACGTTAGCGATTGCCATCACATCGGATATCGCCGATTTCGTTCGTGCCCGTTATGTCATCAGTATCAAAAAAGGCATAAATTTAATATAAAACAAATGTGAAATTAATTGAATAAGGTTTTTGTCATAGTATGCAATAATTGCAAAATATTATTTTATATGGAAATGTATTCATTTCGTACAATTATTCATATTAAACCGGATCAGTGTAAAAATATTTTAATTACTTAATAATATATTATTAACGAAACATTTGTAAAAAAAAAAAAATGTATTCGAATTTAAAGTGGATTTCTTGACTCCGGACTTCGATTTCGTTTAAATCGGTCGTATTAAACGAGAGATCAAATTATGAGAGTTTATAATATTACTAAGTTTATTTGACTTAAAAACGTGTAAAATATCTTAAATTCTATATATATATATATACAAAAAAAAATCTATTCATGCCAAACCAAACGTACAATAATTAGATACAATTTTACTTTAATTTTTTTTTTTTTAATATAATTTAACGGTTTTATACTTAAATGAATCATTATTCTTAACAAGACATAATACAAAAAATTACATTACCCACAGGCCCTATGAATATTTTATAGTTTTCCGGTTTTGTTTAACGGATCGATCGGAGTGATCGAGATTTACCAAACATCCTCGTTAGAAATTCACGATTGAAATAAGTCTATACCGTAGCTGCCGTAGTAGTACACTTTCTACAGACAAGACCGCAGACGAACCTAATATAAAAACTTTCTGGTTATTCCCGTTAGTCTCCATATAAGAATTGAAAAGAAAAAAAATAATACTAATGTATAGACGTGAACCGGGCGTAACGAAATTTAATTTGTTTTATCCTCGCCGGATAACTACCTATATTATACGTATAATATTATTATAACCGAGAATAAAGTTCACGATAATAATATTCGAGCTATAATATAACTCAGCGTGGTTTGTTTTATGCAGGCCAGTTTTGTTTTTTTTTTTTCTAGTGAATATCCGCTGCGTGTCCATTTCCCTCTGTCCCAATAAAAAACCTCCTACAGTACTCAAATCATTAATCCGCAATAACTGATATTGATAAATAATGGTGTACATAGTGTCGGATTTTCACGAATAAAATGAATTGTTAAATTATAGTCATTTTATCGTAATTTTAATTTTATTAATTATAAATAAAATGTAATCTTCTGCTTCTTCAGCTATTATAGGCCATTAAAGCCCGTCACTGTTCCGTACAACTTCCTCCGGTCGTCACTATTTCACGAAATTCCTTCCTTGGTTGTCGGCCCCAAATATTTGGAATTTCTGATTTAAAATCGAATTGATGTACAACACTTTGAGTGTTAAAGTTGACCGGAACTTGTACGTTTTCATCTTTAGGCCTTTGGACCTTGGGTTTTTTTTTTTGATTTATTTATATTTTAAAATTAACTCTAACATCATGGCTAAGGTTTTTTGTTTTTTCTATAGAATACCTTAACTTGAACTGGTTTAAAAAATTGATTACCTTTGCCAGCTTTGAAATTGAATTATTAAAATTATCGTTTTTACATTGCCCAAAATGTTCGGACATTGTGCACCGTGCCAGGACATTGCAATACATTGTCTGGACTTCCCCTACTTTGTCCGTAAAAACAATTTTAGAGTATTATAAAAATCTTTCGATAACGGTAATTCGTTGTTTCTCTTTCTTTTTACCGTGTCCACACGAATTTAGTTAAAGGTTTATCGCACAAATGTGCAATTTTACTGGAGTAGCCGATACGTTTTTGTGTCCATATTGGACCTATATTTCGTTGTGTGTCCATGTGAACACAGAAAACCTCCTTGAAAAATGGCCCAGACAACTAAATATAAAAAATAGGTGAGTAGTCGGGAAGGTAGGATATCGGGTAGAGGGGGATTTAATTTAGGAATTTAATTCAATAAAAAGAAAAAATCGAGAAAAAAATTAATTCATTATTGCAGTAAATCTTTTCGTTTTTCCTACGTTTTTTTTTTCCAAAAATTTTAAGAAAACTACGATGCAAATCGAAAAATTACATCAACTAAATCAGAAATGATTTCGGAAAAGACGCTATACTTAAAAATCTAAGCAAGATATCTGGTAGAAAAGTTATTGACGGAAAAGAATAAAAAAAAACACACACATCATAGTAAAACCAATACATTCCACGGTATGCTCAGAATCTAATTTATTCTTCTCGGTAACGAAAACAGTTATGCGCATTATTACCTACAGTTTAAATGTTGAAAAAATACAAATTCGATTTCGTTCAATGCCAACCATCGAACGAATCGGCGAACAATTGTCACGCGTGGTAGAAAAATGTAACTAAATGCATTTGCGACGCGATTCGCTCTTCGTCGGTTGCCATTTTTTTGTTACGCGCGTACATGACACTCGGCTAACGATTCCCATTGTCCCGAACCTATAAAATAATTTAAGTAAACTATAGACGATTAAGTGGTATTAAGACATACTTGATAAAAAAAAAAAAATCGTAATATCGTAAAATCGTAATATAATATATAATAATCATTCTCGGACCACCTGCCAGTGGTGGTGACTAAAATCTCTTCTCGCACCACAGCTGGCCCACCCTGTATGATTTCATTATATTTTTGTTTTGTATTTAAAATATATAAAAATACGTACAAATGTAGAAATCATAGTTTTATTATGTTTTAAATTTAATTTAAAATTAAGCAAAAATCGATAGACGATTCGCAACTCTGGCCATCTCCATATAAATCAGTGGCCCGCCCAGATAAAAAAAAATCCTGGCGCCGCCACTACCACCTGCATTATTATTACCGTTGTGTTTTTATTATTTATTCGTATAAATTAATTTTTTCGATTATAAAAATTATAATCTATTATCGTGTATTTATAAATTTAATTTGAAACTCGTTTTGAAAACATTGTTTTGTCTTATTAAAACGTTTAAGACAATAAATCTTTTAAACAACTTAAAAATCATTATTTTTTAATCGTTTTGACTGTTCATCATTACGTATTATATTATAATATAGTCTTTAATATATATATATATATATATATATTTTTTTTTCTACTTTATAATTCCCCGTGTTGTTAAGTAATTGCGTTGTATTAGATAAATGTTTGTTAAATACGTAATTGAAATATAAAAGTAATTCATATAATTTACGTTTCGAAGGTCTTTAAAATAATAATTAAAAAAATAGCACGTGTACGGCCGAGTATAAATAAATAAATAGCCAAACGAGTAAAATGAAATAATATTATCGTTCGGTTCATCGTTCCATTCATAATAGCGTATTTGTTATTTCGGGGGTAGTGCAGCTGCCGGGGTAAACGACCTTGGCACGAATCGACGTAATCCACGGCAAAGTGTGTCTGCGTTCATTTTTTTTTTTTTTTTTTTTTTTTTTATCAGTCAACACGATAATGTTTATAATGGCCCTATTAGATTAAATAACGCGATAAACCACTCAATTATCCATTCATAACGCGGCCGTGTACCAACAAACGGTACGGAATAATATGTTACGTTTAAAAGACGTGGGAAGACGTATATAAGACGTCTAAGTATAAGTACTCGTAGAACCAAACGAATTCGTCACCGGTCGCGGAAAAGGAAAAGGGGGGACAAACACAACAACCAAATTAATATATAAAAGAACCGTGTACTTTATATTCGTATAGTTCAATTCGATCTTTTATACGATTATAATACAAATGCTGCGGGCGGTACAAATATAAATATGGTGATACGTAACTTACGGCGGAAGTGGCTAAATGCTCGTGAAATTATCAATGCGCGTACGTCTACCGATTATTGGACAAACGCACATTTCGGGACGATTTCACTGGGGGATAAATAACGTCGGGATGTTAAGTTTGGCACAACGAATCGAGAGTTATTTTCGATTAAAGTCCCCAAGACGAGAATTCGGAATGAATAGCACTCGGAGCATAAAACATTGTAATAACCGGGACCGGATTTGGCCGGCGAGAAAAACGTCAAAATATAATGTATTTATTGGTTTTAAACGATTTTTTTTTTGTAATTCGATTAAGAATAATAAATAACAAAGACGTGCGACCGACCTTTGTTTACACAAAGTATTAATATTAGGTGCTTTCCAGGAGTGGAAAACATTCTGGCAATTTTGAGCTACTTATAGGCATTTTAAATGTTCGTTTTTGTTGTAATTTGATTATATATTATAAATAAAATTGTTTCGGCCTAGTAGGAATGCACGAACATTTTTCACGAGGTTGACTATAAGTTGTATTTAATAATAAAAATAAAAAAAAATTTGAACATAATGCAAAATATATCGTTTGTTAATCGTACAAATCGTGGCATTTACTTTATTTTACATCAACTAGAGGACCAGTTTTAATTATTTTCTCTGGTCAAAAATGTATGCCAATCCGTCTCTAGTAATAAAAATACCTATGCAATCAATATAAAATAACCTTCAATTTCGATTCGAGTTTGTTAGTTTTAAGAAAAGTTCGGTTTGACCTCGCGACACCACTACAGCTTTATACTTAAAAAAATATGTAAACTTATTTAACTTGAGTTATTGGAAGTTTAAACATTGGAATCGAAAATTATGGTACATATTGTATTGATTTCGATTTATTTTTCACCGTTTGATATCTTAAACTCAAATTTAAGCTGTTTTCGAATGTCTACGCGTGCAGGAATTTATAATTTTGTAATAAACAATCATTTTTTTTTTTTTCAACAAGTTTTACCGGGAAAAAAAAATAATAAAAATCGAACGATTTTGTCATCCAAACGAAACACATTTTTGTACACACCTACCTATAATATAGTAACAGTGTATTATCGTTTAATAATATTAATCAATTAACCCGGTACATTTTTATCAGCGAAACGTTACAAAATATTCGGCATAATATTTTTTTTTATTTTTTTTATTATTTTTTTTTTCTTATAAATATAATCTTGGCACAGCGGGTACTTACGTATATAGCCAAATTAATCGATATAATATCATTATATCACGCCACGAGAAAAATTAATCTACAACTATAGTATACCGACACACGCAACCAAATGTCACTAACTTATTGCATAAATTATTATTTAATATAATACGAATGAAATAGTAATTTGTTAACGGATAAAAACTTCAAGATAAAGACAGCGGAATAATAATCAAAATGACGATGATAATAATACAATTTAAAAAAAAAAAATGCAAAACGGTAACCGCCGCGGCCGATATTGTCTATAAAATCTGTCGATTATTATTATTATTATTATTATTTTTTTTTTTTTTTACAATCCAAGGACGTTAAAATGATCCCGTCCTTGTAAATTAAAATTTGGCTCCGTACGTACACAATATAATTATGTACAGGATACAATTTTTTGGATTGTTTATTGCTTCTATTGCTTTCCGACTAAAACGATTCCAGGCCGTATAACCTCAACCTAATTTGAACAGTAAAAAAAATATTATATTATAAAATATGTATGTAGAATAATGTAGTATAGGCGGATATATTTTTGAATAGTTTTTTTTTTTTTTTTTTTTATCGTGTACATCGTGACCGACGGCTCTGCAGATCGACTGCTCGGTTAAAATTTATTGTAAAATTACTAAAAAAAATAACAATTCGATTGTGCTACACAACCTCGCGATAAATTGTGCATACGTATATAAGTGAAATACGATGCGTTTTAATGGACGGAATACTGACGAGAAACGAGTATTTTAAGATGTTGACCGTAAAATTGGTACGCTGAATATTTTATAATTTACCACCGTATGTACCAGAAATATTTTACGATTTGTGCCGCCCGCCCGCCGTATTAATAATATAATAATCAATCTTTAGTCGGTAAATTATCGCGGTGCCTATATGTTAATGAATAATATTATATTTCGAAAATAATGTTCTTATATTATACTTTTCTTTTTTTTCTTTTTTTTTAATATTCCGACACACCTCTGTCGTTTATTACGATAATTATAGTACGTACGCACACCATCGTCGTGTAGGTACCTATATTATCGAAAACAACTATTTTAATTTTTTTTTTTTTTTTAGGTTGGAAATATTAGCCTTGCATATTATTATGTGACAGTGTGCGTATTTTTTTTTTTTTTTGTTGAAATATTAAAACGACTCGTATATAAAACGGGGATGGAACACGAATTTTAAAAAAAAAAAAATTAAAATATTAACATAATATGGGGGGGGGAGAAGAGGTTAATTTTATCGAGGATTCACTAATAAATAACTAATTTTAGTTTTGAGTTTCGTATAATCGTCTTTGAACAATACGACTACCCACCCGTTCGATTTTTAACCGTATTAATGTAGAAAAGTTAATTTTAAGTCTATACGATTATTGACTAAACATTTATTTTATATAATAACTCGATTTAATCGAGACTACGACGAATGTTATTCAAATATTGCGATTATTATTGATAATAATAATTATTTTAATCGAGTCGTTAAAAATAATAACATAACCGTCTAATAATATAATAATTGTTTAGCAATTTTAACATCCGGACTAATTGCTCACGAGTGCACGGATTATTCGTGTGCTGGTGCACTGGTGGGATAGGGATTTTTTGTCAGTTATAGAAAAAAATTTTAAAAAAAAAACTGTCGAATACGATACCTATAGTTAATAATATGGGCAATTATAATTTAAATTCAAACATATATATATATATGTTACCTAAATGCGACTAAAATTACGAGTATTATAAATAAATAATGCGAATTCGATTCGATACGATTTGTCGTTACGCTGTTGGCGAATTGTTTAAAATATTAAAACAAAACGGGAAATTCGATGTAATTAATATTAATAATTTAAAAATGTAATAATAATGACTTACCCGGTTGTTGTTGTTGTTGTTGTTTTTTTTTTTTTTTTGTTAGTAATTCGAAGCATTTAATCTGAACACGGCAGCACGCGTGACGACCGTTCGTTACAAACCCGATAAACAACAGTACACTCTGAACTTGGTTTGGTACACATAGACATCGTGGCATCGTATTGAAAGAATCCGTTTCCACCACTTTTTTCGCCGTTTAGTGATTATGGCGGTACACCTCCATTAAAAACGCATTAATTAATCGACAAAAAAAAAAAAAAAAAAAAAAAAAAAACGTAACGATAAGAGGTGCATTTTTTACGCTCTACGGTTTTTTTTTTTTTACACGCGTACACCTCCTCGAATCGAGTTGCAATTGTTGCAATTAGTATTATTATGCCAGATGTAATATTGCAATACATATATATATATATATATTATATAAATATCAGCACGACATAGATGATATAATAGCAAACAAAATCAATATTTCGCTACCCGTTGGGCAATCGATACGAACTTTGGATTTTATTGACAATCGACCTTGGGCCAATCCTATATAGGAGCGTACCGTAATAAAATACAGAATCGTAATAATATTTTACTTCTAATATCGTTTGGCCGTTAATTATGTATTCGGCTAGAGCATCGTGAGCGTTAAGCAAAAATTCTGATTGAACCACCTGCACAATCAATTTTTCCCGCATATTAAAATTATACGTCCGTAATAACAATAGATGACCCATACGTTATTATAGTTTTAGTACTCGATTGTTAAAAAAAAAAAAAAAACAAACAAAATACCCTCTTAAACGTAAGAAAATATTAGAAATAAAGCCGCACCGGGTGGGTAAGGCCACCGGTGTAGGGGGGTATTGGGCAGCGATTCCCAACCTTTTCACCACCACGGACCACATCGATTTTAGAAAAAACGTAAAAAAACATTTGTACTTACTATCACTCTACTATTATTATTACATAATATTTACTTAATGCGATATTTGTGCTTGACTTTGACCAGTATATGAATTCTAGGATGGATACTGTTGCTCGACAGTCATAATGTATACTGTTTGTTCGCTAAATTGCTTATTAAAAAATTAACGAGTTAAAAATAATGATGAAAGCGGAAAAGAAAAATCTATGTGCCCGCGGACCACACGGAAACACTGGTTTAGGATGATTTAGTTTATATGCTTACCGAAATAGACGATAATTCATCATTGCAGACGACAAACGATTCTGAGTGGAGTTCGGTATTAATATTAATTGTGTGTTTTTTCCCTTGTGGCTGAGGTAATCAACGAAAATAAAACCGTACGTTTGTCGTTTTTTTTTTTTTTTTAGAAAAACCGTTGGAAATCTAGAAAACAATTTCAAATTCAGTACAACTGCGCCGCAACACTTTTAGAAACCGTAAGAAAATATCTAATTCGATAAAAACGGCTTTCCGAAAGAAAAAAAACAAAACACTACTCGTTTGTAAAACAGCCAAAAAACGATCACTTTTCTCCTCGGAATCCGAATCTTAAACGAATAATATTGTAATATTTTTTTTATTTTTTTTTTTATCATATTTTCTACAAATATAATATTACGTTATTTTAGTGATGCTAGTTAATAATAATTGTATTACAATATAATTAATAGTATATTGTTGGTATAGATAATAATAATATTATTATTATTATTATTTAATATTTATTACGAATTATTACTTAATATTGTGTTACGGTATGGTAATAATATCGACCTCACTACGGGGGCATCTCAAATAAATTATGTACATAAAAACATATAACATTTTTTTCCGTTTTCATATTGAATAATAATATTAATCAATAACTTATATCGGTACGTATAGTTGTGTGGATTATGTCACAATAATTGTCTCCAGCGTCATGTGCCAATAACCAATATACGATTATTTAATACGAGTGTTTGTACAATTTATTAATATTTAAGCACAGTTGCCCTTGAATTTACGGGGACTTTATTACGTACTATAAACACTATAAAAAAATTCGTACATTTTTTTTTCTCCAAATAATATAGGGTGTCCGGGATTTAAAATCGCAATAAAACACCTGACATATGTCCGCCTAAGGAGACGCGGCATTGAAGTTACCGAGGTTTTAGCTCTTGAGCATGTTGAATCTTGTAAGCGTGCATTTTAAGATATTTCGTAAGAATATCATGCAACGCAGTGTTTGACAAATACGACCGTTGTGACCTTTTGTTTCAAACTTTTTGACCATACTTCGAACTGATAACTCGTTTGGAGCAACATTATGTCCTAGCCTCGCACGCGATTCACGAACAGTTGCTGTGGGACTTCCATTGTTTTTGTAAAATGTTTTAATTACCAAAACACCGAGGAACCTCGGTGGTCCATAACGAAAATAATCAAAAATCAAATAACACTTCACGAAGAAACGCTATTACACAAAATATCCAAATAATAATGGATGACGAGAATGATGAAACCATGGCCACCAACCGTCGTGTGAACAAATGCTGCCAACTTAAAGTTAAGCGCTAAATCACGGACACCTGATATATTCAATTTAAAAAACTTTCCAATGTTCCGATTTCGAATTGAAAATGTGCTATAAAAAATTAACGCGCGTGTTCTAAAAGCTTTGCTCAATAATAATAGAAATTATATATCTCATAATAATAAATAATTCGATTATTGAATAAACGCAATAATCATAGCTGTTCATTTAATGCGCTAAAAAACTATTAAATATGCATTCGAATATGCTCTTAATACTTTTAAAATATGCACTAAATTTTTTAAAAAAAATATGCAAAAAACCTACTAAAAATAGAATCGTCAAAACTTTATAACTCGAATTTTAAACAAAAAAAATTGAATGCCAATTTAAACCAGATTGGCCGGAAAAGTATATATATAAAAAAAAAAAAAAACCATTAATACGAAAGACATTTCATCATAAAAACATGAATTCATATGCCCTAACCCGTTAAATATGTAAAATAAGATTTCGTATTTGAATTATAAATAACCCAAAATAAATTTTTGCTGAAACCTTTTTTTTTTTATACGGTGTAACAAAAAAAAAAAAAAAAAAAAAAAAAAAAAAAAAAAAACAATATGAAATGCATTAACTTCACAGCGCCGATAATAATAAACCTAGGGTACCTACTGTGGAAATGGTTAATAATTTTCTACATTTTCTAATTTATTTCCTACCAGAAGTGCATATAACATTCGAATATCTTCGGTTATATAAAATTTAAGTAATCTTCTATTAACGAGTTAGGTTAGGTTAGATAGGTATATAAGAATATATATTTGATAAAATACTATTGAAATGTATTCGATTAGAATCATTTGTTTTTGCGAGTTATACAACTCGTCCTCGGTATTTATGAAATAAACGAATGTTATTATACTATAGTTATATAAAATAAATTTATCTATCATAATTACCGGGGCGATACCTAGAGGACGCCCGAGAAAACAATATTTTGAACACGTCCAAGAACTCGTGGTCTTTTGTTTCGTTGTGGAGGGTACCGTCAAACAGAGAAGAGAGTGGCTTCGACGACAAGGTTCCGCCTTTAATAACAATAATTGATGACGACTGGAGTAATTATACCGGGTTCGGAATTAATACACAATATTGTTCGATCATAAAAAAATACACGTAAGAAATAGTCCGAACTAATATCATTTTACGGCCGTAAATAAATAACTAAAATAGTCGATACTGTAAATATAATACTTGCGTGCGAGTGTTTTTGATATTAGTAAATTGTTAGGATCAGCGCGGGCCTACTGTGCGGGTTATTTTATTCTCTATTGTTTACCGCGGACAATTAAAACCCAATACCTACCAAAAACCTTGAACTAATTGAAATCTGGCTCAATAAATTCTGGACACGCTCAGGTGATCTGTAATAAATATATTATAACAACGATATTCAATACTGTGAGTGTTAGTTAAGGCCAACGGAAATAATTGATATAAAAAACCAAATATCATTGGTTAACATTTCGATGGTCGATTTGTTTCTCTAATTTCGTATTACCTAACCTGTATACTAAAAATTCTGTTACAAATGTTCTTCAAACGTTGTTAACGAAAAAAAAAATAAAATAAATTACAGTATAAGTATTTTAAATCGATTGTGTATTATTAAGGTTTTTTTGTATTTTAAAATCGTTTATAGATTTTGATTATTGCGAATATTATTAATCGTTTAACAACGATGTATCTTTTTTTCATCGGGAACGCTTTTTTCGGTTAGTAAAAGTGCTCCAACACTTTTATGTCACATTTTAATAGATAAGAATTCTTCTAGATTCCTAACAGTTTTCAGAAAGAACAAAATAAGAAAAAACTGACAACAAACGCAAGTTTTTATATTTTGAATATTGAATCACCTTAAATTTAAAAACTGGCCATACACTCATACACCGTTTAAATTTAATTCTCAACCATAATCATAGCTTCTATGAGGTTTGTGTTTGAAGCAAGTCTTCACGTAGAGACCTGAAGTGCCGTTCGAAAATCAGATAAAAGAGTACCAGGAGTCCGTAATTTTACGGCGATGATCAGATCAACGGACAAACAAAGTCCATTAGAATAGATATTATTTCAGGAGGGACTTGCGCGTTAAATGCAAATTATTTGGCGTTAAAACCACACTCTTATCACCAAGTCTCGGCGAGATATATTTATTATAATTAATATGAAATGCCGCTAACTGTCCTGCATGTACTAGTGAAGGTCCTACCCGGATACGTTGAAAAACAACCGAGTTACGGTCATTTATTAAAATTCCTCAATTTAAAAGTTTCCATAAAACATTACGAGGCGTTCGTTTTAAAGAATTTTCGAAATTCGGCATACTAGGGGACCACGTAAATTTTGGTCCTAGGGTAAGACCACCTATTACAAAATTAAAAGAGGACAATATTTTCCGGAGGGCGACGACGGAGACCGTTTCGTTTATTTTGTTCCATTATTCCAAATAATATAACGTTCGGTGTACATCGTTTTGAAATAACGTCTGTTTCAACATCGTTTTAAATGACTGTATCTTACCAGAAACTGAAAAAAAAAAACTACGACGCCTTGCCCTCCGGCCGATCAAATGGGGCAACGTTATTTTTATTTTATAACAGGTGCCGTTACTCTAAAACGAAAATCAAGCGAATTCTTTTTGCAATCCGCGCAAGTACGTTTTCGCCATGGCGCCCGTTAGAAAAACAGAGGCGGTCAATGATGGTGTGGCGTCCTCTTAATTATTATTGGCGATGCCTATTTTTAATTTTGTTTTTTTTTCGTAATATATTCTAAAGCGGAATATTCGTGTAAATTAAAAATAATGAATCGAAAATCGAAATCCCCATAATAATAATAATTATTTACGAGCCGTATCGTTGCGTTAACCGTAGCTACAGGCAGTATTTACAGTTTAATACCAAGACCTTGTACGGTTAAACCGGTAAAATCTGTCGATAAATAATAGAAAAAAAAGAAAAGCCGACACACATATTAATATTCGCACCGTGCAATCAAAAAACGATTCAGAGCGGTGACGTTTGGTAAAAGTCGTTTTGATAGGTAATAAATTACAAATTTTACCACGTCTAGAAAGTGCTAATTTAAATTTTGGCGAATGTTTCAGGTGTTTACGATCATTAATAAAATCGAAAATAACAGAAACAGTCATTCCCGTGTTTTCAGCACACTACAAGTAAAATCACCGAAAATTACCGTCACAACGCACCGACTAAACCGAATACGTTACCGGAAACCACCGCCGAAGTTGATGATCGAAGCAAGATTGCGGGTAGAAAAGATGTCCACGGGTAAATGATATTATTTAATTTAACAAAAGTAAATCGAAAAAAACAAAAAAACACAGCCGAACCTGTCGTGCACAAATTTAACTGAAATTACATACGGAAGCGGATTGCCGGGTCCGTGTGTGCCCCGAAATCGGATTTCCAAAATTCAACTCCCTACTAAAGAGTGGCTGACACGTATTTTCGGAACGATAATCGATTTATTTTTGTTGATTATTAAGCACGGATAAAAAAAACAGTTATTATTAGAGAGACGGAAAAACACGTTTAATTGAATTTCTTTTTACGATTTCGTTTTTAATTCTGTTTTGAAATGGTCAGAAACACAAGGGAATTGTATTGTATTAAACTTTTTGGTTTGGCCGACAAGGGTACGGGGCAGGGATACTATTTGAATAAGTCGTAAACGGTCTCGCGTGACAAAATTAAAAAAATATATTATAATAATACCATAAGCGATTGTATTTAAATTAAAACGATTGTTTTCGTGTACCCGTACGATCGTAATTATTATAATTTGTACTTACGTACTTATAGCAGGTTAGGTTAGGTCGGGTTAGATTAGGCGCCTGGAAAAAAAAAAAAATGGTACTCGTGTCTTATCGTGACCGACCGACGATCATAAATCAAACAAGTATCAAACTGGGTGGGTAACTTTCGTTTTAAATTGTATTTATTAAATACGAAATTACATTGTGATAATAATGTATACAGGTAGATTATGAAATTTTTTTTTTGTATTTTTTTTCCCCCCCGTTAACCGACGTGATAAACAATTTGAATTACAAACCAGTTACTATAATATATTCGTCGGTAAAACGTTAAGAAAATTGTCGGGTTATGTCACTGGTTATAGGACTTCAAATTTTATTAAACCTACTTTCGATAGCTAACCGGCCGCCCCATTGTTACTATAATAATACGAAGACACGCCACAGGTTGTTTATTTGTGAATTTTAGGCAGTGCTCGAATTGGTGGGAAGGGCAGGAGGATCGCAGGCCAGACGGAGTCCTCTTTCGTTTTTCCGCCGATGTTCATAGACGCAGACGATTAAGAAATACGTACGTGTTCGCACTATTTAGCAATACATTTCCTCACAGATTTAAATACAAAATTCACTATTATACATGTTCTACCCGATATGGACCAAAGTCCCTACCCCCCTGACAATCCCGTTTGTTTAGTCTGAATTTTTACAGGTTCCGTTTTCATATTATCGATCGGCGTGTTTTAAAGCGTTTGAACACTAGTCGATCGAGTTCGATACGTTTTGATCTCGTACAGATTGTATTTATTTAATATACTCTGCACAACTTAAATAATAAATGTTATTCCGCTTACCTTTATATAAAATATGATTTTCGTCCAGTTGTAACATTTTTTTTTTTTTTTTCGTTTCCACACTATTGCAGCATTCATTTTGAAGTCTGAAGCCGTAGGACGAAGTCCGCAATAGTTTTATTCTTACGATTCAGAATATATATCACGAATCGCGACATTTCATTTTGATACCCGACGATATAATATAGACCGACCCAATCCGGTCTTGGGTAGGGTTGGTATTTTTTTTATTTTTTTTTTTTTGTCGGCAGACACGCAACTTTTTGAAATGTAATATTGAAAAAAAAACCCTGGATATTGACTTATTGTAAAGCGGCGCATTCGGTACACTGAAAAAAAAACACATACAAATCGGTGACGAACGTGATATTAAAAATCTTGAATTTCCCGCCAAATCGGGACGTATACCACGTCAATGGTTACTATAATCACGACACTAACTTCAAATGCATGCGGGTACGCGTTGATAAGCTTATTAAACAGTAGTTGAGCTCGGCAAATGATAAGACCATTTGAAATATTAACAATAGGGCTTTTTAATATTTTTATTTCCTGGAAATCAATGAGATCGGCGATATGTTCTAAATGTAGATATATATATAATCGCACGGCGTATTCAAACAATGTTCGAAATATATTCCGAGTACGTATAATTATTTCGGCCGTCATGAACTCAGATTTGCCGCAGTATTGTCAGCCCGGACCGTCCACCTCGAACGATGAACACCGTCCGTCGACGAGTACAGCCACAGATCAAATTCAATTCCCTGTTGCTCCTTACCACTACAAAATGGACGAGGCTGGGCCGTCTACGTCTGCCGCGCAACTGCCACCGTATCCGGTACCCATGTCGGCCTGGCCAGACGGTCAGAGTTTTCCACCGTACATGCCGATGGCGGTAAACGCTGCACAACAGCCTTCTTCGACGTATATTTATCCACCTACCCCTAGCCTTAGGTTACCACCGACCGAACAACAAATACCTCCGAACTGTTTAGATTGGACCATTAATCCCGTTAAGCCTCTTCCTCGGCAGTTTAAAACTACATCGGAACCGTTGTTCACCCTCGGATACGGTTCTACCATATCGGAAAACTGGATGGAAGGCGACAAAGGGCTCCAGTACAGTATTAAAAATTTCACATTTTCCACCAAAAGAACAAGAGGTTTAAACGAAGCTAGTACCAGTGCCAGTCAAGTTCTTGAGGAATATGACTCTTTGCTCGTATCCATCCCTCAGGTTTACCTAATAATATTATCTGCTTAAAATTTTTATTTTCAAAAAAAAAAATATTATACGAGTAATTTCAAATCAAATTAATATGTTTACATTTGGAAATATTAATACTTTAGGCACTAGAGGGAGATTACCACTATTATGTTTGGCCATCTTCACCTGTACTCGCGTGGATTTTATGGGAACATAGACTTGAACTCCCCGGCAAAAGAATTTTAGAAGTCGGTTCTGGAACTTCGTTGCCGGGTATAGTGGCCGCTAAATGTGGAGCTATTGTTACGTTGACTGATGATCCCACTATACAAGGAACTATCAAACACATTCAGAAATGCTGTTACATGAATGGCTTGTACCCCGAACAAGTAAAATATTTTTTCAATGTTTTGTTAAACCGTTCTAATAATAATTTAATTGTGTTTAAATATTTTTCTTCAGATTAGAGTTCTTGGATTGCAATGGGGATACTTTTTCCATGAAACATTAAACATTGGACCTTTTGATTTGATTATTGGATCAGATTGTTTTTACGAACCGAATATGTTTGAAGATTTAATTGCGACTATATCATATTTACTAGATCGAAATCCTTTGGCCAAGTTTATGACAACATATCACGAAAGGGACCCGGAGTATGGAATCGATCAACTTGCTGCAAAATGGAAACTAAATTGTACACATAAATCGTTAGAAGACTTAGGAAAAAATAATGAATTAGATATTTACGAATTAATGAAGGGCAACGATATTCATTTAATTGAACTTACCAAAAAAGTAGTAAAGAAAAGTGTAACCTAATGGTATGTTTTACTATAATAATAGTATATTTAATTCCATCCAGATAGTTAAAAGAAAATATAAATAGTCACCATATTGGCTTTTAAGTCTTAAAGGTCACCTCATTTTAGGAGTGAAAAATCGTTTTTTACATGATCCATATAAACCTCTTCTTTGAACTTTAGTTATCAGGAGGATAACCTCCTAGTTATAAAACTAGATTTGTTTTTTCTCTGTAAAATACTATATGGTATTTGAATTGAATGTCTTGAACGACTAGTCTTTCATATTAGTAACTCAATCTATTTCAATATCTTTAACATGTTTGAATTATATCAATTTCACCTGTTAATCATTATGTGTCATGCTTTTAACATTGCTGCCAATCATAATATATTTGATAACTGTAAATAGTCGAAAATTACCATAAGTTACTATTTATGGTTGTATCAATATCAACAATTATTATTTAATAATACTGGTATAAATCTAGTTTAGCACCCTGTTAAATTTTCCCTTTCTGAACACCAGTATTTTTTTTTTTGGACAGTGAAAACGATAGTGAAACCAGAAATTAAGTTAAGGTAGACTACTCCCTTCTCGTCAACCATGATCATTTGTTGATCATATTTAGTGACATAGTCTCGAATCACCTCAATTTTTAATATAATAGTTTCCGAAAAATTATGATTGAACCATCATTTTCAGTGTCAAGTATTTGTTTTTTTTATCACAACTTCTTTAATAAAGGTTTATTATAATTTCAGAATCAATATTGAAAAACTCAATTCTTCAACAAAAAAACAGTTTGAAATTGTAGGGTTGCTGCTAAACTAGATTTGTTCCTTAATACTTTTAAATGCATGTACATATTTCCTTGTTTAATGTATGAAATTGGGCATCTGTCCATTTGAATTTAAAATAAAAATAACTATGTATTTATACGAACATTTTATTTTCCCAAAAATAGTTTTTATTGAAATTATTATTGCTTAACAGTTTTGCATAAAAATAAACTATGTCAAAATATATAAATATAAGTGATGTATAATAGGCCTTTTAAAAAACTATATTATATTGTACATTAAAAAAATAATAATAATAGATCTGAACAATTAAGAAAAACATTACCAAAACAAAGTTAAAAAATGTATACACTAACAACAACATTTAGTAAAATTTGAAAACCATAATAATTGATCTCTGTATTGCATGTAAAAGTAATATTAGCATTCGGTAAAATTGGTATGAGTGGTTAATTTGGCATGTTCTTGAGCTTGCGTCTGTCCAATCATAATACATCCACAATCGACACACTTAAGAGTAAATCGATTGACGTCTGTATATTGTTTACTAGACTTAGCTTCGTTGGCTAACATTTGAGCTGCTTGTAACATGCGATCATCATTTGTAGGGAATGATGTTTGAATCTCTCCAGGCTGACATAAACAAATTTTTTTTTAAATAGATTTAGGTACTTATTAAAAAAATACTCACAGCAAATGGAGATTCCAAATAAAGCGGATCGTAATGTATACCGTCATATATGAGAAATACTCTATGAGGAAAGTTTTTATCTTCGCCAAATTTAATAATAGTTCCGCTTTGGGTATCAATCACAGCAACTTCCATTTTATAGAAATTTGCCAATATCGATACTTCAATGGCACCACCCCAAGAATTTGGATTTTGTATCCATAAGCAGTAATCATCGTTTGATTTTCCAAGTACTACTTCGCTGAATGATTCTTGATCGCTCTTCACAGCATCCGCTATTATATTGCGCATATAGGAACCACTGTTTATATCGGTTTTACCTAAAAATGAAAAATTGAATAAGACGTGGATATATTAATTAGGCATCAAAGTATAATAAATATGATTTATTTATTATAGATTTTTTTTTTAAATAAATGTATGAATTAATTAACAGGTTGACTGCCACTTTAAAAATGATACTTGCTATTATCTCTGTATGGGACCTAATTACCCTACAATATACCACCAGGCTTTGTGGGGTCTTCAATATCTAAAAGTTAAATTTATTTATACTCCCCATAGAGTACTGAGAACCATCATAATAAGAGATCGTATTAATATTCTTTGAAAATACTAGATATATGATGTTCTACGTTCTAAAAATGCAAAATATTCTGTACAAAAAATTGTAATTATTAAAATTATTCAGTTTAAATGTATTTTATTTAATTTTGTTTACAATAATAATTAGTTACTATATATTGCTCCATATGTTCCGGTGTCATTTTAGTACGTTGATTTGTCAGAATGCTTTTGTATATACTGAAGGGCCGTTCTTAATTTGTTTATAATATTTTGTAAACTCTCAAATTAGTTACAATTAAAAACAATCAAGTTCCCCGCCTGGTTTATACGAGTTCTAATGAAACATTGGGCAATATTTCTTTGTACACCTGGACATGATATGGCACTTTTAAAAATAATTTATTTTTATTTCTAATCTTTGTAAAAATGTTTAAATTTTGTTCATTGGGGAAGTAGCTTCTAACAATAAAAACAACAATTGTTTCAGAGAAGTATTTAATTTACGTTTTAAACCATTTTTGTGGACAGTTGTATGTACAAGTTGTGTTACCTGTGACTTTTTGGTGCACGGAATATGTTTGTCATAAACTTGACAACAAATTGTTGTACCATCTGTCGTGTAAATTGTTTGTTGGTTATTGTACGACGAAATCCGTTGAGCAAATACACTTTTTAAATTGCTTGAAGTTTTCGGCATATTTGTAAGTAATACGAATGGAAAGAGAATACGTAAACAACAGAACGCACTAAACTATTAACACAAACACCGCGGCGGACCATTTAATAAAAACTTGCTCTTAAAACGGATATTTATTATTTTCTTCGGCAAAATTATTTACAAAAATAAAAATATTGTCGTGTTTTGTTCACAGATATTCTCTAGCCCCTAAAATATGCTTTTTTTTTTTAATACAAAATAGATAAATGCTTGTCTATGCATTCTATGTTTCATGTATCGTAAAGATATCATTCTCCCATTTAGCTGCATACACTAGAAACAAATATGTAAAATCATAAATATCTGACCTCTAATCATCGTTATGCATTCACCCCGTTCCAAAAGAGAAGACACCGGGCGGCGACCGGTTTTCGTCCAGCGGCGCGCAACCCCCACTAAGTACCTGTTCGGCCGCACAAGGCCGCCAACCGCTTATCATTGGCAAAAAAAACGCTAAACTGGCGTCTTCTCTCTTGGAACGGAATACAATTTTATTTTGTACAGTAAAATATTTTCTAATGACCTTGGCAATTCTATCAAATGGTTTCCAGATAATATTGTATTATTTCTCACCAAACAAAAGCCGTTTTTGTTTTAACGACCGTGTTTTCCCCAAACAAACAAAAGAAAAAAACACCGACTGTTCCCTTTAAATGTATACAATTTAAAAATATCTGCAGATTGCGTCATTATCCACTATTACTATTTTTATTTTATACAATAATTGCACTGTATTTTATTGCTGGGCATAGCGATACTGATGATATATAGTGGTTATAAAATGGCGTGACAAACGTACTATTAAAAACCAAACAAACACGCCAATGTAAATAATTATTCAACTGCACAACTACGAAATACGAGATTCGGTAGTACAATTGAAAAACCGATAGCTAGTCGAAGATTCGGGGCAAATCGTTGAATTGATTTTGATCAAATGCCATCGCGTTCATCTCGGTCGAAAAAATTGCTTTTGATAATTCTATATTACCAACATCTGTCGCAAATAACGAAAATTACGATTTTCAAAGAACAAATAAATCACTTCAACACAAACCTGATATTCTAACCACTGTGGTAAAGACAAATCACAACACAATCTTGTAAACTATAGTACAAATGCAAAAAAAAAAAATAGAATGTGTCGGAAATAATGTTATGCAAACTATATCAGAAAAACTTTATTCGAAATAAAACTAGAAAATCATTTTGATTCGCGATTAATGCAAAATATATATTTATATAGGATATATGTACACGTGCAGAAACCGTCTGGTTATTAAATATCAAAAATTATATCCCGGGTTGTTTCAATTGTAAATTTATGTATAAAAATAATAAGCATCTTGAACGTTATATTTTTGTTCGCCAATATTACGTCACAACATTACAACAATAAAACTCACATAATTACGGATATACGTGTACACAACATTAGTCATAGACGAATAATAAGTCTACAAAGTGACACGACGAAATAGCGCCATAAGAAATTGTGTGGTAAAACTCTGATGTTTTTAATGTAAATTGAAAATTCGTGAAAAAAATAATAAAAAATCACGGCTCTCGTCAAAATTATTCTCGTAAATTCACCCCCGCACGGCAGTCAACCTGTTACAACAGTAGTAAATACCCGAAATAATAGCGCAACTGTAAAATTTATATATAAAATTCTTTTGGGTTGTGCAACGTAACCTCAACCAACCACGAACCGGTTGAAAAACGATTTTCCGAATACGCTGATCTGTACGGCAAACACGACACGTAAAATTCAAACAAAATTCAAATTAATATTACCTCCCAACACAAATCCCATACTGGTGAACAAACACGAATTATCGGCCGGCACGATTTTGCGCAAAATCAACGGCATTTCGTCGCCGACCTCTGGAGCGGCGACATTTTTCAGATTACTACTCTCGGTATCATCCACTTTGACATTGGTAACATTTGTACGGCTGTTCGGGACTACTTCGACTATGATCGTGTCGCCCGATTTCAGACCGACGGCCTCCACCGAATCTTCGAACCTTAGTATAGGCTTGGGTGGAAAACCCATTAGCAGTTTTATACCGGCTGTCGGCTGATTGCATAGTGCCGCCGCTCGTTCTATCAAATCGGTAACCTTAAGTGTCAGTGGAACTGTGATCGGGAAAGTTCCCGTACGACATTTAAGTCGTAAAACTACGTCCGACATAGGTCAACTGCGGTTGAATATCATTAGGTATTAAAAATTAAAAAAAATAATAATAAAAAAAAAAAAAATAATAAAATAAACGAACGTATTAAAAAAATTTATAAAAATAACAAAAACCTCCTAGACGGCGACCGAACTGTTTGTTAGATCTTATTGAAATGCAATTAAATTAAACATTATCCCGAGCACGGCTCTAACGAAACGAAAGTTGAAAATTAAAATACGTTTCGCAAATGGCACATAGTGTAATATTATGATAATAGTTACTTGGGCACAGTGCAGCCAAAATAAATATATATTTCAACGGTTGGGGGAGGGGATAGAGAAACCTTCGCTGTCGCCTATGGTTGGCCGAAAATATTAACTAAAAATATGCGTTTATTATTGTACTTGCCGATAAACGGAAATATTACGCAAGTTATCACGGTTATACGATATTGTTTACAATCGATTAAAATTACATAATTATTATTCTGGATTATTTTTAATCGGCCGTACTCTCCGGCCAAATACAGATTTATTTTTGCAAATTGTATTATTATTATAATAAACATTCGTGTTGAATTTCATTGTTTTAAAATTACCGTTGTACGTTTGTGGGCCGGTCGATCGCGGATTGCCTGCCCAGGTGCCCCGGGTCTTCCTGTTATGATCATGACAATATTTATAACGTGAAGGAAATATTCATTTTATAACTATACGGGTGGGTAAATGTTGAGCATGCGACGTGCATACGGCGAATGGTGACAAATGGCAATGGGTAGGTTATATTATTTTTATTTATTGCTTTTTGAAGATTTAAAATTGTATTATTGAATTCTATTGTATAAGATTACAAAAAAAATAATATTGTATGATTGAATATCACTTATCGGGTCGTATACTCGTATATTCAAAGACCGTGGTATAATCGAGTATAGTATTATTATTACGCACGGCTGTTGTTGATAGTACTATTTACCCGTGGCCAAAATAAAGATATTATACGTTGATAAATGCGCTGATTCACGAATTAGAAGATCTATACGAATAATAGCCATTTAATAAATATATGGATGGGTGGATATCACATGGAGGAATTTAAAAAGATTTATCAAATATGCTGTTTAAAAATGTAAAAATTACACAGTTATTCCAGAAATGTTTTCATTAATCTAAATCCAAGATTATTAGATAGAAATAATATTGATTGTACAATTCTTCAAGATATCTGTATTCTCGATAAATCTACGGGGCCTCAATCGGTTGATGTAAGGGTATGGTGAAGACCAAGTGACCGATTTTTCTTGAATAAAAATAATGCTGATTCACGAATTAGAAGATCTATACGAATAATATAGCCATTTAATAAATATATGGATGAGTGGATATTACATGGAGTAATTTAAAATAGATTTATCAAATATGCTGTTTAAAAATGTAAAAATTACACAGTTATTCCAGAAATGTTTTCATTAATCTAAATCCAAGATTATTAGATAGAAATAATATTGATTGTACAATTCTTCAAGATATCTGTATTCTCGATAAATCTACGGGGCCTCAATCGGTTGATGTAAGGTATGGTGAAGACCAAGTGACCGATTTTTCTTGAATAAAAATAATGCTGATTCACGAATTAGAAGATCTATACGAATAATATAGCCATTTAATAAATATATGGATGAGTAGATATCACATGGAGGAATTTAAAAAGATTTATCACATATGCTGTTTAAAAATGTAAAAATTACACAGTTATTCCAGAATTGTTTTCATTAATCTAAATCCAAGATTATTAGATTGAAATAATATTGATTGTACAATTCTTCAAGATATCTGTATTCTCGATAAATCTACTGGGCCTCAATCGGTTGATGTAAGGTATGGTGAAGACCAAGTGACCGATTTTTCTTGAATAAAGATAATGCTGATTCACGAATAAGATCTATACGAATAATAGCCATTTAATAAATATATGGATGGGTGGATATCACATGGAGGAATTTAAAAAGATTTATCAAATATGCTGTTTAAAAATGTAAAAATTACACAGTTATTCCAGAATTGTTTTCATTAATCTAAATCCAAGATTATTAGATAGAAATAATATTGATTGTACAATTCTTCAAGATATCTGTATTCTCGATAAATCTACGGGGCCTCAATCGGTTGATGTAAGGTATGGTGAAGACCAAGTGACCGATTTTTCTTGAATAAAGATAATGCAATTTATGGCTTTAGAACAGAGGTCCCCAGCCATACCTACAAAATTTAATAATATTTCATTTTTCCACTGGGGCGTGACATGATTACCGAAAATCGTGTGTAGTACGTCGTTTATTTATAAATTTATATTACATAATGCCACTTATGTAATTAATTTAGATAATTAGATTATCGGTAGAATACAATCGAGTATATGTTATATTTTCAACAAGGATTTTCCAGGCTGCTCTACATTAAAAATAAACAAAGAAATCAGTTGGACGCCATTAAAGACATGCGTGTAGATTTGAGCAGTATTCCCCCAAGAATAACTTTGTTAGTAAAGGAAATGTAAGCCCAAACATCACATTAAAATTTGTATTTATAATTGTAATTTACCTTTAATAAATATAATAATATGGTGTACATTTTTTCATAATAGTAATTTGGGTTAAATTGTAAATAAATATAAAACTTTTAATTAAAATTCATCAATTATAAACAATATAAGCCCGCTTATAAGGAATTTCATTGGTTATTATTTATTCATAATCTAAATTCTTCTAAAATGATGAAAAAAATTGATTCTTGTTTATAAGAAACGTAAGGTTTAAAGTTTTGGTGGTCCGTGACGTATCTAATGTTCTCCAAGTGGTCCGTAGTGTCAAAAAGGTTGGGAACCACTGCTTTAGAGCAATTTAAAAATAACATAAAAGTTCTAGAACATTGGTCTTAGAAATGTACAACTGTGTTCAAACATTTACGTGTTCCACGGCCAAGTGTGGAAGGGGCTTTAGATTTTTAATTGTTTGTAATGATCTTTGAACAAGATTAACTGTTTCTCAATTGTTGTTTATTAAAATAAATCCACATCCAATGCATCTTTGGAAACCAGAAGTCTATGTGAAATCATGGCTAACGGGCCATAGATCCGCAGACGATACAAGATCCAAAAAAGTTAAAGAAATGTAGAAATTCAAAGTATTTGGAATGTATTGTAACTTATTGTAATATTTTAACAATACAATTTTCAACATATTTATCGGTTTTATATTTTTAAAAATTGTTGGTTAATAACGAGAATAAGTATGTTTTATTTATGTATACTATTTTTCGAATGGAGAAAAATGTCTAGTATGGATATAGATAATGTGTAAAGTGTAACGAGAAAAATTAATTTGATACATTTAAAAAATATGGCGTATACTCAAGACATTATTTACTAATACATCCCTGTATATACCGTGCTATGATCACGATACGAGTTATTTTTAAATATTATTTTGATTGTTGTTTGAAATCGGTTTTTTCTATCAGTTTCAATCTACTGTGAAGTAGGTTTTTCTGAGGCAATTGCCTCAAGACCAAAACTGACAGGTAACCAAATGCTTTCAATCTCGATGGACTATCTATGAGATGCCTTTAGTTTAGTGCATTATATTATTATGACGATTATTATTTTCTCCATCTTCAGAGTATGTCGCCTGCCTCCTAATTTTTGTGCCATCGTGTAGTTCTTCTAGTGTATGTAGGCAATGTTTGAAAACGTTTTTATTTAGGTAATCCCAAAGAAATGTCATATATGCTCAAATCTGGTGAGCGCTCAGGCCACTCCACGTCACTCCTCTTTATAGAAAGACTAGGCGCTCGGGGAATATTTGTCTCAATTTTGCCATTGAAATTCGAGCTGTGTGGGATGTAGCACCGTCCTGTTGGAACCAAATGTCTCTCAGATTGTTTGCCACACTCAGTTCTTCCAGTTCAGGTTCAAAAAACTCTTCAAACATTAAAAAATATTTTCAAAAAAGTAAAGCCTAATGACCCCAAATTGGGACACTGCACACTATATAGTGACTTTAGAGGAGTGAAAAGGTCTCTGGTGAATTTGCCTTGGATTTTCAATAACCTAATGGCGAAAATTCTGTTTATTAACAGCTCGGAAAATGTGGAAGTGAGCTTCGTGACTAATGCAAAAAATTGAAGTTTCAGGAATTCGGTTCAACATTTCTTGGCAGTGGTTTAGATGATTCTCGGCGTCAAGGGGCATTAGCTCTTCATTACCAGTGTTTACAATGACCTGAACCCAACATCTGATTGCATTACCGTGAGGGACGTTTTCATCAACCAGAATGTTAGGTTAGGTGTTGTTGGAAGGCTCTCTGCGTGGTGAATATAGTTCAGTCATTTTCGAAAAACATCCGTATAGCAAACAGGCAGTGCTTTCCTGTCCAATTCACAGCAGTAACTGAAAACTAGATGCTCCAATGAACACAACGAGACCCCTCCCAGCTTTCTCTCACAACCAAATGCCGAGCGCTGGCCGTTCAAAACCAATGTATATCATATGGCCCCCCCCCATGTATAAATATGAACTTTTTTCACATCTACGGTTTAATTTATTTAATCTATTCTACAAAACAGTAATAGTGCAATAAATACATACAAAATATTTCTATAAAACTAATTATTTCTATACCATTTATACTATTAATAAAATCAATGGCCGTAAATTAATATTAATTAATTGATACATTTTGTAATAATTATTAATAAACATTTTTGTTTCATTTAGGAGTAATGTAGAACAATTACATTATAAAGTTATCCAGCTCCCTCCTCAATAAACACTAGCCCCCCTTAAAGTATGTTATATCTGAATAGTTACAAAATATCAGAGAAGACTATTATTTTTTACTAATATCTTTTGACATTGTTTTTGGTTTTTTACTATACATAATGGGTATTACAAGAACGAATACATTTTAAATTACTTACTATAAAATAATATAACTGTAGATGAAAAACTATAAATGTTTTATCTTTTTGTAGTGTTTATAAATATTAAAAAAGTATATATACAAATTATAAAATGTGAAATGTATATCTCATGGGGTATTTTAATGATCTGGTTTCATACTACTACTTCCATTAGTCATGTGTACAGGTTCGTTTCGGTTGTTTTGCGAAAAATAAGCATGTATACTTTTTTCAAGAAGATCCATTATTGCTTTTAAATCATTGCGAGTACCTAAAATAAAATAAATAATTGTTTACTATAATATAGTTTTTGTACAGTACATATACTGATATTTAATGTTTATTACTTTTCAATAAACTATTGGCATAAGAATATACAGACAATATAGAAATATTAAATAAATAATCTCTATGTTTTTCAATATATCAATTCATCATCAACCACAAAACTGACTCAAAATCAATTTGACATTTTTAAAATTATTAATTGTAGTAGTCAAGGTCGGAGTGAGATAAAACTTTAGCCTAGGATATCCTTAATATGAATCGACCCATGCCATTTGTTCATCGCAAAATTGTCAACACATTGCTCTTTTTAACGACTATGCAATTATAATATTAAATAATAATCTTAAGTCATTGAATTGCATTTGATTTTTTTTTCTTCAGAGTTATGAAAATGTAGTATTAAGAAATTAAAAAATGTACTTTATTAAATTAGCACTAGAAAAGTAAACAGAATAATAACGATCCTATATATTATTATTACTTTTCAAAACTATTTGTATTCATACTTAAATATTTTTAAAGAGTTCTTTTCTTCTTTTTAAGAGGATATAAAAGGGAATTTTATTTTTATTTAAAAAAAAAAAAAAACATTTCTCTACTAACAATGATTTGTTATATTATTCAATACTAATGATTAGGCAGAGAAAAACGTTGAATTTTATAATTGAGGGGCCGGGGAAATGTACGTAATATCTACATTAAGGCATTAGGTACCAATTAAACAAGTAATTTCTAATTTAAATAGTAATGAGTAGAGAACACTTTAAAAATGGATACAAAAGCGGTGATATCGGCAGGAAACAGTAAAAGTGTTTGTTAGACAGTATATTGTAGAAGTAAATAGAGTGTAATAGTATAATATGTCTAGTGTCGCGGTAAAAGTGAATATTGTTTAAAACATAAAATATTGTTAAATAATGAAATAAATAACTGTAGTAGGTACTTACAAATAATTCGATTACGCGTTAATCTGATTTGATACACATCAATGTCGTTTCTAGGAAAATTTTGATCATCCACCAACGGTTCGTCCATACCGATTCTGTGCTAAAATATCAAATAAATTTCAAAGCATCTAGTCGATATTACGAATTAACTAAATTATTCCACAGCGGAACAAACCGTCAAATAAATTATACATTACTTGTAATGGATAATAAACACGTCTAACTATAAAAATAAAAATAAAACTACTATAATAATATATAATACCGATTGCAAAACTTCACAGAGGGATTTTAATTGTTGTTCGAGTTTATCCTTTTCGTCCATCATATCGATAATTTCTCTGCGGGTTACATTTTTTGTGTCGATCGCAGAAGGCATGATTGTTCGATAGTTTTTTCAGTGTAATTGAATCTTTACTTAATTTTTTTTATTACCTACGACGATGATAATGTACGAACTAAAATTAACATAAATATTGTAAAATTTAAAATCGAAAATTTTACCACAGAGCAACTATACTATCTACAATCGTTTACAAGGAAATACAGATGCTCAATTCGGCCGAAAAATGGAAGTGCGTCAAAAGTCCACAGGACAAACAGTGCTAACTCGACACAAAAGCAAAACGATAACATAGAAAAACCACCGTTTAAATATATTACGACTTAAGGTTATGGGAAACGAAATATCGTAGTTGGCACTACTGGGCCCGCGAACCACGATGCGGATAGCGCGAAGAAATGTACAGTGGCCGCACCAAGGCTCGCTATTCGTTTCTTTAGACCACGGTTCTACAATCCGTCGGGTTCTCATGATATCATTTGTTAAAAATATTTTTACTTAAGAAGTAAAAATGCCCATGCAGAAGAAAAAGGTAAATATAAACAATTATTTTCAAATAAAAAACCAATTATGTTTTTTTTTTTTTTTTGTATAGTTCCAATCCGGCGAGGGTGCCAGATACGTCACAAGGCGGGCTGCGTTGAATAAACTTCAATTGTCGTTAAAAGATTTCCGTACGTTATGTATAATCAAAGGAATTTACCCGAGAGAACCGGCTCATCGGCGTCGAGCGCAAAAAGGAAAGACTGGTATACACATTTTGTATTTGAAAAAAGACATATTGTTTCTTCTACACGAACCCATGATATGGAAATTACGTGATCTACAAGTAAGACTGATCTATCAAATTGATTTCTGTACGTTTTTCACGTTGTGGTTCTGCGTTTAGGTTCACTTAAATCGATTGCGCCGAGCGAAGGGAATGAACCAAAAAGATTTAATCAAACGATACGCCAATACTATACCGCGGGTCACCATTGACCATATAGTAAAAGAACGTTATCCGACATTCATAGACGCTCTGCGCGACATGGACGACGCTCTAACTATTTGTTCTCTATTTGCGACTTTCCCGAAAATGAAGAGCATTCCAACAAATTTAATTGCTCTATGCCGGCGTCTTACCATTGAGTTTATGCATGTGTGCATTGCAGCTCGTGCTTTACGTAAAGTATTTATATCTATTAAGGGTATTTACTTTCAAGTCGAAATCAAAGGACAAGCTATTACGTGGGTTATCCCTCATAACTATCCACATGAAGTAAATTATTAATATTTTTTCAACTACCGACCAATAAAATAATAATGATGATTGTACCTAATTGTTTTTTTTTTAACTTTTTCTAGCCACAAAAAAAACAAGAAGTAGACTTTTATACTATGTCTACTTTTGCTGATTTTTATTCAACAGCATTAGGTTTTGTCAATTTCCGTTTATATCACAATTTAAACGTTTACTATCCTCCTCGACTTGGTTCTTATACTGGTAAAATATTTTACAATTTCTCTGTATATTTTAAGTTATTAAAACATATCTAATATTTTCAGTTGAGGCAATTGAAGATGAAATATTAGAAGAAAATGAAACGAGTGATCGTGTTGCTGCGTTAAATTTACCATTACAAAAAACTGCAGAAGACATCGAAGACCCAGCAGAAGCAGATTTAACTTTGGATACTTTTGCAGCGGTATACAATTTTATATTTTTATTATAGTTGATTAATTTTTAACATATTGTTTTGATTTTGTTTCAGGACGGTAATGAAAAAAAAGCCGAAGAAGCGCGTAAGGAATATGAAAAAGTGAGAAAGTTAAAAACTCTTTTTGAAGGACTTAAAGTTTTCTTAAACAGAGAAGTACCCAGAGAACCTTTAGTATTTGCACTCAGATGTTTTGGAGCTAAAATATCTTGGGATGAGAGCACATTTCCGGAAGGTGCTACATTTTCCGAGACTGATGAAACTATCACTCATCAAATTGTAGACAGACCTGACATTGAAAAACAATTTATTTCAAGGTGGTTTTTAATTGAATTTTTTTTTTTTTTTGGTCATAATCATAGGGTTATGGGCATAGGCTAATTGTTTTTCACAATTACTTTTCATTATTTTTTAGATATTATGTTCAGCCACAATGGGTGTTTGATTGTGTAAATGCACGTGAGCTTTTACCAGTTGAAAAATACTTTATTGGCACACCATTACCTCCCCATCTGTCACCGTTCACTGTTGAATACCGTACACAACGTTATATACCACCTGAGGAGAAGGCCTTAAACGACCCATCTCTAATAATCAACAAAGGTAACTAAAGTCATTGACTAAAACAAAACAAAAAATACATTTTTAATTTATTTAATAGATCAAGAATTATATGACGAAATTTCCGACAATGAGATTGAAGATATTAAAGATGTCAAAAATGAGTCTGAAGACGAAATTGTGCAAACTGATGATGAAGATATAAATGAATTTGATGATGACATAACAGAAGAACAATTAGCTGCAATTAAAGTATTTATATTAATATACTGCACTTAAAATTAATTTAACTTAACTATTTAATTTGTTTATAATTTTTTTTTAAGCGTAAAAAAATGAAAGTAGAGACTGGAACCCCAGAAATAGTGAACAAAGGAAAACTAAGACGTGAATATCATCAAATGCATCTTCTGAAAGAGAAAATGATACAAAAAAAATACAGGAATTTATACAAGAGCATGAAATCTGGTAAGATTAGGAGAGAAAAAGAAATCAAATTACTTAAATACAAAAGACGTATTCACGAGAGAACAAGTATAGACAATAAACGTGCGGAAATCAGGGCCAGAAGGGCACAAGCTGCAATGATGTAAAATTTGAATATTGTGTGTGTTTCAATTAACTTTTATAATTAATAAATGTATCAATTGAGACAATTTTTAGTTTATTTTTATTGTACCGTTTTATTCAATAATTAATATTTTTATCATTTAGGCAGTTTAAGTGATAGTATATATATAAACCATTATAATTTGCTAACCTTACAAAATATTAACTAACAAGTTAATTTTAACATCATTCTTAAATAAATATTAAAATTAATAACTGGTAATTTATCATAAAATTAAAATGCAAGCAAACATAAAATATTTTTTTTTTTTTTTGGAAATTCAACAAATGGCTCTATACACATTTTCAATTTTTTAATAATTATACATACCTAAATACTGATTTGTTATCTAACTATTGTTAGTTTTGGCCCAGGTATTGAATTCAATTATCAAATTAGAAGAACAAGTGCTGCTTTGTGGGAATTTGTAAATCAAATATTTTAATAAGATTTTATTTTATTCGAAAACGTGTAATTTATACTTTGTTCATAAAATAAGATACGGAAGCAATATGACAATACAAAATCGATAATAAATATAAAACTGACAATAACTTCAATAATAATTCAAACATATAATTAAATTGTTAAGAGAAAAATTAAAAACTTTATTCAACTTGGCGGAAATACAGTACATTCATCTGAGTCATCTTCTTCATCATCTTCCAATTCAGGCATAGGAAATCTCAGTATGGCTGCCACGCCAGTAATTTGGGACAATTCTAAATAAATCATAATCATTAAAATGAAAATATTTCAAATTAATGGCTCTTACGTTCTCCAGTAACATGCATGCTAGAAAATATTTTGACATCACCACCAGATTCTTTAACACTATCAACCAATTTTACATAACGTTTGCGTTCAGCAATATTCTGACTCCTAAATAATTTAAATAAACATGATTATAACCAAAAATAAAAAAATGTAATAAATTGACCTAAACAAACTATCAGTAATCAGTAATGTTTCGATTGCTAATGATTCATTGGCTTTTTCCACATGATTAATACCATAAAAAGCTTTGGTTGATTCAGATTGCAATATTTTATAAAAGTTCTCCAACGCTTTCAGTTCGCTTAATGCTTTTGTATTTTCAAGTTTAGTTGCTACTGATGGATTTGACAGTACTTCTATAAAATCAGATATTATATTTTAATTTAAATAATATTACTAATTGTCTTACAAAATTGACTGCATAATAATTAATAAAAAAAAAATAACAGTTAAGGGTCAAAATGTATTCATTTTTTAATTATTGAAAAATTACATACATTAATTGTTGATATGTATTTCAATTCAATTATTTGTTTAATTTATTATTATTAACACAGTTATAGTTTAAAGATTATATTATTATTTATGACCATTATTCAATATAAATGAATTACTATATTACTAAATACAGTTAAATATAATATGTACACTGTAAAAATTATTTATTTTATACTATAAAAAATACCTACACTACGTAAACATTATTTTACCTTTCAATGAATGTTTAAATCCACTGGATGCATGGGCAGTAATAAATTTGGATTTATTTTCTAAAATTATTTTATTATCGGTTTTAACAGCCTCTTCCATCACATACTCAAAAAATTGATCCCTCACAAAACCAGGACTTGCAATTATGGTGCATTTAACAATATCAAATCTGATATGACGTAATAATGCCTGCATTACTAAATCGAAAAATCTCAATATTCCCTACATTTTTTTTTTGTTGAATAATTAATGAAGTGTTCCAGAGGTAAGGTTTATTTAAATACTTTTTCATGTTGCTTAACATCTCCTTTTCGCTTTCGTGGTATATTATGATCAATTTTAGCACGTATTATTGTCCTACTACCAGAAATCAAGCACACATGTGCCAAACCTTCTTGCATTATGATTGCTGCCACGTCTGCCATCTAAAATTAAATGGCAGTTAACAATATTGTTCAAAAATAAACATTGGAAGTTTTAAAACCTGAGTTGGATCTGTGACTGTATCTATTCTTTCTAAATCAATGGAATCCCATTCTTCCTTCATAAGTGTAAATTTTCTATTTAATTCTAAATCAATGGTATGATAAGCCCCCATCTAAAAAAATAAAAGTATATTTGAACAATAATAAAGATATTTTACAACAAAAAAATTACCTACTTTAACATAATCGTTTTCTTCTATATTTCTGCCTTTTAACCGCAATAGACAGGCCTGAGTGTCAAAGTCTACCGTTTCTACACTAACGGTTAATGTTGTTCTTACCCGGTGGCTAGTAGATGATCCAGTAGCTGATTCATTTTGTACTTTTCTATACAATTATAATATATTTACAATTATTTTCAAAATTAATTTGTCCTAGTTAATAAAAATATTTCTGTACATTTACTACAAAATAATATGAAAAAATGATTCTAATAAACTTTAAACAATACCTACTGAATACAAAGATCAACAATTTAAATGTATTAGTACAAAAATATGCACTTCAAAGCCAACAGTTCTAAAAATAAAGATTTTCTTAAATAAATTCAAGTCATAGTGATAGAGCAACAAGTAATTTTAGAATATGCAATCATTGAGCCCAAATAATACAAATATATAAATTCTATTATTACTTAATTTTGTGGATAGGTAATTCAAATTTTAACTATTTTAAGTATAGAATTGACTGTATAAACTAATCGAGTCTATATGGCTTATAGTCATGGGTAGAAAACTAAGTCTGAACTAGGGGATTTTCATCAGTTTAGTGATACTTAATTATGAGGAATTGCTTCCAATAAATACCTTATAG
Source organism: Tuberolachnus salignus (assembly GCA_956483605.1). Classification (NCBI taxonomy): domain Eukaryota; kingdom Metazoa; phylum Arthropoda; class Insecta; order Hemiptera; family Aphididae; genus Tuberolachnus; species Tuberolachnus salignus. The sequence continues at coordinate 17,799,466 of OY101434.1, forward strand.
TAGATGCTCGTATTTGATCACCAACTCTGATAATATTGTACGCTTGCCACATATCTTCGGCTTCTTCAGGTATAAGAACAACAACTCTAAAAAAAAAATCCAGAAACACATTTTGATTTAGGTATGCGTTACACATAGTATATAAATTTATATCATATGGAATATGCCATGAAAATATGACAAATTTGTCTTCCCATGTTTGTTTTTTTTTTTATGAAAATGAGGCGGCTCTATTGTTAATTTTTAAAAAAAATAACGTAACCCTAAGTTTAACAGTTAGGGGCCACTGATCATAAATTTTACAGTAATCAGTGAACATACTATTATAATATTAATACAAACCCTTTGCCATCTTTTTCAATGTCTTTATGAACGAGTTTCATTTTAAACGGGCGAAAACTGTTAGGCTTGGAAACAATCGGCAATCATCACTAGACACATTAATAAAACCGATACATTTATTATAAGTCTGCGTACGTGTTAACTTATGAAAACGGTTTGTTTGACTTGTTAGTTAGCTTCATTGTAATAACACTGTACACCTAACCACCGACAACAAACGCGTCTCAAATCCCAATAAAATAAAGTGAAATCACTTGATATCACTCCGATATCATCGTAGATTTTATTCCGTGATAATACTAAGGCACCAGCAACCCAATTGATAAGAGATAAATTGATGTATTTTTTTTTTAAATATTCATTTTGAAAATAGCCTGAATATTTAAAAATATTTAATAACAAAATCATAATTATATTCATAGTTATTTATTACGTTTTATTTAAATTACAAGTTTTTTTTTAAAGTGAAAAATAATAACTTTATCAACAAATTGTTTTGGTTGCACTGTTTTTTTTTTTTTTTTTTAGGCGCTCATTTTTTTTAATCTTTATTTTTACCGCACATTTTGCAAATAACTAACAAGTATAATATTACTATTGTCTGTCAACTGTTGTAATTCGCACAAAATATAGTGTCGTGATTTTTTTTGATTTTGGTTTTTATTAATTCATTGCTATTTTAAATATTTATATTTATTTATTGAAGTGATGTTAAGCGATATTAATTTCTATAGTGTTTAAACTCTATACTTTTTATAATGGATGACCGCTGGCAAATATTTTTCGAGAGGTTTCCTGCGACTGTAACCACCGAACAGTTGCCCGTAAAATTACCCAGATTCGACTTGGATCTGTGCGATTTAGCCGGGGCCGCGGCAGATTGGTGTCACCAGTATTTGAAAGACAGGTAAATAAATGTCATACAGACAAAAAATTGATTTAAAATTTCAAAACCCATGGGGCTTAGATTTTATAAAGATTTGAATACGGTCCATAAATAAACTAGATTGAATAATCGGTTATAATTCTTTTTAAAAGTATTAATAATGATAGCGCTATAGAACTATTAAGTGTTTGTTATATTTCATACAAGTAGAGTAAATACAACTACAATATTAATAGGTATAACGTTAACTCATCATAAATTTTGGTTTACTGTTACAACTCGTCTATCGAACATTTTTACATTTATTTAATATTCTAACTAAATGCGAATCTATTGTACTTTTTTTTTTTTCGTTAACTAAGTTTCTCTTATTTTTTTTCTAGTCATTTATTACAGCTGGAAGAAACCAAATATATAAACTATCATAATATTATATAGGTACTAAACTACTACTTAACTAAGTTGTTATAGTTTATTTTATTCAATAATATAAAAGTCTGTAGATTTAGTATTAATTGATCTTATACATTTTTATTTTATTTTTATCAAATTTTAGATTCTCTCATTTTTAATCGGTGTTGTTTCTATACATTTTTCGTAGTACTGGGTAAATACAAAAATATGTCATTGGTTTATCTTGTTATTTTGTTAATCATTCTTAGGAAATATAATTAAGTAGTGTCTGATTTGATGCTACAATAATATAAAAAATATGCATTTTTGAACATAATAATAATTAGTTTTTTTGACTTAGTAATTAGGTAGTACTGTATTTAATAAAAAAGAAAATTCATTTGCCATTTTTAGCAATTAATTTTATTAATATTTGTATTAATTACGCAGTACTATTATACCTAATTAGTGTATGATTACTATATTATATTAATAGTATAAATACTTAAAATTGTATAAAAATATATATAGAACTATTAACTTTTAAATCTAATCTATAATTATATATATATATATATATATATATATATATATATATATATATATATATACATATATATATATTTTTACTTTACAGAAAATGTCCTTGTGATCTTATTGTAATATTAACCAAAACCATTATTAACAATTTAAGAATACAGTGGGCAGCTGAACCGAAGTTCTTCGGTTACCGTCCTGAACACAAAGGTTTGTATATTTTTATTTTTTTCTCAAGTAAATTACAAGCAACAGGTCCCTAAATAGTAGTGATGTTACAAACTCTGCTTTTTAAGGCCAATCTGTACCTGAATCAAACTTTCCTTTAAATTAATGAATTTGAATCAAATATACAATATTTTAGTCAAACCAAACTGTTCAAATATTATAATAAATATGTTCCAATATATTATATACTTTTTATATTTATTTTTTATCTTATAAAATAATCAACAAAGAAATTTAATATTGTAAATTGTAACCACAGCTTTCTGGTTGTCACCACTTGGAAAACATTTGTTCACTGCACATTGATGTTCCTGCTTTCTAGATTTCCTAAATTCAATTCAAATTCAATTTTAGTGACAATTATCATTGAAATGATTTATATCGGTTTGATTCTTGAACCAAACTATTTAGGTATTTAGTTTAGTTTGATTATTTGCAATATTCAGTTCGGTTCTGTTCGAAAATCAAAGTTTGTAAGACCACAACTAAATAATTACAATTTTATATACAACACATTGTGTACTTAAAAAAATTAATTAATATTTTCATATTAGATTATCAAGCACTATGGTTGATGCGGCGAGTAATTGAAGAACTAAATGAAGTTTGTTTAAAACATGCTGTTTTTCCATATTTATTGAAACCTATATTAACTTCAGTATGGTGGTCGTCGTTTACCTTGAAAAATACCAGACGACAAATGGAAGATTATATAGCAGTTGTCCCGTATTTACATACATTGTTCGATATTAAGGTATCTATGTATAATTTTAATATGTATATTTTTTACTATACATTTATCAATTTGTCCAACGACAGACAAGTAATACCATACATAGTCGTAATAGCTTATATTCGTAGCATAGTCTGATTTGGCAAGAAATTGTAAAACTAAATGTTCAGATAAGATAGTTATAAAAAATACGCTTGCTTTCATTAGACATAAAATTTTTAAAAAAATACTTACCCTAATTTAGGTAATTTAATGTACATGGGTATTATATACAAAATGTTTGATTTGATAATCAATATTTAATAAACTTATTTATGTTTAATATGTTGTTGTATGAATTAGAATTTCGGTGAAGCTTCCTTTTATGCAGTTTATGATGGACACAATGGTTTAGATGCTGCTGTTTACAGTTCCATGTATTTACATCAATTTTTAGTACAATCAGAACATTATCCCACCAATCCAGAAAATGCATTGTATGAAGCCTTTTTTACTACAGATAAAGGTTTTACTCAAAAAACTGAATTATATGTGAGTTTAATTTTAATTATATTTTAACAGCAATACAGCATATTATGATTTTCAAATAATTTGTTTTTTTTTTTTTTTTTAGAACTTAGTAAGTGGTACAACAGCTGTGTGTGCATTACATAGACCACAAGAAAAAAAACTATATGTCGGATGGGTTGGTGATTCAATCGCTATGTTGTGGAAAAATGGAACTCCGTTATGTTTAGTAAACAAACATGTTCCTGAAAGACATGTATGTTATTAATTTTTTGTGAGATTTCTTAAATTTTGTATTATTCAAAATAAGGTATAATATGTACTATTTAGTCAAATATATAAATTAATTTTAGTAGTAGTAATCACGTAGTCCTAATGTACATACTTTGTTTAATTAATTGAATAGGGATATTTGCTAGATTTTACACCCCTGTATAAAGTTTATTAGAGTGCTTAGTTCTAGATCAAGCCGTTACATAGTTTATAAACTAAAAGCTTATTTAATCATAGTTCAGGCATATAGTTTCATCCAATCATTTAATGCAATTAAACATATTTGTGTATTTTCATAATTTGAGGAACCGCATGTTTTAATGGATATTCAATAATATCCTTAAGTTCCATAGTTTTATACACTTTATTTTACAACTCTTAATGCTGTTATGTTTAGTGGACAACTATCAATAAAACAAAATGAAATCATTTTTTTGAAAAAACATTTTATGCCATGTAGCATTACATTAAGTATAGGTCCAACATAAAACAAATTACATTTTAAATTCCACTTAACTATGGCCATTTCATTACTAAAGTTTAGTTAAATTATACTTATCACTCAATGGGCTGGGTCACCTAAAATTTATAGATTTATTAAAAATCTAAAACTTATTATATATTTGTATATTTTAATGGTATTTTTTTACTTTCAATGTGGTTAATGATATTTATTTTAGGATGAAACTAGAAGAATAGAGAGTGAAGGTGGAATGATTTCCAAATGTCAAGGTATTTGGCGTGTAGATGGCCAGTTAGCAGTATCCAGAGCTATTGGTAAATAATATATTTTTGCTAATTAATATAAATATAATATCCAATGCCAATGTTACTAGTTTGTTATTCGTGAAAACTTTTTTTTTTTTGGCCTGTTATTTAGCCAAAATTGGTGTGTGGGTGGTTAAAAGTACCAAGACTGTAATTAAAAGGGGAGTTGGGAGGGGGAAATGCCTAAAAAAAAACGAGAATTTGATTAGTGCTAGACTATGCACTATGCCTAGCTAGAGGCTAGTCTATTGAGACAGGAGGGCAGTGAAATGTTGGCCTAAGGTGGCAAAATTGTAAATACAGCATTGGTGTAAGACTTTAAAACCATATTTTAAACAGTGAGTTTGAAGAAATATATATATTTGAATTTATGACTGATTTGTTCTTAAGAGGGTTGGTAATGATTCTAAGTATAGAAAATTGTTGGACCCAACACAAATAAAATGTTCTACGCGCTACTGGTAATTACTATACTACACTATTTTTATGTGATATTAAAAAAAGGTGTACTTTGTTATGAACGTTTTAATTTGTTTTTATGTGTATTATGCATAGTTGGTATATAATTATAGTGGTGCCGAACCATATTTTTAGAAGGTAAAAAGTTACCTAATCAATATCACCTAAGAGATATAACCTTTATATTATTATGATTTATAAATATAGTTTATAATCAATTACATTCTTTAGAGGCTCAGGTATCCACCACCATTGGCTTGGTGTCACTACATAAGTACATTGAATGTTAGAGTTTTTAGATATAATTTTTGAGCTCTATATAATGAAACGTAAAAATTCATAATTTGTATTATTTTAATCTATTTATCTAAAGCATGTATTCACAACCTTTTAAGGACCATGCACCGTTTATACTATTGTATGAGATCATGCCCCGCCCCTTCACCAATACAAGATTGAAGTATGACTAATATATACACGTCATGATTTATATTGGTTATTTAATCATTAAGTTTAAAACAAAATGTATTATTTTATTATATTATAACTTTTAAGCTTATTACTATCATTGCTATTAATGAGAAGGTTGTCACTGTTTAGTTTTAATTAATTTTTAATGTTTGGCAACAACTGTAATAATGCTCTTCTCAGATCACTGTCCACGTCCAATTGTGCTTGATATTTTGATTTTATGTAAGCAAGTGCCGAAAAGCCAGACATTGTCTGTATAGAATCTTTTTTTGGATTTAGATATGTTAAGTTATAATTTTATATCAAATTACCACACAAAATTATAAACTGAAACAAAACAACACGAAAGCTATGACACAACTACACTATATTATTGATTATTTAGCTTTAGTGTAATCATAATAGTTATTTCTAAGTTTTATAACTATCTAGCATTCTGGAAATATAGCTGATATACATACTTTGGTGGCAAGATTTCTGTCACATTACTATATATATATATATATATATATATATATATATTTAGTACATAATACATTTCAATGTTTATAACATTATAACCCAACAGTATTCTCTGAATTATTGAAGATAATATAATTATTCAATAATGCTTAATAAAATATTAATAATCAGAAATAACGTTTTCATGTTTTGTGTTTTTTAAACAATTTCACGCTCCCCAGGTTGAGAACTATTGACCTAAAGTGTATCCTAAATTGAGAATCTCGTAAGAGTCTAACACTTTTGTAAACAATTTTATTTTATTAAAATGTAATTTGTGTGTTTGTTAATATTTTGGAAAGTGTTTGATTAATCACTAAAATTAATTTTAATCATCATCAATTATACTATTTAAATTTGTATAAGTAATAATACTCAAATAAATACAACATTTTTTCATTTTGTAAATTCTCTAGTGAATATATTTGATTTATCTAAACTATTTTATAAATATGATAACATATTATATCATTTTTTTTAAATTTTCCTTTGATTTTGATTTTGTTTTTCTATATTTTATGTTTTTTTTTTTATTTAATCGACTAGTACACAAATATTTAGAACATGTTTCTATAATGTTTTTATCAATATTGTCCTATAATATTTTTATTAATTTTAGGAGATGTTAAATATAAACCTCACATTACATGCAAACCAGAAATGAGAACATTGGTTTTAGACGGAAACGAAGATTTTTTAGTGTTGGGTAGTGACGGTCTTTGGGAGAACATTACACCTGAAGATATAGCAGAAATCATATACGATGAATTGCTTGAAACTGACGGTGAGTGAAATAATAAATTATATAGCATAGTACTAGTATTGAGGGTGTTTTTGGGCGGTTTCCCCAGTCCCTAAACGTCATGTTAATAACAGTACATAAAAGAGCCCCTAGTAAAATGTCAATGCTTCTACGTATAAAAGACAAATAGCTATTTTTGACTTGTATTCCACACAAAATTGCATTTGGGTAATAAAGGCTCAGAATATTAGAAGGGTCCATCCCTATATTTCCTTGTATTGTGTAAAAATCAATACACGTTGTATTTATTTAATGCATTCTGTTCCATTGGCTTTTTTTCTACAGTCAGTATTTTATTTTATTTCTTCATTAATTCGATTTTTTTACGTTGGATGATTTCTAAGTAACTGGTGTATAAATTATTGCGGTTTTTTTTTTTTTTTTTAACTCAGTCGCATAAAATTTTCACCAAAAACCTTGTTACGTGCTATGTCCTTGTTTGATTATTGCGGTGGTTGGCATTCAAATAGTACACAGTCCTGTGCACCAGTCATGTCGATCGTTTTCCTTCCACCGTAGAGACGGATAGGATAATATTGTAAGAATCGTATTGTCGTCCCCCTCCGCAGGACCTCCGCGAATTATTTACTACTGGTTTTTTCGCCTAAATCATCGTCAATGTGACATTGATCAAATGTTATCACAGAGTGTATTTGTTTGGCTTATCCGTTTTAATGTAGTTTTTTAAAAAAAAATTTCAAATACTTGATTTTGTTCTTAGTTTAATGAATATTCCCCCTTATAAATTTTAATATTTAGTTTATTATTATTCACTGGATCGATTTACAACGTTTGGGTTAGTAAATTTTATTTTTAATAATATATTGGAAATTTACGTATTTTATTTATAGTATATATAATAATAAAATTGAATATAGCTTTTAAATCGTATCTTAATTTATTAATTAATATTTATCATATTGATTTTTCGTAATTTATCATTATTAGGTTTAATTTAGTTGAATTTAATAATTCCTGTACGTTTTGTCAGTGAAAAATTATTCACAACCATTGTCGTCGGGCTGCTCTATAACTCCATTATTACTACTGTGTTTTATTAAATCCTCAAATAATACGCGTTGGTTGATACGACATTGTTAAACGTGTAAGTTTATAACACGTCAATTTGTCAGAATATTACTTATTCGCTATAAATCTAAAAATAGATTTCACAAGTCTCAAATGCAAAGTTTAATGTTTGATTATTCGGTGGCATTGTGAAAAATAAAATTTCCGTAGAGGTTAATGGAAAAACGTTCTGGGCCAATTTCTGTGCGGAATATTCCGATAAATTGATCGAAGTTTTTTAATATTTTTTACGATCGTATACAACTGTCTGCGATTTGTTAATAAAAATGTATTGAATATAACATACTGCAGGTACTATTATTACATATTATTTTTATTGGTCCGTATGGAGCAGTCCACTCTTGAACGATTTTTAGGGCATCATGAGAAAACTACGTATGTTCAAGGTCTTTTCATCGAATCTCTATTATAATTGGTCACGCATCATTTGTATTGTAGTTTTTCTTTTATACTCTGTAGTATATAACCTTCTCGTTATATACAAAATTCTAATACATACGCCTTCAAAACGCATTTTGGTTTCATTCTACTTTTTTTTTTTTTTTTTTTTGTAATTTACTACGTTTCAGAAACCCGTATTAATACCACCGTAGTAGGAAACTAATGTCTTTGGACTTTTTTTTTTTTTTTGTCTAAATTTACAATGTCCGCCATCTACACAGTAGTGCAAATAATAATAATAATAATAAAAAAAAGAAATTCGCGAATCGAAAATAACTGGAAGATGCGCTCTTATAGGTACCCACAGGTTACAGTTTGCGAAAAAAAAAAAAGGTTTAGAACCTTGTTGTTGTAGTTTTAAAACTCTATAGTAATTAGTATAGTTGCAACGTTACGAACGATAGGTGGGTAACAGTTTTTTTGTTTACCAAGTCAATATTATTATAGTATTGTAATTGACAGGATGTCCTCCAAACGTGATTGATACTATCTGTGTTTTTTACCACCGACAAACACAGGAAGTGCGCATTGTGACTATCCGTACAGCTGTATTACGGCGGGCGCCGGAGTTATAACTCCTCCGACTTGTGGTTTATAGTATTGTTGAATTGATGGTTTCCGTAAGATATCCTAATCCTTATCATTTTTTTTTTTCATATTGGTTTTTCGATATTTTTACATTAGAACCGATAATAATTATTGACAATGTTTTCCGGATCGTAATATATAGACGTGATGCGCAGACTCCGACCCTGAGATAATTTATCATGCCCTTTAGACGCGTACAGTGTGTGCCCTTTAACATTTTTAGTCGTAATATATCATATAGAAGTTGCTTAATTTTCAAAATATTTTCGATCTCGTCCCTTTAATCAGTGTGTGTATATACATGGAAAGAAAAAATGAAAAACATGAATGATGATAAGCCGTGCAGACTTGAAATTGAAGTTTGAACCAATTACATTTTTTAGATATTTAGCCTACTTTACTTGAAATATTTTTTAAAATTACTCCCTAGATTTTGTTTTTGGTTTTTTTTTCCCTCGGAAAACATTTGTTCAATTAGTACACAATACTCACGATTGCGATGAACGTCCTCTTAAATTTATGTAAGTAGATGTAATACTTACCTAGTTCGACAATACCGAAATGTGCAACCGATAAACGACAATTATCTGCGAATATTTGGAATAAATTATTTGACTTCGGTTATTTTTTTTTCGAAATTCGACTTCTTTTGGTGTATCAATTTTAGATTCCGAGCGAGTTTTTATTTTCTTTCTGTTCGTAAACAATTTTTCTACCAGACATCCTGTTCCGATTTTCAAGTGTAGCACCTATTCTGAAAGCATTTTGAATCTAGTAGGTGCATTAGGAGATCATTTTCGTTGTATTTTTTTTTATTAATTGGGAAAAAACTTAGGGAAATTTACTATGGTTTCATTATTTTTGATTGTTTTTCTTTTTGTTTTAACTCGATTAAAAATAATCGTAGAGATCTGCAATTTTCACATAATTTTAATATAATGCCTTTATTTCTAGATGTAGACACATTTTCGAATCATTCTGGTCATTTTTTAACTACTTATAGGCATTTTAAGTTTTTTTTTTTAATTAGTTGAATAAAGCTGTTTTAACCGAACAGAAATTAACGAAAATTTGGCACAAGGTTGACCATAATTGTTACTCAATGATAAAAACGAAAATAAATTTGAGCGTATCTTAATAATTCTGTTAGGTTAGGTTATACGCATCAAGTGTAAATTTTGATGATAATTTTAATTCGTAATTTCAAAACATGATTAACTGAACTTTGCCCAGAATCATTTTCCGTTCAGATACAGTCCGCGTACAGATATAAATTAAATTCCACTCTATACCACACCTAGCCAACTTCCCACCGTGGTTCTAAGTATGTCCGTTTGTTTTAATTATCAAAGAGCAACCGATAATATTTTTTACTCTTTACCTTCAAATTTATCAGAAAGTGTTTGTATTTATATGTATAGGAACGTTTATATAATAATATTATTTTCTTTTTAAATCCTACTTCAAAATATATAATACTAATTTTCAATTATTGTTTGCTTATCGAAGTTTTACGTCATAATTTACGAATTATCATAAATATTTTAGTGTTGAACAACATCGTTCTATTTAGGCATACCATTTATGCGTATTGCACATTGAGTGTTGTAAGCAATTATGACGTGTTTTTTGTATGTGCCGAGAGCACTTCAGTACGTCATAATATAGCGTTATAAAAACGTATATATTTATTGCCTATAATATAGAAAAGCACTCCAGAAACTTCACGCACCATAAAAAAAGTTAATTGAAAATTAAATTCAAACATACTTATCTATAACCATAATATACTATGTATATTGCAAAGCTATAGATTTTACTTGGCTGTGAACCAATAAATAAATAAATATATCTAAGCGAATGTATTTATTAACAATAAAACGGGAAAAATTTACTATTTTCCAAAAAAATAACCGAATAAACCATATCTTAAACAACGTGTTATTATTAAATATTTCGATTATAATTTAAAAATAAAATATCCGAAATAAAGTTTTTAAATTATGTGCTCGAATCAAGGACAACGCCAATTCCGTTTTATGGTAGGGAGGTGCACTTTGAGTAATATTTTTTTCTTTAATATAGCACATCTATAGCGGCGAAATTACCCAAAAAACATCTTAATTTTTCAATAACAACAAAAAATGATCAAATTTGTCAATAATTATTCAAACCAAATCCAATATTTTTTATGTTATTTTTTTCTCAATCTTCAGTATAACAACAGAAATCTTTTTTAATAACGGTTTCTCAGATAGGTTTTAATTTATCTAATACTCTAGAAGGTCTGCTTGACTCGAGGATTTGATGGTGAAATCCTAGCAATTGTACATAAATTTAATGTTTCTGAAAAAAGCCATTTTATACTTGTCTAACAATATTGTGCTAAATTAATTATTGTTTTCTTCTTTGTATCTCTGAATCAACTATTGCAGTAACTTATATATATATATATATATATATTCTATAATAGACAAAAACAAAATGATAATTATTACACGAACATGAATTTTTAAAATTTGGCCGAAGTATTTTTAATAGTCCCGCAATTAAATATTTTTTTAATTTCGATGTACCTATAATATTTGATTAAACCCCGCCGGGATAAAATTATTTCGTACTGGGTCGTCAAAATTTGAAATACTTACGTCTGAAATTTATCTCTCCGTTTTGTACGTTTTGTACACGCGCCGTTTCGTTGTACGTGTGTATCATTACTCATTAGTGTCACAAGATATTTACCGTTTCATGTCCAAGTTCAGAAATAGACACGGGATAGTAACACCAACTTTAAATATCATAATATTACGACGCACATTGGAACATGTCTAAAAAAACACTATTAGGTTTGAATATTATTACTCTTGGCGAGCTCATATTATCATCAGTGTTGCAACGTTTAGCAGTGCATTCTGAATATTATTATATAGGTATGCGAAGATTTCAATTTCAATTTCGAATTACTTTATTGTTTTATACTCAATATGCGTTTTATTTATTTTTTTGCCATTATTTCGAATACAACACGCTCAATACGCGTAATCGTTTCGAAATAACGTCCGTTTTCAAATGGCCTATAACTTTTCGAAAAATTAATTTCCGTCTCGCACTCCGAAATATCATTATTTTATTTTATAGTTAGCGATTTTATTCCAAAACTAAAATCGAGCGAGTTAGATATAGACTGAGACGGCAGGTCTGTATTTAAAATTTGTCCGCTCCCGGGAATACAATTTATGTCGTCCCGTCCCTTCTAATTATCAATATTCCATATATTTCGTCCATAATCGACATTCTTTAGTATTTTCTACACGTAAGATGTTCGTGATATGTATTTCAATATTAAAATTTAACAATTAATAAAGAGTATTTTTATTGTAACTCGGTTAAACATAATCTCAGAGATATGAAATTTTCACAGAATATTGATATTAGCCATTTCTAGACGTGGCGATGTTATCAAAATAGTCTAGTGATTTTCAAGCTATTTACAGGCATTTGACATTTTCGAGTTTTTATTTATTTGGGTTATGTGTATTTAATCGTTTTGGCCGAGCAGAAATGCTTGAAAATATTTCACGAGATTCGTCATAAGTCGTAAGTTCAGTAGTGATTTTTTTTTTTATTAGCGTTTTAAGTTAAAATTTTAACGGAAATCGTAAAATTGACGTGTCATATTAGCCGAACTTCGCTTAGAATCGTTTAAAACTAATTTCGCTTAAATATTTTACAGCCCCTAAGGCATGTGCCCCCCTAAATAAGGCCCTGGAGACGGTAAATGTGACGTCCTCTCGAGTTTCGCTGTTTCTCTTCCCCCCTCCCCACGACTGATTGTGTATATTTGCAAAAATAAAATATACAAAATTGTCAAATCCGAATTTTCGTAAACAGAATATTATGATTCGAATAAACTATAAATGAAACCGTATTTTTTTTTTTTTTTTTAATATGCAAACTAGTTTTTATAATAATAATAATAATAATAATAATAATATCGATATTTCGTAATCGCGTGCCGATATTTTGCGGATATTATCATTTCAATTATATTATTATTATAGTTATAATCGTATCGTGCGCATAAGGGACTCGGTTATTATTCCATTTCGTACTAATTGGAGGCCTCTCTCTCTACACACATATATATATATATATATATATATGTATACCAAGTGCACGTTTAAACAATGGCTGTACGGCGAACGTGAGCGGCTAAAATAATTGTAGATGGACGATTTCGCTTTTGGTTCTCCTCTACAACAAGTACACGCCACGCACACTCGTTTACAGGGTGTCTAGAAAGTAAACGTTCATTTCCCGCAATGGGATCTCTGACGACGATAATAATAATAATAATAATAATAATTTTTATCTCTGCAGATGAATTAAAATCGTTGTTTAACCGCAATAAAACCGAATATAATGCAGTGGTGTACGTCGTAGGTACTGTATAGCAATTAAAATCGGTTGTTAATTATATATATATATATATATATGATATACTTATCCGTTTACACATCATTTTTTTTTTTTTTTTTTTTTTTCATTAACATTTTCGTACTTTCTATACGTACACTATGTCCGCAGTATACGACGCATGGCGTGCATGCATTATATTGTATTGCGTTTGTTTTTTGGATATGGTTACGGGTTATTTTTTTTTTTTTTTTTTATATTTCGTCTGGCGACAGCCCGTTTTATATATATTATTATTGCCCGCAGACGCCGCATTCCGTTTGACTGGCCAGGATATCACGTACTTATAAGACTGAATAATATATAATATATATTATATTGTTTATTTCGATAAATGACCTCATCGTTGGTTTAAGCACGTTTTAAGATGCAAATTTTATCGTCGCTTTTTTTGGACTTTTGGCGTACCTAATACAGTGGCGTGCTCGGTCTTTTCATGTGGCCTGTGTGTTTGTTTGGGGGGGGGGAGAGGGGGATCTGAATATATCTATAGTTTTAGGTAAAAATTATCGTTAAACATATTTTCACGTAGAAATCGATACTAAACTATTGGTACTTACTCCCTCAAACGGTACGTCTGCAGTTATTTTATAAATGATTTAACGCAATATTAGTTTTCTTCGCGTTTAAAAAAATTAAACAATTAAAAACTAAAGAACCGAAGAAAAAAAACAGTTATTCTAGTGGTTTTATTGTCATTTCGTCTTTATGAACGGTAAACAACGATAAGCCATTAATAAAAAGCCAATATTAATATTTAAAAAAAAAAAAAAAATCAAATATTCTTCGTATTATGGGTAAAACAGCGGTTCAAGGTGGGAAGTTGGGAATATATAATATGATATTGTGTGATTAGGGTAAGTTAGTTATAACGGTTAGGTATAAAAACCTGAAATTTACAAATCTGGATACCAGATTTCTTTACAGACGAAATATTATATATCAATTATAGGGAAGTACCTCCTCGATGAAATTAATTTGGTTTTCATAGAAATGATCAAATATTTTTAGACGATTTTCTTTTTGAAAATTATTTTCGTCGTTCGTCAACGTAACAGATCTGTGCTAGCCGGAAAGGTCGAAACTTTTTTTTGTTACCAAATAATACAAATAATCGTTAACACACTGTTATTAAAGTGAATATTATTTTTAAAGGATTTTTATCGGGCGACCTGTTTAAAAATAATGTCATTATCGAAGATAAATGCGTATATTTTATGCCGGTCATTATATTATTATTATATTATTACTAGCTGTCCTGCATAACCTTGCTCGTGCCATTCTTTGGTTGCCGTAGTAACCACACTCACTGTTTTATTTTATTTTATTTATTATTTTGTATTATATCTTTTATTGTTATTACTTGTATTATTTGGTTGCCATGGTAAATAAACAAAGCATTCCGCACACGAAATAAAACCCGTCACTAGTTATGCTACACCCGGTAACAAATTTCCCCCGTGACCTACCCCACTTTATCGAAAATAAAGAAACCGTTGTTGCCGTACACATTCCTGTTTCTCCTGTGTTTTTTTCCCATTTTCCCCGATTATTACGAATATTACAATGAAAATCAAAACATGACACCTGCCGTTGTACCAACCGAATCCAAAATGCTTTCTGAAAAGACAAAACAAAAACCCATTATATTAAAACCAATGCATTTCTCGTTTCGCTAAGAATCTAAAAAGGCACTCTCATTCCCACCCTGTACGACTGTAGTAATTTGTTTTATATATTATATGTATATAAAATAAATAATTGTATAATAATATTAACTGTATTGTACGTTAATGGTATTATTTTAATCTTAAATGGTCTACGTCGAAATTTCATCATAATAAGATAATATAATCTTTAAAAACAAGGAAAAGTTATACGCAATATAAGTACTATGTCAATAAATTAAACAATATCTTAATGTATTATCAGTTGATTATATTGGTAGTCTTAATTTTAACTTTATACCGTTTGTACGCAAACAAAAGTATGTAACCAGTTATTCATTTTTTACGAATAACAATAACACACGACTAGTATTAAAATAAATAGTGTTTATTAAGTGTAATATTATATTTAGTTTTGTGTGATAACGAAAAACGGGTTTTTTTTTAAAAATAATTTAACGGAAAAAAAGCAAATACTTGACACGTTTTCTAAAAATATCAAATAATATACATATACTCGTATATATATATATAATATTATTAACGATATTTTCGTTTTGTTTTCTTATTTTATAAGATTGTCGAAAATATTCTATTCTAACAAATGTGATTTACGATATTGTAATTTGTTGATGTTTCATCTCTTTACCTTAAGAGGCTTGTATTTTTGTCGTTGGTTCTCGTGGTTTTAATCAATTAAACGATTTACGTAAATAAATAGAAATGTCTATCTTTAGTTCACTGACTTTATTTCTCTGTCACTGACTCACCGCTCTCTCTCTCTGTCCATCTCTCACTCGCTCTCGCCGTCTTTTTTGTTTAGACTTTTTCTATTATGCAATACCTAAACGATTATTGTTATTAGGTACTGTGCCATTGTTATGAGACACGTCTTAAGATTTTTCACATAATATTTTTGACACTACACAGATTTGTAATATCGTTTATAATACTCTTATACACACTTACGCCCACGCCACGCCGGTATATATTCACAGAGTTGCATTTGCCATATGTTTCTTTATAGTATTTATTTTTAGGATTATTTACCGGCCGTATAATAGAGGTATGGCATTGCAGAAAAAAAAAAACGATAAGATCTATAATACGTTCGAATAAGGTAAAAAAAAAAATCTATCGTACTTATAGTATTGTGCTGTTCGCACGCAATATACAAACAAACACCTTCATGATCCATGGTAATAGTATTCATGACTCATGCGCACACGGCGGACACCCTCTTTCACTTTAACTATGACGTCATTTTTTTTTTTTTTTTTTTTTTGTTGCCTGCCCGTTCCTATGGCCCCCCGGGTAATTTGCTACGTTACCGAGTGCTGTTCCCATTGTACAAATAGATCGTTTGATCAATGAAAAACCGTGTGATGTTAAAAAAAAAAAAAAAGTATCAAATATAGGGTTATCCCTTGAATATTGTAATTCTTACGCTTACGCGTCGTACATAAATTATAGTATTTGTTTGCGAGTAGATCGAATGTCGAATGTTTAAAAATATATAGTTCCGAAAATCGAAGTCGTGTTTCTATAATATTTTTTTTGAATCGATTTCAAAAATATTCACGTATCGTTTGTTCTCGGTAATTTCACTTCATATTTCGATTATTATTATTCGAGTAAATAATAGTTTTTTTTTTTTTTTTGTTAATTTACTTTATATTTTTTATGGCACTTAATCAAATATCCTCCCCAGCTCGTATTTATCGCATGATATTCGACGAAAACGTTGTTGTCTTTATGGTTGTTATTTTTTTTTACTCTTCGAAAGCCTTTTTACAGCAGCTCTATACGGTTTGTTGTAGAATGGAATTTCTCCCTCAACCACTGGGTCTATATTTACGTCGTCGCTTTTATACCATATGTTGTAACATGGCCCGGTATAATGTAGTGGCGTTATAAAAATGCAGTGTTACTGTTCTTCTACAGCGTTCATAGTTTAGTAAAAATGAACCGGCCGACAAAGACTCCAGTTCGATTATTCTATTTTAGTCCCGTCTCGTCTACCCCGCGACATTTCAGATTTTCTAGATGCGTTATTTATATCACGGATTTCAATTAAACTCGCGATGTTTCTGCTGTATACCGCCGACCCTATCTATCGTCTCTATAGTTTTTGCGGGAATATTAAAAAAATACATATTATAAATAACATGTTGTCCGTAAATATAATTTCTGGTCTGGTCCGGGTCGTCAAAGACAAAACGGTCCTGCGGACGGATGTCGGCGTAAGCGTTTTTTTTTTTTTTTGAAAATAAATACCCTGTGTTGAAATCTCAAAATCAATATACGATTTAACGTAAAACAGCCCGTGACGAAGAACACCATATTTGTTTTATAAGGGAAATAGAAAAAAATATTAATGTATAAAAAAAACTTTTTAATCTTGTATATCTACCGTTCGTTCGGAAAAAATTCAAAAATCGAATAGGTCGTAATGTTTCCGTCTTTAATCTCCACAATAAGTAAAAGTTCCAAAGTGTAATAAGGACCCGGGACCATTTTTTATGTTTATATGCAATTGAATATGAAGATTTTTGAGAATCCACTTAAGAGGACGCCATAGTAACATTTTACCCGTCGCTATCTGTCTAACAACAGTATAGGAAAAATGTATTTTCGTACTTCAAATAGTACTTAGGCTCTAATAGACTTTTTTGATATTTTCATTCTACAATTTTTTTATTAAGATATAAAACAATTAATAAATATATACATTTTTTTTAAAAGATTGAAGTATGAAAAAGTTGTCTAGTAAATAGATATTGAAAAATCCCTCTGTGAATAGTCATTAGGTCTTGTATTAGATTGTCGTATTGTTTTGTAAATGTTTTAAGTCTATTAGAGCCTGATAAGGAAGAAAACACAATTTTGCTATATTGTCTGTTAGATAAAAAGAGATGGCTAACTTGTTACTGACGTTACAATGTTAGGACGTGAGTCCTCTTAACAGTTTAAAACAAAACCTACTAATTAGACGAGGGAAATTACTATTATGTCGTATTATACTAATTAAACGTAGTTAATTACAATAATTATTAAAAAGTGTCTGATTTTAGCAAACGATTAATTTAAAATGTGTATAACAGTAATATACTTGCTACGAGTTTTGCGATCTTATTATTTGAACATTACATGTGTAGTTATTAATTTCCATACATTAATAATAATGAAACTGCGGTATTGTATCAGCTATTAATTAAAAATTGAAAACTATCGTCATTTGAGAACAATAGATAAAAAATAATACATTTGTTGAACCGAATAATTATTAATTAATTGTTGGGTTTATTTAAAAGTATTGTAATTATTTTATTTGACAATAATGTGTTTTACAAAACACGGTATACGCATATAAACCACAAATTTTTTTAAATGAAAAGGTACTTATAATTATTACAATATTATATTATAATTAGGAAAAGTGGTATAAGTACAAATTCAGTGTTTAACATAACTATTTTTAATTAAAATTCGGTATACTTCATATAGTTTCATATTTTAATATTACCTATATAAGTAATTAAAACGTCTTGTTTCCTAAATGAGATTAAAACATTTTTTTTATTTTTTTATTATTTACGTTCTACATTAGATGAAATATTTCTATTTAAATATATGTATCAAAGTTATTATTTTCTCAAAAAACGTTCTATAGGTTCATTTAAAATATCATATAGTACTTAATTAAAAAGAAAATTTACCATTTGAATGTAGTAATTTATATTACTGTAGTAAGTTATATACTATTATACCTATCTAATTTTTAAAAGTTTTATCACATATTTGTTTCTATTTTTCTATGCGATGTGCGAGAAAGCGTATTAGTATTTCTAGTGCAATAATTAATATGATATTTTTTTTTTTCGTAGTAATAACGCTGCAAATTTAAAAGTCCATAAATTAAACATAGATAATAACAGGTGGCTACCTAATTTAGTTTAGTAATTTTTCTAGTTGAATGGCCTAAAATTGTGAAAGCGGTAAGCCTTATTTGGAATTGTTGTTTCGGATGAGATAAATTTAGTGTCATAATCGTAAGTAATAATATATTATTATTCTGCACTCCGTAAGTGCCTTTCACCCTTCTCCCCAGACATTTGAATATTTTAATCCACCCCATTGTATTTTTTATTTTTTTTTTTTTTAATCTAAACGGTATACGACGAGAGCGTATAGTAATGATATCACTTGCCACATTTAGATTTCAAACGAACAGTGACGAAGCTGTTAGTTTCAACGATGCGATGTGTCATTGGTGATTATTTTTATATGTTTGAGACAAATTGAGTTTCTCGTCATCGTCCCATTTTCTAGTAGCATTTTTCGACAATTTTCCCTATAGTTTTTCCAATCGTGCCAACTAAATACAGCGAAATTTGCAATAATTTGTAATTGTAACACAATTTTTAACCGATTGGTTTTTGTCGTAACATTAAAAATTACAATCCTTTTTTTTTTTTTTTGATATTTACAAAGAAACAAATATTTTAACCGGCCGATTTTTTGTATAAGTAGGCGGTACACTCATTATTGTTGTCTAATTCGACGAATAATATCATGCATACTAAATTATAAAGGGGATAAAATTATAATTTGTATACCATTTCGTTCTTAAAATTTGACCAAAATGTTGTTCGCCGTGGTTCGTTATAGTTTTCGATTTAACTAAAATTAACAATAAATAATATTACGTTGTAGTAACATAATATATTACAGGTGAACAATAATAAATATAAAAAAATTAGATGAATAATACATTTTTATTTTTATTTTTTAAATGCCCTTGACTTGTATTTGGACCGTCTGGATATCGAATAATAATAATAATAATAATAATATATACCTATATTATTTATTTATTTTTTGTTGCTTTTTTACATACCGTTATTTTTGTGGCCAATATTCTGCACCGCCGCAGCCGCATAGTCGGTTGGTCGGTAACGGATTCTCTCACGACTTTTTTTTTTCTTTTTTTTTTTTTTTTGTTATTGTCTACTCCGGTTTCGGAATCGTTTAAAAGTTGTTGGTCGTTCGTTTTCTATTCGGCCTACAACAAGGTACATGCTGCAATTTCGCGCACAGTATAATATAGAAACAATCAAATTAACAATTATATATATTATATTGTTGTTTATCGTAACAACAATTGACGCCGCGGTGGCGTATACCAACCAGACCGTGTCAAAAGAGCGTACGACTCTCCGTACCGAGAGGCCAATTTTATTAACATTCTATGCGTCGCCACTGCACAGGTGCAGTGGCCGTGCGTTTCGCTATACTATCGCCGGCGGTCAGCCGGTTATTTAAGATGCTATAAAACGTATTATACGAAATCTAACACCGTCCCAAACACGCTAATATGATAGTATGTATAAATTATATATATATATATATATATACACACACACACACCTAGTGAAACCTTATGCGGTAGGTATTTGCGGTTAGGCCGGATATTAAAACCGGGGGGAATAACCGTATTGTTGTGTTATCAAATCACCCTTGTAATAACAGAAACCCAAGTTTTAAAAAGGGGGCTCGTGGCGAACGAATACCGAGAGGGGCCACTGTTGTTGTATATGAATAGTATTTTAAGCTTATATGTTATGAAATATGTATGATATTTATTATAGATAGTACTGCGGGTAAATTCTTTGAAAAAATAAAAATAAAAATAATGTTATTTTTCGTGATTTTCTTTTTATCGGTTTTTTTTTTTTTTAGCATCGTCTTGTCCTTTTTTCCGATATTTTCACGATTGCTTTTTTAACACGATAATATAATAATTTACGAAGGAGTGTCCGTGTTGACTCGCCCGACACAACTGTTTCATTTGCTAATATTTGATTCTATACAATTATCGGTTTTTTTTTTTTTTTTTGTGAAATCGTTAAGTAATCGGTATGTAAGAAAAATCAATTTAGATTACTTACTGCAAAAAACAACCTATCAATTAAATGCGATTTATGTATGAATAATAACATTTACAGGCTAGGCTAGGTCACTCAAAAAAAAATGTTTTCCCGAGCAAAAAACAGCACTCATCTTCGTAAAACTATTAACAATATTTATAATATTATAAAAAATTAAAAATCGTTAATATAATGCAATAATACTCTCTAACATTTGTATTAAATTTTTTTTAATTTTATTGCCCCTATAGCGATTATACTTTATTTTTATAATAATAGGGACGATTTAGTTTAAAAAAAACCGTTTTCCAGTTATTATTATTACAATTGATCCTCTTACACTTTGTTTTTATCACGTTACATATATAGAGTATACGAGACTAAAGATTACAGATTTTTATTTTTGAAAATACTTTTTTTTTCCATAAATTTATACACATAATAACATAATTTACATTTTAAATCGTTACACGAAATTGCATTTCGCCATGTACATCCTGTTTCCAAACTTGTTTCGTATTGTAATATTTATAATATCAACTGGAACATCTTATTGAGCATCGATATAAAGTTATACAATGATAGATGATGATGATGATGATGATGATGATGATGATGATGACGATGATAAAGATACCCATTATGTTTTGTATGGAATAATATTACACAGTGTTATATATATATATATATATATATATGTGTGAAAATAACGTTTGCGAAAGAAAAAATGTTCTCTGCTGCCGTGATGTATATAAGTTACGGTTATAAATAATATATATATATATTATACAAATTGTGTTATTGTTGTCTTTAAACGGCTTTTCTGGGCCATTAAATCTATAGGGCCTAGACGTTTTATTATTGTATTTATTTCATCGGGGTCGAGGAATGCGAACAAATTGTATTTGAAAAAACTTTCCTTTGGCGTTTTCGATATTAATCGTTGATTGTTGTTCGGGTATAGAACCCAAATTTTGTAATTTTCCTAAATAATGCCTAGCCAAGATGAAAATTAAAACCGCGAACGTTATATATATATATATATATATGTATATAAATGTTATATATACGAGTCGACCACACGGTATTACGACGCACCGTACCTATAACATGAATTCCAATTTCGAAATCAATCTCTAAATTATATTATACGTGTTGGTACATATTATTATTATTGTGATAAACAAAATTTTCGATTGCACAGTGCACACTTTACACCGTTACATAATTTTATCAACATATTAGCGTATTTCAGGATTTTTTTCTTCTTTTTATCGGATATTCTTCTTCTCGTGATATTGTTGTTCATCAGAGTTAAATGATATTCCCCAATTTGGTCACTAGCATCAATTTTATAAATAATAATAAAAAAAAAGGGTAGTTTTACTATTTCTAAAATTAGGTTAGGTTAAGTTATTATAACGAAAATTATCGGGGGACAAAAAACAAATACACTAATATGTTTTTCAAATGAAACATTCTTAACAATCATTCAGACGTTTAAAAATAAAAAAATTGTTGATAATTTGTATAAATCGACTCTTGAAACCACTTCAAAATGTCATCAAATATTTATATTTCCACAAGATCACCTCTGTCTTAAAATTTTACACGTTTAAACAATTTATTTAACAATTTACTTTCTTAAAATAATATTTTCTAACGGAAATATTGCTCCGGTCATCACCATTGGGGTTGGTTTCTGATAGCGAATTTCGTCTAGAGTTAATCCATTTGGGTGAAGGGGTGCATTTTTGTATTTGCTTTATAGTTATCTTAATAATTTGGGGAAAACGGGAAAATGTCCGCAAATACTGTTTCGTTTGTTTCCGATTTTGTTGTAAAATACGGCTAAAAAAAATTGTTAAAACCCGAAATTTCCACCGTATACTTATTCTATTAGCCTTTTTATTAAAAGTGGTATTTAGAAACATTTGGAATTTTCAAAGTTTTTTTTTTTTTTTTTTTTGTAGGATTTATACGAATAAAATTCAGTATTAACGCACGTGCATGTTTTATTTTGTTCGTATGGCGCGGTATCCAAAAGTTAATTATGGGACGGATTGGGATTGTTATAACCGTTTGCAACAATGCCATCGGGTGTAAATTTTTTTTAAATAATTTATTAGGAAAATAAAAAAAAAAACGTTACGATAAACGCGCGCATAGAAATAAAAAATAATTATGAATATTTATTTCTTTGCTCGCAACGGTAGACGGCGATACGATACGACAATCATATATACTTCATGGTGTTTGGGACGGGGGCCATAAGCTTTAATTGCCCTCCCTGGGCCCGCCACCACTGGTATGGCACTTATTTGCTCGAGACAGTATACGACGAATATCTATTTCTGTCGTATTGTGTCATACCACCACCATACGTATAGCGAATTCGCCATTTTATCGGGTCCCAAACAAAGTGCCATCGAGTTTATTTGTTTAAAGTGTTTACTCGTCCGTTAGCCGTTAGTGCCTTATAACTTCCCCTTCCCGTCCCCCGAAAGAAAAAAAACTATTCGTGTCCATTATTTATCGTCCGGACGGTTCTATAAATGTATTGATCCCCGTGATATTGTACGGGGAGGGACACGTGTCTATTTATTTTTACGGTCCAGTTTCCATCGTTCTCGGTCTGCACCACAGTCACTACGTTTTATTTTAATACAGTGGATTTCGCTTAACGTGAAACCCACGTTGGGACCAAACCCATTTGCCCAGCGGTTGGCCATACAAACCGAAATTGGTACAAAAACACAAAAATGTTTAATATTGAAAAATTTTTATTTTACTTACTAGAACAATAAAATTGAAAAAAAAAAAGAATGTTAAATAATACATAAATTAAAATAATAAATAATATTACATACTCAATAAAATACTATTTGGATGTGGAAGGTGTAGAATACGTTATAATGACTCGTTGTCTAAGCTGTTTAGTGTAGATCTGGTTGATACAAATTGTTCATTCAATTCTAAATGAAGTCAACTCGGGTTGTAGATTAGAAAGTCCACAATTAGCGAAACAATTCATCACAGTTGTGCGGCTAACTTCTCGCCAGCTCTCGGATGCGAATTGTATGGCTTGCAGTATGTTTATTTTGCCACTAATTTGATTAGCAGTTACAGATGAATCAAATAGCTTTTCCTCAATCTTTTCAAGAATAAAATTAACCAGCTTCATTCTATACCACATCTTGAGGTTTTTGATGATACGTATATCTAAGTGTTGGATTAAGGATGTTGTATTCGGTGGCAAGAATTCTAAAGTGATATTTTTGAACTCAACGTTTTTTGAATATGCAGCACAGTTATCAATGAGAAAAACGATGGACCTAGACTTTGCTTGCAGTCCCTTATTCCATTCACACAGCCAGGTGCAAAATATTTTTTAAGTCATCCATGCAATTTTAGTCGCGTGGTAATGAGCTGGCATTTTTTCCATGGACAGATTTTTAAAACATTGGAGTTTTAAGCTTTTTCCCACTACTAGCAGCTTTCTCTTATCACTCCCAGTCATATTTACACAGTACAAAACTGTAATCCTGTTCATTGTTTTTTTTTTTTTTAATTTTTATTGCTCTTGATAACACTCCTATACATTGAACTAAATTCACAACAAAATCCCATTAAGGTTTAAAAGGTAATGATTTCTATTACATTTGATAAACACAATCTCATAGATACGACGAAACCCAATTATATTAGCCGTATTGTATGTACTATGTACATATTAGTCATTTTCTAACGCTATGATAAAATAAATATTGCCCACATAAATCGAACCGAGTGCCCATATTATGCGGGTTTTTATAACTTTATTAGTATACGTTGGAATTGGGACCAGACCATTAGTTGCCCATATTAACCGGAGCCCACAATAGGCGGAATCCACTGTATTATATTTTTTCATTACGATTTCAAATTTAATTTCAATAATAACCATTTCGGTTCGGTTATCTTATTCCAAAAAGGGCGGGGTTATCAAACTACATTTTTCATAATAATTTTTAATTCTTTTAATACCTCTAGAGGCGGATCTATGTATGTATGTACTACCTAAAACAAAAAAAAAGTTCTTAAATTAAATTTAAATAATTACCTATTATCGCGTAATGTTTTTGAACTTTGGGGCAAACCATTCGGCGGGTACGACTGCTGGTTTGTCACTTTTATGCATTTTTGGCGTGAATAACAAACATATTTTATACACTATATAGAGTCGCGTGTTAAATTTATTATTCGTCTATGAAAATAATTAAACATCGTTTATCGCTATAGAAAAAAAATAAAGAAAAAAGTCGCCCTTAAATAATATCCAACAAATTTACGTAAGGTAAAACACGAGTTCTGCTTGAATTCTCGATATACGTAGTATTATTATATAATGCTATATTATGTCCTTGGATTTGTAATTTATGTACAAAATATATATTTGGTTAGTTTGGAATATTGATAGAAATTGTATAATATAGCGATCATATTGACATAGTAACGACCGTGCTTTTCTTATAAGGCATGTAAATAATATTTATTATTGTCGGTTTTCTATATTGTAACATAAATACTATACACTTTGAATATTGAACGTATAAATAGTATTGAGTAAATAATAAATATATACACATCACTTCAATGTACAAAAATAAAATAAAATGTTCGGTTTCTCTTGCGTATTCTATGATTATTATTTTTTTCTATGATCTGTCAAGTATCATACACTGTACTATAGTGACTATAGGTACAAAGTTATACTAGAAAAGAAAAAAAAGTTACTTTATAAATTTATATGTATTAGTCATGAATATTTATGACAACCCTTCGTTTTCATACTTGGGTACATGATAATTTATTTGATCGTGACCATATAAAATATAAATTACGACCGGATACTTTTGGCGAGTTTGAAAAGTTTGAAAATGTTCTTCGCTACTCCTCCTCCCCCCACAACACCTTGGAGATATTCTACAAAAACGTTATTCGAATGATCATTATTTAGACATCGAACTTTGAATGAACGATTGCGGTTTATTATATCATTTTTTAAATTTTATCGGTTTTTTGTGCGTTTCGTATAGATTTACCTCCACGTCTATAAATAAACATCACTATACATGTTATAACTTCATAAGTTTTATTTTAATAATAAATATAAAATAAATCGTTATAAATATCATAATAATTAACCCCTCCGAGTGTATAAATAACGGATATACGTAAATCCATCGTGACGTCAATAATTCATATAATATATTTTTTAAATAAACATTTGCCTTGCCATTATTACACAGACGTAATTTAGTACTGTATCTATATTAGTTTCTTTTTCTGTTTACATATTTGTGTTAATATTAACTGTGGAAATTGTATTAAAAGTTAAAATTAATTAATCATAAATGTAAAATATATTATGTTCTCAATTGGAAATTGTGTGCTATACCTTGACAATAAATTCATAGGTTCCTTCCGGTGATAGGGGGAAAGACACCCGTTCGAACTTTGAAATTTAAACTACCGAGACTCGGCGATAATACATTTTTAGAGTCTGCACATTATTTCTTCGCATTGAACCTCTCAATCGATTTTTGTTACCGCGCAGACTCGTTCTATTTGGTTATTAATAATTATTATTAATTGGACAGTTCTAAATCTGTGTAAATATGGGAACGAAATTGTTGATTTAAAATAGTTAATAGGTTTATTTAATTAATATATGAAATGACGTTACGATGAATTGTCACGACACCAATAAATTGTAGAGAATTAAATAAAAATTTTATTTCGATTCGTCTTACGTGATTTATAACGGGATTTAACCGACCCTCGGTTATGGTCAGTTGAGTACAGATGCGTGCGCAGGTTTTAAAACTGAAGGGGGAGTTGCAGCAGTTTCGTTAACACGATAGATACAGCAGGGATGCTCCATTTTTCGCTATTTGAAATAAAACGATACATAAGTACATGAAATGTAAAATTCGTAACCTATTTTATTTTATTCAATAATCGTATAACATGTATTGAACTTAATCATAATTTAAAAAAAAATAATAAAAATAAACGCTTAAATAGTTATTGTAAATTATTCTTCTGATCCGGTGGTGGGGAGCAACCCATTTCACCCCCACCCGCCCTCTAGGCCAGTAGTAGTCGTTTATGGGCGACGAAAGGGGCGAAATTTAAATGAATTTTGTGGCAATCACCAATAAATAATCCTACTTATGTTAGTAGGACGCGAAAATTTGTTCGTTTGTTACTCTAGCAAGGCGGGGGGTACGGAAATGAAGAAAAAATCTTTAAGTATTGGGTGTGCCCGTGTAAATGTGAGGGGAGCGGAAATTCTGTTTTGCCCCGGGACGTAAAAATTCCAGACGCGCCACTGCGGCTAATAACTGGGTAACTTTTTTAATAATATGTCAAAATTCGCGGTACGCATAACGTAAAAATGTATCCATGGAAAAACTAATTTATCGTTTAAATTTGACCGACAACGTGCACACACACATGGAGTTCGAAAATAATATAATACCGTGTTAGAACAATTTGAACTAGTAATACGGTGTCTATAGACAATTTTTTTTTTATAAAATGTAAAAACGATTTATCAAGATGATTATTTATAAGTAAATATGTATAATCCCGATATATAAAGCTACGGTTTGAGGGGAGGGGCGATCCACCAGTGCCCCTTCATCCCACCGCCACTGACGCCACTGTAACTTGACCGCGATATTTGTCCACGTATATGCTTACATTTATTTTCCAATTCATTAACCGACCGAAATTTATACGTTTTCCCTTTGCCCGTCCGTCCGGGTGCCATATTGAATACGTGTTTTGAGTACACGTGAGATACTTCCGGTTGAACAGAAAGAAAAAAAAAACCGCTATCCACATTATACCGCTAGCACCGACCACTAAAGCCTTATTATTTTTATTTTGACCGGTGTAAAATATTGATTTTCGTGACGGTGCTATATATACACGTATACGGTGTCCGTACCTATATGACGACGAATACGGTAATTTATTATTATTATTTTTTTTTTTTTTTTCGTACTCTGGTCGTTTCCATAACGCTAACCGACCGTGAAAATAAAAAAAAAAAACCTTTTTACCCGATACATAATAATAATAAAAAAAAAAAAAAAATCAACCATAATGACGTCGTGAGCTTGGGGCGGCAAACCGCATACGACGCGCGACGGCTGACGGGCGCGCGGGCCTCGCGGCGGGTACGTCGACAGCCGTCGCCGTCGTTACACAAGAGTCGTGATGGCCGGCCGCCGGCTGCTGCTGCTATAGTACCGCGCAGAGGGTACCGAGAAAAGTTGTTTAGAATATATATATAGATAATTTATAAAATACAGTCGGTTTGTATTATAAATATATAATTTATAATGTATATATATATTTATGGTACGGTGTACATGCAGCAGCAGCAGCAGACAGCGCCGGCGACGACGACGTCTGGTAATGGCGATGATGACTCACGGCGCGCGCGCGTATTGTACTGCTGCGAGAGCGAAGATGTTGGTTTTTTTTTTCTCTTTTCTTATTATTTTCGGTATATTTTTTTTTTCCACGCCAGAAGAAAATACCCGATAAAACAATCGACGGGCGTCGTCGCCGTCTCGTTCAAGGTTAAAACAGTGGTGTCTGTTTGTACATTATTATAGAATAAAATTAAAAATAAAAAAAAAAAAATTTAATAATAAAAAAAACTATCCGTCTGCGCGTATAAGGAGAAATAATGTCATATTATTTCGTCGTATGAAACTACACGGGAGTAAAGATTCTATAGCGTACGGTATAGGTACCGTTGCAGTCGTTGCACATATTTTCGCCACCACCGCCGCCGCCGCCGCCCGCCCGCCCGTAACGAAAATTCGCCGTGACCGGCGGCGCGTCAAGTTTGCTCCGGCAGCCTGGCGTCAGCGCGCGGGGGTGAGAAACGACTACGGTATTATTGTGCCGCCGGCAACACTGGCCCGCCGTCGGTGGCGGCGGCGGCGGAGTGCCGGCAACCGTCTGCCCGTCACCGACTACCCCGGTCTCTACGCCTGCAGCCGGCTGCAGTTCTTGTCTCTCCGCACCGCACAGTCGACCGTCAGGCTCGAGACATTTGTCGTTTTATTATATTTTATTATTATTATTATTATTATTATTATTACCATCAAAGTGTAGTATACATTTTCATATTATTATTTAGGTACGTTTCTTTTTTTAACTTAAAAGCCAACAACAACGTCAACCCGTATAGCGGTTTGTTTTATTTTTGTATTATTTCGATCAATTTTATACGTGCGTCTCGATCGTGTCGGCATACAGTGTGCAAATCGTTTATACTACAATCAGTACAATTTTTTAATTAACGTGTCTTCGTGTTTTCCGCGATTCATTTTACACGGAGGTGAGAAATGATAAAAATATTATTATTGAAAAAAAAAATACAATTTATATTTATTATTATTACTTACTACTGCCGTTGGAAACGATTGTTAAATTGCAGCCGGCCGCCGCCCCGCGGCCAACACGCACACGCCCTGCCCGTTATATTCTGTGGCGACTATCTCGTTTTGTCTGGAGATAAAAATAAATAAATTCAAATTCATATTTAATAATAAACAAAAAATTATACGTACAAAAGTGGAAGGAAAACAACCGCTTACGAAACGACGATAACGCGGCGGCGGTGGTAAATTTAGACATTTTTTTTTTTTTTTTTATCGAATATTCGCATTTATTCGCCTATCGTAATAATAGTAAAAACGGGAGGAAATGCGGCGTGAATATTTATTGTGCACATTTCGATGACGTCATTATTCCGTCGTCTCGTGTCCATTTGAATTTTTATTATTATTATTATTTATCTCTTGTCTAATGACACGGTGTCGGGAATTTTGGCACCGCTAAGAAAATAATTATTTATAATGATTTTTTAATAACGTAATAAAATTACATAAAATTAAGAGAGAGAAAAAAACCGCACTCACCGCGTTGACATAATATTATTATACTCTTACGGTGGTCGCCTTAATGTTTCGGTAGCGGTTTTTAGTACCTTGTTTCTTTCTTTATTTTTTTTTTTTTTTTTTTTTTTTTTTTCGTCAATCTGCAGAACAATAGTTTTTTTTTTTTTACCGGTGTCTAAACAACTTATAATAATGGTGAAAGGATTACGACGAGAGTGTCTTAATATCCGACCCCAGTATAATAATAATAATAATATGAAAGCAGTTAAATCTCATTCGGTTTTTCTTATTTATTTATAATATACACACGCAACAATGCGTCTTAATTATTATTATACGGGTTTTCTTTTGGATTTTCTACTTCCGTACGTTTTATTATTATGCTCGCCGTCGTCCGTTTCTTATCATTGTATTATTTATTGACTCGACGCGTACCAGAATAATATAATATAATTTGTGTATATATATATATATATATATATATATATCTCGTATGGTAAAAATACCGTGTGTATTAGAGCTTAGAAAATAAAATATAAAAATACCGCGTTCTCTTATTGTTGTTATTATAACGGTGTGTAATGGTGGTTCCGTTGGCCGGCGACAGACAGGCTGTTATTACATTATCGTAAAAATAGATTAATGATTTTCTAGACGCGGCCCTCCACGTGTGTATTACAGATAGTTCTATCGGCGTTAATTAATAGTAGTAATAATATTATTTGTCCGGGAAAAACGTTTGCCGAATAGAAGAAGAAAAACAAAAAAAAAATTCATCGCCGCCGGCGGGTAACGCCCCGTCCCGACGAGTGTGCAGTAGTCTCGCGTAATAATTTTAATCTGATCTTGTAACTAATGTGTTTCGCACTGTGCATATAATAATGGATTAATTTTCTTGTCGTTTGCGGACGAAGCCATTTAGAGAAAAAAGAAAAACAAACAAAACAATATAATATAAATATAAACCGTGTTTTTTTTTTTTCATATATATATACATATACCACCTATGCAACGTGTTCAAAATTAATTGCGAAATATTATATTATTAGTCACTTCCTTTCGCGGTCGTTGTAAAAAAAAAAAAATAATAATATATAATATTATTCCCGGCGCGTTGTTTAAAAAAATAAATACGAATTCCTCTGCAAACTTGTAAGTAGTACAATTCGTTATTTTATAAATATCATCGGAAAGATAATAAAAAAAAACTATAACGTCTGGGGCGTTAAACGCAATACGTTCGAGGGTGTGTACTTGCATTTTTAATGGCTTGGTTATTTCATAATTAATTTTAATATTACCTACACGGTCGTGGTTATTATTAAAAAAAATAAAAAAAAACCCCATTGTAATTCGTTCGTTGTTTGTTTTTTAAGTTTACTCTGTCGCCCCGCGAAAAACGTGTAAAACGACGCCCCTCCCTATAATAATTACGGACGTTTTAGTTAAAATTAAAATGTAATAATAATTCTGACCGAAGATTTTAATCCGATACGTTGTAAATCCGGGGGATTTTAACATCTATCACGACTTAATAATCTAAATATATGCGTTATTGCGATTATTTTTGTATATTGTGAACTTTGTGACGAGCTGTGTGCTCTTATAACTATTTTTAACCGATTATAATGTAAACAATGTCCGATAAAACAAGGCGTGTCATGTTTTATAAATATAGAAATAAATTCTCGATCGATAACCGTGTAATATTATTAAAGCTGGGCAAGTTAACTGACTTTTTTTTTAACACTAAAATATTATTATTAATTAATTTGAGTGACCAAGTCAAGTTAAAAGTTACTTTTTAAAATTTCACCCTTGACACTACTCCACTTGTAAGCGTGTTTAGGCTTTTTAAGACACGCCGTACTCGTGTTGGTATCCTGTAGGCCACGTGCCCATCTCGTTATGTATTTTTAATATTTAAGTGAAAATACGTACATTTTCCGTCGAAAAATAAATGCTTAAACCATACGGTGCGCATTTTTTTTGTTACAAAAAATTCTTAAATAACATAAATTTTAAGATAATAACCAAATGAGTTATACAATTATTTATTAAAAGAAATAACTGAGTTATTTTCTAACTATTTAAGTGTTACATCATTACTTTAGGAAACTATATAAAATAAAAGCAAAAAAACTATCTGGTAGAGCTATAGTATAATAAAACATAATATCTAGGCAGGTATCTTTGGTAAAGAAAGTTATTAAAGTTTAACCTTGTGACTAATGCAAAATATCCGAGATATTTTTTTAGACAGATTTCGTTTTAAAATTGTACGTCACTCGACACGTCATGATAAACTATATTTTCGTTCTTTGAAGGTCCCTATTTTTTTTCTTCTCGACACATCGTACGTCTATATATAGTTTTTAAAAGTTTTTTCCTGTCAGTAGTTTTTATTGATTACCTACGTTTTTTTTTTTTTACCGTTAAAGCGTTTTAAGGATACCCAATGGCCCCTGACTATGTTGTAGGTATCTACCTATATTGTGTTTCTTTTTTTCTTTTTTTAAACCATCCGTAGATTGGTTTAATGGTGCAATTTTCCTCCACTCCTACCCTATCCATAGCTGTAACTTTATTCAATTATTTATAAGATACTTTTCCTCTTCTTGGTTACCGTTTGGTTTTTCCTTCAGTTATGAATGTTGTTCCTTACGAGATGTTCCATCCATTTCTTTCATCTCTCTCCAATCGTCGTCCATATTGTTCCTGTCGTTTTGTTTCGTTTCATTTGACACTCGTTCTATCCGGATATATGTATTTAACACTTTTCGCCAACGCCCAAATTTTGAATGCTCTACCGTGCTTCCGAAATGTTTAAAATTATGAAAGCCTAGCCGGTTTCGGTCCAAAACGGCTACGGGTAATTGTTGTCGACGTCCCGTAGTAGTATTTAAATTCTTAAAACAATATCCGAAAACGCCAATTAAGATAATATTTGTTATGTAAATGTTATATTCTTTAACGATTCGATATGATCATTAGACCTATCCACTAAAAATTATTTTTGAAAAGTCTTAAATATTCATTGAAATGCAATAAAAGTGACTATTCCGTTCGCTTTTTCTTATATTTTTGTCTTAAATTACTTAGACTGTGATTATAAATATATATATATATTATATATTTTATTACAACTATTTGTTTATTTTAGGTATTCCTAATCGATAGAAACTTTTTTTTTTTTTTTTTTTAATATTGTACGGTACAGTACAGTGCATTGTAGAGCGTAACGTAATAATATTTTTATGGTAGCTAGCACGAACAACAGGAATATTTATCGTGGAAATATTATAAATAGGTACCTTACTAGTTTACTATAAAGGTATACGATGGCGTACACGGTTTAACGGACATTTAATTATTATTATTTTTATTTTTTTTTTTAATTAAGACCTCGGTCGTTTATTAGTAGTTGCCACGTACACGTTTCGAATAGGTATCACTATATAATACGAGTCACTCGAAACGGCGGCGTATATATAAAATAAAAAAATAAAAACCGTCAGTCTCTGCCCCGTGTTATCCTCCGCGGACCGTTGAACAATAATTATATTATAATCGTTTATTATTTTTATGTGTAACGAACGTTATGTTATCATTATTATTATTATTATTATGCTTTACGATAATTGGTCGACACTACACGGCTCTTGAATAGCGTGCAGAGGGGCTGGTCGGCGTTCTCGTTGCGACGCGCAGAGCAGTATTTATTATTACGCTTTCCGTGCGATTTACTGGTTTCAAGAGGTCAGAATACAGTTGCCTACCTACCATGTCTACGTAGAGTGTTGAATAGACGAAAAAATAAAACACGTTCTAGAAAACATCAGACGTAGTTCGTTTTTCATGCGTGTATTGTGCGAGCGTTGAAAAGAAGAAAAAAATTATAAGGGTGGTAGTTTCCACGCGATATTCAAAATCGCGAAAGTAAAGACGATACCGCGATAACGATAGTAAAACTGTATAAAACAATGACAACAAAATCAAAAATTGTTTATGAATTGAATCCGAATCTGTAACAGTATAATATCCATTCAAGTTAATAAATAGTATAAAACCTAATGAATTTGTTTCGTTGACACGTTCGTTATTTTTCATTAAAAAAAAAAAAAAAAAACTTATCTGCAAGCTCAAACCGTTTCGATTTAGGTTCGTCCATTTTTTTTCTTTTATAAAGAAATCGTGTAACAAATGAAATATAGTGCAAACTAAATTTAAATAGACTAGAAAAAGTCCATGAAAGTAAACACTTGTATGATAGTTACTATAATTATTATGATAATGCAGTAGTAACTTTCGTATTGTTCACACGGTGATAGTATAGTACAACTCTCGTGATTGCAACTTTTATCGTGTGACCGCGGCTTTAGTGGTGATGAAAATATAATAATTCCCGGGTTAACGTGTTCTATTTCTAATTTTTCTATTCTTAAAAAAAAATTAATATATATCCTAGGGTTTTTTCTCATACGTAAATATATTTGGTCCATTCGTGTTGCGTTCAATTTAAAAACGTTGAAATATTCTATCGTTAATATTAATTTATATTGTGTTTCCTATTCCCGTTTCGTCGGTGCCATCAATCTAAATTTGTTTGTCAAGCATATAATAGGAGCTTATTAGTATGTAGGAGTGGATAAAGCATAGTATATTTATAATTTTTATCTTATATAAATAAATGAGATAAATATATCATGCGAGCATAGGTGGAAATTGACCACAATTTCAGAGGGTGCTGATATTTTCAAACATTTTTTCTGTATATCAAAGCCGCTCTCCACGCTTCCTAAAAACCATCTTACCGTGTAATACCTAAGTATCTATGATTTATTTTAGGCATACTATATTTAAGTGGGGCTAATTTCTCTGTTTGTACATTTCGAGAATACTTGGCCCCCTCAATTTCCGCTTATGCATCCGAGCTGATGTCTAAAATCGTCAAATAGTTTTAGTATTTAAATATTTTTTGATTAAATAAAATTAAATTTGTATATATACACTAGAAATTATTATTTTATGAATCATTGGTATTATCGGTAAACCTTCATGTTTCTTCCCGTTGTAACTAATATATTTTATTTATTTATTAATTAATACTTAAGTTATTTACAATAGTGTTTACATTATTTTATTTATATTCAATTATACAAGAACATAGTTTTATTTTTATAATTATTTTTTATTTTTTGGGAGGAGTTCTTTTATTTGAATATTATTACACTGGTATTAGATTATTATTTGTTCATTGTATTTTATAACAAACGAACAAAACGACAAAGACTTCAGTATAATGTTACCTAACTTTTATACATAAATTACTTTGTTTAATTAAAATTATCAAAAGTCAATCAAATCGTACGTAGTAATACCAATATATAAGTGAAATATTTAATAATTTACTATGTATATAACAGCGTTACGTCAATTACATATATGACCTTATCTGAAATCTAGTAATGTATAATATGTTTTAATATTCAGTTTAATACAGGATATAGGTAAACTTTAAATATAGATCTTAGATTTTT
This sequence comes from Tuberolachnus salignus, assembly GCA_956483605.1. Classification (NCBI taxonomy): domain Eukaryota; kingdom Metazoa; phylum Arthropoda; class Insecta; order Hemiptera; family Aphididae; genus Tuberolachnus; species Tuberolachnus salignus. The sequence goes on from OY101434.1 coordinate 17,835,069, forward strand.
CTATTAGATTAAAATCTATTTTAATATAGAATTATTTTATAAATGATATATATTATCTTATATATATATGGATATTTGTTGATATTCGTACACATCCACATCTTATCACTTAATAAATTCTAGAATTTTCGAGAGGGCCCGCGACGTCGTTTATCGATAAAATAAAATAAATAAAATGTCAGCCGGTGCTTTGTTATAGGTTACACCGTCACGGTATAGAACCGATAACCAATAATCGTGATCAAGTATTTGATAATATATATATATATATATATATTTATAATATCTTGTCCGTAGCGTTCGGCGGAATGTTCGATTTTCGTGCATTTACAACGCGCGGCGTTTGTAGTATTTTTCGCCCGTCCAGACGCCGACGCCACCGCCGCCATCGCCGTCCACGGGGCGTAGCCCGCGCCACGCGGGTGTTCGGGACGACCGCTACTATATCGGGGGATCAATATTCCCGAGCAAACGCCCTGTGTCGACGACGACGCCGCCGCCGGTTCCCCGTCGCCGCCGTCGGTCTACCGCCGCCGGATCGCAACAATCTGGAAAACGACGTATCGTGTTCGGTGTGGTGGGGTGGTGGTCTCTCGCGTACTTTATACGATATTATATTTCACACGTTACCCCGGATATAAAATGTAATTTTCTTAAACCGTTTCCCATTATAGAAATTGCCATTTGCCCACCGGGTCCGGTGGCTCGGTCGGTGATTTTTTAATGTTTTTTCTTTCTATTTTTTATCGTGTTACATTACTCCGGTCCGACCCGCCCTGGCGTGCAGTAAAGGGTTTTTATTTCATAATTAAAAATACGACATGTGAGGGGAAGAATTTTCTAGACGTCGTTTGTCGATAACAAAAAAAAAAAAAAATGTCTTTTATATTTTATAATACACTTCTAATTTATTTCTGACTTAAATACGGCCGAGAGGGATATGTTTTATTAACATATAAAAAAAAATCACCCCATCCCCCCTTAGCTCTTAACTACGCGTCTCGTATAGTGCACACACTATCGAATTGGCTTTGTTCGATAAGTGCACCGGATTTGAATACAGTATAAATTCTAACCTCGAAAATAATTTACGATTTTAGGTATATTGTACCTACTATAATGCCAGTCCCCGAATGTTTTCTAACGTTTCGTGCTGTACGATTTTTATAATTTTTAAAGATCCGCTGCCGAGTCCTAAAACGGCTTTAACCGGCTAGTCGACGAGTGTTTACACCATAGCATAACTACCATCTCTCGTTGGATAATCTATATTTTATAATTGAAAACGTGCAATTATTGTTATTATTTTATTTTATTTTTTAATACATTTTAAACCCACGTTTTCGTGATAAACACTATCAACAAAACTGGTACCAACAATAATCTATTGCGAAAATGTTAAAATTAATTTATTAATTTATCATTTTTCGTACGATAAAACGATACAACGGTGTACACGATATTAATTATTAAACGATCGGTAAATATTATAAGCTATACACACTTTTTTCCCTGCTTCACATACGTACAAATATGTATTGTATTTGTATACGTATAATATATACAAATTGACCGAATAGTATTTTCGGAACAAATTATTATTTTATTTCTCGTAGTAATGATTTTTTCCAATTGATCGGAACCTTGTTGCTTATCCTGATATGATATTAGGATACAAATATTTTAACTATATAATTCGTTTTAATATTTTTTTTTATATGTTAGATATGACATGTTTAACACATATAACGTCAAAATACGAGCGGAACTTTTTAATCTAATGTATTTATTTTACCATTTTTAAAGACATTCATTCGTCTTTATCGTAAAAATAAAAATCCATGCCACGCACTGTTGCCAGAAGTCTGGCAAATCATCAAAATGTCGAATATTGAAAAAATATTATCTAACTATTGAACAGTCGGGGAATTTTAAAAAAGTCAAAACTTGTGGTGCCTCTTAGTTTTAAAATACGCATTTAGATTGCGTATTTTAGATAGTCTTGTTATGTATTAATTGTATTCAATTAAAAATACGTCATTACGATATATAAAAAAATATATATATATATATTCTTCAATAGCTTTTAGAATTGACGAATTTTAAGAAAACAACTAAGCGAAGTTAAAATGATTTATTAAACGAAATAACTAAATAAAACGATTGTCTTGCATTATCTATATTGTTTTTAATTAGTAATAAAAAAATAAAAAAAAGTAACTTTTAACATTTTAACTATACACCCTACGGTCGACTTTGAAAATACCGAGCACTCCGTACAACTTCTACACGCAGTTGCGCATTTTATTATTGCAGTAACTTGTTAATATTTAATCGAATATAGATGAGACGGTTTCGGGAATTTCCCTTGAGATACCTACCCGCCCCCATATGTGTGTCTACCCTTATGCTAAACAGTAAAACTAAACCCATAAAATAACCGCCCGCGCCCCCGTATTGGAAACTCGGCTGTCGTTGACCAACACACGCGATAAAGACATCCGTATAATATTAATAATATATACGCGGAAGTTTGTTTAGCGCACCCCCGCCGTATTTACTTTATTGTTTAATCCGGCAGTATTAAGCCGGTTTTTTTCTCCTTTTGGAATTATTTGTATAACAGTATCAACACCGATAACTATTATATATTATAGACAATGCCTGCCCGCGTGTAAAGAAGATCGGCGGAGAAACGGCGGCGGTGGGATCGAGTCGAGAAGATATTGTATACAGGCCAACGAAAATTGGCGAGTAGAAGAGGGGTCGGCCAAAGAAAAGAAAAAAAAAAAGCGATTAAGGGGCGATACCGTAGGAGGAGAGTTAATATAATACGAGTGCACATGCAAGTTGATTAAGATATAATGACAGATATATTAGGGTGAGATTATAAGGGTAGCGGAGACGACGACTCAAAGGCGAAGTAAAAGTACGAGAATCGCATGCGTTCGTCGTTTTGATTGGCCAGTGTACAAAATTATTGTCGACAGACGGAATGCGTTGAACTTGTATAACTATAATAATATAGCGTATTTTTTTTATTTAAATTACATTATATTTAATATAGGCACGAATATAATATAATATAGTACCCTGTTTATCGAAAATTCGTATAAATTACAAAATCCTAGTTGTAATATTATTTTTCCAAAATACTTATCACGAATAGCATAAATTGCGATGTATTTACCCCGCGATCGGGTGTCGAATAAACGATAGAATACACGCAGACACGCTCTTTTTAGATAAATCAATGTATTTGTTCCGTGCCTACCTGTTTCGTGTGCAATGATTTATCGTTGTTTTCAATAATTAAATTTAAAAAAAAAGAAAAATAATAACATTTTAAATGTATTACGCCCGTTTTCCACTTCGTGTATAATTAATAACCGACCCTTTTTATTTTTTTTTTCTAATTTCTCGTTAATATCGAGGATTTGATTATTTCCCGTGTAGAAATTCTTTGCATATCGTAGGTACTCGCTAGAATATTAATTTCAATCAAGAATAATAATAATTATAAATATAATAATAATAATAATAATAATACGGTAATGATAAAGATAATCAACATAACGATGTCCGTCATTTCTTGTAGCGGTACTGCTCGTTAATTAATTTTATGAGGCTTTCATCATTTAAATGTTAATGTTTTGTTTTTTAATGAATTGTCTATTAGCATTTTAGGAAATTTGTCTAAAAAAAATAACCGCCGTTGGCCAAATATTGCAACTCGCACGTGTGCGTATTAAATAATTCTTATTTTGTCTTCGGGTTTAGATTACAATGATAATTATTATTAACGCATATTACGAATACTAATAACGTTACATATATCGTTCAAGAATATTATAATTTATCCAATTTATTTTAAATTACACTCGTTTTACATTAATGCGACGAACCCACGTGATGTTTAAATGTTTAATCAGCAATTAATATGAAATATTAATAATATTATCTTAGACGCATTTCTTAAATGTCCATTAGTAGATAATTCCATTAATTGTTCAATCAAATAAAATGGCTAGGTTGTTTTATTCAAACATAATATTATGTAAAGTTAGATAGGTTTAATAATTTATTCGAGCTGATTTCACCGTTTCTTAAATCTAAAATTCATATTGCACATTATATTATTGTATGTTAATATATTAATACATTGGTAACAAATAATAATTTGTTAATTATTCACTGGATGTGTTAACGTTAATATTCAAAACGTTATTGGTTGATAATGATGATTTATATGAAATTTGACAGTTTATATTTTAGAGGAAGAAAAAAAAAATCTCATCGACTTTATCTGCGATACGACTTGTTGGCTGTTGTTGATTTATTAATAGCCGATATTATTTACAGTATTACATTTATTTTTCTATTCAACTTCGTGCATATTCAAAATTCGACAGATAATAAAACTATAAGCACACGCAAATTTCAAAACAAGTATTAGTACTGATATATAATTTGAAATAACAATTGCATTTTGTGTGGCAATTAACGTTAATTGTGTCTAATAAAGATAATTTCTGGTTTGCAAAGCCGATTATCGATATTTACTAGTAAGGTATAAATAACAGGTTTTTAAAACTTATGTTCTACATAAATTTAAGGCGGGTGTAGCCTTAAATTACTAGGTAGGTACTTTTCAATAACGTTATGATTTTATTGTGTATTTAAGTGCGACTAATTTGAAAAGAAACGTTTATACGAAGGTAAGGAAATTAGACTAATCAGTATTAATTATCAAAAGAAAATAATGTATATTTTCTTGACATTAATTTTTAGTAAATTACCTGTTTTTACTTTTTAATGGTGTAAATGTTCATTAAAATGTTTAGCATAATAAAACAACAAAGTAATTATGTATTTTTAAATAAGCTATAGACGCAGTCCTAATTGATGTACTGTACAAAAAAAAAAAAATTGCTGTTGATGACGGTCTACTTAACCATCAGAGGAATATTATTATTTATCCGTTAAAAAATTATGTTAACTACAATTATTTTCATTATCATTAAAGTATGCATTTTATATTCTAAATTATAAAATAAAGCATATATATATATATATATATATATATATATATATATATGAGTAGTATATTGTTATTTGTGTATCTACTGTATTTTTTAAAAAGTCAAACACGGAGGCGTAAATTACACATAAGAGAAAGCTTATCTTTCAAAGTATTTAAGATAATAAGACATTAAGTCACATTATTTTTATCCGATCATAAAAGTCTAAATAACGAACCTGTTCGTAACATATTTTATTGTTATTTCATAAAATAATAATTTAATGTGTTTTTTTTTTTTTTTTAAGGTGACGTGTCCGAAGTCAGCAATAAACTTGTTTTTAGATCTAAAGCGCAGGGATCTACAGACAATATATCAGTGATTACGGTATTTCTACAAGATCCTAAATTGTTAGTAGCCAAAAGGAGGGCTGTTATTATGGAAACAGCAATGGAGCAGAGGAACGCAACTGCAACACTCGCGTCATATGCTCAAGACACTGGTGATTTTGGCCCTGAAACCGACGTCGACACGCCCGAAGTTCAAATCAATTTGACCAAACCCAAAGGTATGTTTATAACAGAAGTTCATTTAATGTGAACAGACAATAATACCATGAAAACTATGGTTTATAAATTTATTAATAAAAAAAAATAATAATAACAGTGGAACAGTGATTCTAATGTTTTGAACACTCGCTACCATCGACTCTGAGTGGTGACTGATGTATTATTATTTTGAAATAGAATGTAACAATTTTATTGTCAAGAATTACTCTGAATGAAGCTCAGAAATTAAATTTAAACAACTATAATTTGTTTGGGCGTGTTTTTTTTTTCTAACGCGTTACTTTTACTACTAAAGTACATAAACAATGGCCTCTTCATAGTATCATCTGTATTGAATTTCCTTTCTGTAGGACATGACTTCAACAAAAATATTGCTTTTAACTGTATAACAATTTATCCCCCAGTTTGCTAAAAAAAAAAAAAATTAAAACTATAATAAACAAATGTTTGATATTATTTTTCCCGTTATCTTACAATTTATAGTAAAAAGATATAATTATTAGTTTTTGTGCCACTAGATATTTTTATATTTTTTTTATTGCTTATAAATTCAAATTTATTACTAAATGTAATTCGAAGTAATTTTAATAATTATTTATTTTTATTTTACTCTTCGGTTAAAATATTTTTTACTAAATAATAATGGCAAAATCAGTATACTTATTTTATTTTTTAATGCCTATGTTAATATATACGTTTATTATCTTGTTTAATACAAACTGACGAACCCAAGTTTGTTCTTGACCGTTTTACGTTTAATAATTCATTCGGGCAAACTATCGGATACCTATAACGATTACTAATGAGCGATTTACCGTTTGTGTGATACATTTTCATTTAGATTTCACACAATAGGTGTATAACAAATGAATTAACAGTTAACTAAATAAATAAAATAAACTGATGGTTAATTATCGTCAACTTAAAATGTATTTTATGTAAACCACCTATATTTATTTATTTAACCTTCGCAAATAATATTAAAAATTATGTACTACGTCAAGATCTGTGAATGTTGATACGTCGAGTTTTATAAAATCAAATTCCTTTTGAATAATAATACCTAAGACCGTCACCCAAGTGTATACCATTCGATTTTAGTATACTCTCTCTCGAGTTTCTTTCCCCAATTAATTACGAGGCAAAACGATATGCGAAGGTGTAGATGATGCGCGATAAACTTCTATGTTAAATTGTTTATTAGGTGAGATTTTAAAAGAAATACGGTAGGTACGTATGGTTGGTAGGAGTCGGTAATTTATATCGTCGTGCGTGTGTTTATTATACGAATTTTCACTGGATTCCTGTGCACAGTGGAACGCGTTTTTCTCGAGTTTAACGACGACGACCAGCAGCCGCAGAAACCCATTATTGCGGTGTCTATCCATACCCACCTATAATATAAGCAAGCCGGCTGTTGTGTATGCGTTGATGCCAGGCTCGAATTGTTCTCTAGTATTCTCTCTCCTCGATGGTCAGTGTTTTCCCGAACTCCGCTCTGGTTGAAATTCGTTTCGGTCTCATTGTTGTTATCCTTAACGCTGTCGTCGTCGTACTCGTCGTCCCCCCCTCGGGATGCCCCCCATTTCCCCTGGCGGGTCGTTGAACCGCCTACTACTATATAGTCGGGTTCATAATGATTTCACGGTCTGCACAAATACCGATTCTCTCAATCGTACATATATATATACATTGCATTTTTACGTTGCGCGTACGAGGATAGACTATATAGTAGTAGTTATTTGTAGTTTTTTTTTTTCTGATATTATTTCGTAGTACGAAATCTTATTTAATTGGTACACCGCAATCGGTGTGCCTACCCCGCGTTTTATCCATCGAAAATTGAAAGAAAAAAAAATGAATTATTCAATATTTAAAATGTGTTTTCTGTCAAAATAGACCTGACCCGTATCGTACGAGCAATCGGATAAAACGCGCATTTGCATTTCTGTCACGGAGTTTACTTGAAAACGACCTTTTCGAAATCGAACTAGTAAACCCTTCGAAATTGTATATATATTTTTTTTTAGAATATTAAAAATCAAATGTCGAAGAATTCAAATATGTTTTCAGACGTTTCCCCCCCCTCGATATTGACAGTATGTCCAAATTGGCAAAATATTGATACTTCTTTTAGACAAAAAATGAAAAAAAAAAGCCCCCACTTCTCGGTCTTTCTCTTAAATTGAATTCGGGCAGTAGGTTAGTCTTATCGTTAAAATGTAAAAACAAGAAAATAGTCGAACTTTACAAAAGAGGTTTAATAATTTGGAGGAAAAAAAACCGGCACCGATCCAATTATTATCATTGTTATACAATTTCGACAGCGGTTATACTGATAATCGTGTTTGTATTATCTTTGTATATTATTTGTAGACTCTTCTACCGAAACCGCGTATCGATTATGGAGGTGACCCGAAAAGTTTGTAATATTTAATGTAAAAAAAAAAAAAAAAAATCGGGGGGGGGGGGCATTCTACACGAAATTCCGTTAAAATTACAAACGTGTACAGTACGCGAAACGTTTTGAAAAATACTGAGGACCGATTATTATTTTCGCGTCGAGTTAGTTCTTCGTTAAATGTTATAAAATCCATGACCCTTTCGGCCCCCCCCCGGCGTTTTCCCTACACGACAACAATGGAAATCCGGCGCCGGCCGGGCGACGACGTTATCACACCACCACCGCCGTCGGTGTGTAATGAGTGAAAAATTGCATTTCCCCTATTTCACCCGTCCGCGTGCCGATTAAGGGGTCCTCTCGTATATACCAGTTAGCGATTGACATCTATATAGCGCGTATAATAAAAATATTATTATAATGTCTTTTTTTTTTTTTTTTTTGTATTCTCTCTGCTGTTGTTGGTCTCCCCTCCTCGTGTTCTCTTGTTTTACACACGTGGTGCTATATTTTTAAAAATATTTCTGGCATAGTTTTTATTATGTTTTCGTTTTCGTTTTTCGTGTCTTCTCGAGGGGATGTTTTTAATATTATGCGCCGCGCCTGGCCCCTAACACGTTTACAACATCCGATATATATTATCACGCTCGTATATATATTTTTTTTTTTAAATATTTTAGGCACGTGTTTCGTTTTCCAAAATATGGATTACGGATTTTTTTTTTTTGTTATATACGCTTTCATTCTAAAAAAAAAATAACAAATTCAATTTTATTCGATTGTAATACCTTAAATATTATTGAAAAAAAGTGAACGGAATCTGCCGTAGATTTTTTTTTGATTTTTTTACAACACCTTGTACATTTCATACATACACACCTACCTACTTACAAACTTTGGTCGTCATTGATATTTAATATTATTTTCGCCCTAGGTATTGTTGTAATAATATTGTTCGATATTTTTTTTTATCGACTTAAAACTCCCATACGCGTTAATAAATAACCGAGATTTATAGCTTCCCCGTTTTGTTTTTTTTGTTTCTCGATTATTATTAATCGGTACCTACGTTAATTATTTTTTTTTTATATATGTATTTATACTTTGATAATTGCCGCCCAAATGAAATATTTCACGTTACGATATCCCGTATGTGGGATTAAAACCGTAGGTCGATAGTACGCGATCCAGCTGAGTTTTGTGAATGAAACACCTTTTTTTTCAGTGGTTTGCAATTCGTACTCGAAAAATATCACGTGTGCTGCTCGGTCGGTATCTTTTAAATAATGGTAACCACTGACACACGAAATGTGCGATCTCTAATTTTATTTCTGGCCCGTTCGCAGTCGTGTGGTGGTCGCGTTGTGTCGTCCTTTATACACTCGCGGTATCCGTGTTGTTTGTTGAAAATATTATTTATAATTTGAAAATTGTTCGTTTCGATATTGTTTTCCGCGTCTTTTAAACGGCAAAAAAATTCACGGGTGTGTGGACGAATAAAATGTTTTAAAAAAAAATCTAATTTGTTTCTACACGCACGCAAAGTACGAATAAATATTTACTGTAATTTAATACATACATTACGGATGACTACAGCTGATATTCGGGTACCTACGTTTACTTTTTTTTTTTATATATATATATATATAATTTGTATTATTTTTTTTAATACAAGTAATTTATTAGCCACGTTTTTCAGATTTGTATTTGATAAAATTTTAATGTAAAATATTATTTTAACTATAAACGGTAAAAACGTTGTTTTTTTTTTTTTCTTGTTTTGTAAAACCTCAGTTAATGAATTATACATATATATATATATATATATATACCCTCCGGTATCGTGCTTTATCATATTATTATTGTATAACTAACATATAAGTGCCTACTGATGTTGTTGAGTGTTGTTTTAAGTACATTGTACTTGATATAATATATTAAAAGTTGGTCGTTGGAAAACGATCGCTACTGTTCTTTACATGTACAATATAAATATGTTTTTATAAGATTAGTAGTATGCACTAGTATGCAAGCATCATTAATTACCGTACTACAGTGCGATTACCTATCAATATTTTTATGTAGAAAAAACCGAATAAATCGACATAAATAATACATTGCCCGTACTTAAACCTAGAACAATATTATTAAACCGATATTTCCATTGGATAGCGATAGCGTTAATGTTTGTTATACAAATAATATAACAAAAAAAAAACTAGGTTTAACTGGACTTCCTAGTTAATTCTATTATTATTATTATTTTTTTTTTTTTTTTTTTACAAGTTAACTATTTTTTATTGTTCGAAACGCTGCTGAAACATAGAAACCATTAATTATTATTTACGGTCTACTGACTTTGTTTTTGTATTATTAGGCACGTTGACAACACGATTAGTGGTAGGACCTAATTCGTTGTCAACACTGTTGTTGTTTTCGTTTTACAGAACGCATCGTTCGGACGTAAAATAAATATTTCTATGACTTCTGTGATTCCGAATTAGACGTATACGTCAGAATTATATAGATTTTCTTATGAATTACAATAATATATAATTGTGTAAAAAAAAAAAAAAAACCGGTCTTACATATTTATTTCGGTAGTGACAATAATTATATTATGGTTTCGTGTTTTACGTTATTCTTTTATTATTATTATAGAAAAATTTCAGTGATATTATAAATTTATAACTCATCATATTACAACCGTTGAGTTAATAGTAAATATGCAAATATTATTTTAAGTATTTATTGCACGCGATATTTTGGTGCATCTCCTGTTTTACCTTATTTAAAAAAATAAAAATCCTTTAGCTTAATTACGTGTATGATGTTAAACAGTACCCGTTTATCATAAATTATATACTTCAGAAGGCTCCGCGTGACTTGGTTTTTTTTTTTTGGAAAGTAAAAGACTTTTTACGAGGCACATTGGATTTTAAATCGCTATAGAGTTTGAATATGTGACCAATTGCAACACGTATTTATTTGTTTGTGGTTTTTAGTTACATTGTCGAAATTGGACAATTTTACGAGGCACGAGAGTTTTTCTCGTAAAGCACGTTTTGATCCAAAAAAAAGGCCCATAAACGTACAAATTAAAACCGATTGCATTATTTGTTAACGGTTGTTAAAAATGTATAAAAAGTCACGAGCCGGACCTGCTTAAGTGTATTCCATAAATGTTTCGCGTAGAGTATTTTATAAATCGTTGTGCTATGGTTTGTTGTTGTTTTGGTTTTTTTCTTTATTGGGCCCATCCTTCTATACTCGACATATTTTCGACATAACTAATGCCACTCGAAAAGAGAAAAAAAAATATACAACATTATCTCGATACAACGACGTCCTCTATTACGTAGGTGGGTACTCGTACGAAAATCAAAATTAACAATTAATTATTGCTCCTACGATTACTGTATACTTTACACCGCGGAATGTGTATAGATGAATATTTAGAGATACCGTTGTAGAATGTAAAACATAATTATGATTAATGTTAATATTATTAATTTATAACAGTACGTATCCGATTAAGTGAATTGGCTATAGCCACTCGTTAGATCGCCCGTTGGGGGGTTAAGTATATTTTAGTGTTACACTCCATGAAATTTTCGTCGAAAGGACACGAATTGACGTGTACTTTCTGTGGTTCAAATTCTTAAATGTAACTTTTTACATAGGTCGAATCATATTTTCCATATTAACATAATTTTTGTTTTTTTTTTTTTATATTTAATCATTTACTATTGGAAATTCTAAAAATCTATACAAATTCCAAACATTTTGTTCTTGTAAACAATTTTGATAAAATCGAAAAAGTTCTCCGACCGATGCAAAGTAAACTTGTTTTGAATTCAATCATTTTTCATATTTAAAATCCAACTACCGTGTGTACTAGAATTTTCATCAGGCCTGTAGCTACTTAACGTTCATAAATTTTGGAAAACCGTTTGCAGGTGCCTTAATGAAAATTTACCGTAAAATAATTCCGTACTGTAAATCGAGAGGGATAAGGTCATATATTTTTTATTTTATTTAGAATTTCGTAAACTTTGTCGAGGTGTGTTGTTGTTAAGTTAAAAATTATTAATAGATTGTTAAATATCATTATTAAGGTTGTTGTCAATTAATTAATTTTTAATATATTTGTTTTTCTTCTTAATGGTGTTTATACAGTCGAAGGAGAAGCTAATGTGATCGACGAAAGTGGAGAAGATTCCGAAGAGGACGGCGGTGGATGGAACTATTACAAAAAGCCTACTGCGGAGGGAGTAGAAAAAAAGACGTACCAAGGGGAAGTGGACGGCCAGATTACCGGCAGTAATTCCGACGTAAAGAAAAATATATATTTTACTAAGAGTCCAGTCGTAATTGGGACGGATAACTTAACTGTTCGCAATTATCGATTTAATTACAACCGAATATGTGTACCTGCTCATTATCTAATTCTATTCACCTAAACTGAACAATTAACAACAATAATAAGCCAGCTATAATAATTACGTTGGGTTTTTCGACCAGTGTTATCACCGAGTGTTTAAAACTATTTCAGGCCGAGGACATGGATTACAAACTGAATCCGGATGCCCCGGAATTCGTGCCAGTGTCTTCGCCGACATTGCCTACGGCGAACCACGCACAGCATTTGATCAACATGGACAGCGATGAATTTATATCGTCTTCGCCACAAAAGTTCAAGGAAACCATTGAAAATGTTGATATACCCGACGAGAATGACTTCAATGACGAGATTAAAGTTCACGCATCAGATTTGTCCAAGCTTAACAACCCTAGTGGTAACAATTATATTTTAATTAACATTCAACATGCATTGAAATAAAATATATAAATACAAGATTTGCAATGATGGGTATGGTTTTCAAAATTCTAATTTTTTAACATTTCAATGATTACTTGTTATATTGTATTATAGTGGTAAAATACCTACTCGTCCAATAATAACAAAATTAAATCATGATTTAATATCGGACATTTATTACATTGGAGTAACATGTAAAAGTACTATGTATAATCAATAGTAATAATAATTTAAAAATAAAAAAAAAAAATGTTTTTAAAATAAACTTAATGAAGTAGGTACGATAAACATTATCATATTATTACCCTACAGTGGTATCTAATCTGTGTACTTTTATACATTTTATAATTAACAAATGAGTCATGTAATATAAAAAAATTTATATTAGTGCGGTCTCCACAAAAACCGTTTGCATTTTTAACTTTAAGTTACTATTAATCAATTTTATACTTATTAAATGTAAATTTAATTAAGTTATTCTACTACTAAAATATTAAAATATTTAGGCAATAGTTTTGCACAAAAATATTTACTCATCATGCATATTAAAGAATTTAATCATCATTTTTAATTTTAATAATAAGAAAAAATGTTTAAATTTTAAAGACAATTTAGTTGAAAATAGTATTATACAAACAGTATAAACCATATTATTATAACAGAAAACTTACTAATTGTATAAATAAATATATTCACTTTTAAAATTTTTCCATTCATTTTCGTTATGTTAAAAAACTATGTCAAAAATATATACATATATAAATCTGATTTTTTTTAGTGCGACCAACTTAAGATTAATAATAGTATTATTATTATGTATATATATGTATAAATTATAAAAATTTAATGTTGATTAATATAAATTTAATTTTCAGAGCCTAAAGATGATTCTCTGATGCTGAATGGCATTAAATCTATGAATGAAGTAATTGCGCATGATAAAACCGAAGATAGTTTTGTATTTCAAAAAGAGCTCATTAGTAACAGTGATTTAGATAAGTATCAAAATCCATTTTATTCTGCCAATAAGATCGACTTAGATAAAGTGCAAGATTTGACCGACTTATTAAATGATGATGATGATGATGATGGTGATATTCATGCATTCAACCAGGATCCATATGTATCAATAATGGAAACGTCTAAAAATAATGAATACAATTCGACTAATGGTAATGATGAATCGGAAATAAAGTTAAATAACGATTTCTCATTGGGTGAACACATAAAATTTGAACATGATATGAACTCAAAAAATATTGATGATACTATTAGTACGGCCAATGCAACAATCGGTTCAACTTTACAGTTTGATGATGCATCTTTCAAACAGGATGAAGATTTTAGAAATGAATTTTTGGATGGAAATCATCTTGAAAAATTTGCCCAATATGAAGATCACAGGTTGAATGATAGTGTAAGCACAACAGATGCTGTATTAGGTTCAGAACCTAATACTCCAATGCGAATGGACAATCAGTCAACTTTTGAATCAGAAAACGATGATGATCAATTTTCTGAATCTTTTAAACAGCAGTTGCAATTAAATCAATTTGATGAAAATAACGACAAAGAAAATCATGATCCTTTCTGTTTTGAACAAACTGAAGATCCTGCTGGAATTATACCTAATGTAGTTCAAGGAGTAAACGAAGTAATTGATGAAATACATCATAATGATGATATGGTTCTGCCTAACAATAGTTCAAATGAAAAACAAGTTTTTGAACCAATTAAACATGAACCTGTAGAAGAACCATTATGTATAAAAGAAAAAGCTAAACCTATTCATTTAGTGTATGAACAAGAGTATTTACCGGAATCTGATTTCTCAGCAAGCACTCATGAAGCTTTATTAAATTCCACTGAAAATGTGTCCGGCCTTGAAAATAATATCAACAACGAACATCTTGAACAACAAATTATTGAAAGTCATGTTGAAATTAAACAAGAGTATGGTGAGGAACTCCAAAAAGTTAATGAAAATTTAGAACAAGATCACTATAGTCTAGAAACTAAAGGTACCGATGATCTAGAACTAGACGATAGTGATGTAGATGAAATTAAGTACCACGCAGAAGGTCTTAAACAAGAATTTGATCATGATGATTCTAGTGATTATGAAGCAGAGAAAAACAGTATAAATTCTGTTAATAAAGAAATTGAACATTTAACTCCAGAACATAATGCTGTTAGTGATGAAGGAAAATATGTTGATGATTTTAAGATAGAAAATCATGATGAAGATTTTGAAAATACGAAGCCTATTGAAAATATTAATATTAAACCAACACATAATGATGTTGCTGAAGTTGAGCAGCATTTCGTAAACGATTCATTGCACAATAATTATGATATTACAGCTATTCAAAACCATGCTGACAATTTCGAAAAAGAAATTATTAGTGATGTTGAAATTAAACCTAACAATGAAGAAAATATAAAACAAGTAGACCAATTCACTACAGAAAGTGCTATAAAACACGATGAAGTCATTGATGAAGCAGTACACGATAACATTGAAACTGTTGAGTATAAGAATTATGAAAATGTTTCTGAAATCATGCAAAATCACGTTGAACATTTCAAACAGGAAAAAAATGTTGTTTCTGAAATTGAGCACGCTCTTGAAAATGATGTTTTTGAAGTTGAGCATAATCTTGTAAACAATTTTAAGCAAGAAAATCATGATATTTCTGAAATTGAACATAGTCCCGTAGAAGATTTTAAACATACAGATAATAGTGTTTCTGAAACTGATGATATTCTTGTAAATGATTTTAAACAGAAAACTCATGATATTTCTGAAGCTGAGGACAGTCTTATAAAGGACTTTAAACAGGAAAACCATGATGTTTCTGAAGCTGAAGACAGTCTTGTAAAAGACTTTAAACAGGAAAACCATGATGTTTCTGAAGCTGAGGACAGTATTATAAAAGACTTTAAACAGGAAAACCATGATGTTTCTGAAGCTGAGGACAGTCTTGTAAAAGACTTTAAACAGGAAAACCATGATGTTTCTGAAGCTGAGGACAGTCTTGTAAAAGACTTTAAACAGGAAAACCATGATGTGTATGAAGCTGAGGACAGTCTTGTAAAAGACTTAAAACAGGAAAACCATAATGTTTCTAAAGTTGAAGACAGCCCCATAGAAGATTTTAAACAAGAAAATATTGTTGATGAGTTTAAACATAATCATGTTGAAGATTTCTTACCGGATCACAATACTGCTGAAATTTCATATAATAATGTAGATTTTAAACAAGAACAAAACAATGTTGAAGAAGTTGAAAATCTTAAGCAAGAAAATCCTAATGGTTCTGAATTTACTCAAAGTCTTAATGAAGATTTCCACCTGCAAGAACATCAAAAAGTTGAATCTGTTCAGAATCCCATTGTAGATAGTGACGAAGAAATGCATTCATCAATGATAATTCATTCTGATGTGGAAAACAATATGCCACAACCATATTGTTCAGCAAATGATGTATTACTAATAAAAGAACCCGATATGATGTGTACTAGCATGACATTTGAAGAGAATTTCCAAAACAGAAACATGAGTGATTCTCTGTATGTAATGGAAACAAGCTCGGATTATTTTGGTGAAGAAATTCAACCAACTACACAACTTGAAAAATCTGTTGATGAGCCCAAAGTCGAAGAACAAATATCAAATGTGAATAATGAACTTGTTGGATCTGAAAAAATTGAAAAAGAAATTTTAACTGAAACAAAATCTGAATTAAAAGCAGAAGAAGTTGAAACCGAAACAATCGAATTGAATGACTCATCTTCAACAAATGTAGTGGAAAAAGTTGATGTACAAGAGGATAGTGACAAGGTAAGCTTTAAAACTATTCATTTTATGTTATTTGTATTCATTATTTTTAATTTATTTAATTCCAGGTTACTGAAATAGCAGTTGCTGCAGCTGTTGGTGCTGCTGCCATTGCAGCTGTAACTGGAGTCGGCCTAGCTTCCAAGAAATCTACCCCTAAAAAAATAGAGACAACTGTTTCCAAACCTAAAACAACAACAACAAAAACTACTCTATCTAAACCATTGGCTTCAAAATCATCAGCTCCTATTCTTAAAAAAACTACCGCATCATCTACAACATCAAAACCATTGGTAAAACTCACAAGTGCTCCATCTACTACAAAGCCAGCTGCTAATGTCCGACCAACAACTGCTCCAAAAACAACTGCTGTAAAAGCGACCGCTACATCAACAAAAGCTACTACTAAGCCAGCTGCTGCAAGGACTTCAATTTCTGCGCCCCGGCCAACATCAGCCAAGACTACGCCAACTACAACACGAGTTTCTTTGACTAGAACAACTCCAACAGCTTCACCTAAAACCCCAACATCTCCCAAAACTCCATTGGCTACAAAATTGGCTACCACGCCAAAAACAAATACTACCCCACGGACATCTACTTCTTTAAACAAACAACCACTAACTAATGGTTCACCAAAACCTGCGAGCCGTCCAATTTCTGCACCAGTAAAGAAACCACTGAGTAACAGTGCAACAACAAATGGTACTACAAAATTAACTAATGGCGATGTTTCCAAGATATCTTCTTCAACTAAGCCACCTATCACTTTGGCAACAAGAATGAGTTTGGCTCCTCCCAAGTTGCCCCCAAAAGTAAAAGTTGCACCCAAAACTGTACCACCAGCTGCTATGCCAGGGCCAATCAGAAGACCCAAAGCTCCCATCACAAAAAAGACTGATACGGCCACTTCCTAAATTTGATATATTATCACATTTAAAAAAAGAAATGCATAACTTATTAGTTATTTTATAAAATTTGATTTATTATTATTTTTTTTTTTTTTTTTTTTATCATGTTTTATTTTGTGATTTTTTTTAAACGTTACGCTGCTAAATATTTGAAAAATTATATTGAAATTATTTATTTGTATTAACAAATTTAAAATTGAAATTATTCGCTTTTAGCAACACTATGATATATTATATATATATTAAAAAAAAAAAAAAAAATTATGTTTTATGAACTTTATGTTTAAGTGATACATTTATACTTATTTATCGAGGAACTTACATTTTATACATAAGATTTAGTTAAGAAGTATTATTTTCTATTGAAGCAAATTGTTATAAAAAAAAAAAAAAAAAAAATTTGCCTGCAGTATCAAACAAATTATCTATTAACTAAACTAACACTGAGCTTTTAATGTATTTTTTATTTTTTCTAGGTGCTATACTTTATTTCAAACATTTAACCAATCAACATTGTCATTTTTATGTTTACCTATTTATTTTTGTATACAATGTTTAAATAGTTTCACCTTTATTTTTTTAAATATTTTTCTATGTAATGTAAAATCCATTTTCACTTATTATTTATTCATATTGATATTTATTTGGACTACATTGATATTTTTATTTGAATTATTATCCTCTGTTCCCACGCTTAGCTATTATTATCTAATTTTACTTAATATGAATGTTATGTTGGCAAACATATTATTTATTATTTAGGCTATACATTAATAATATTAATAATATTATTATCTTGACCATTAATGGCATGTTTTTATTCCCTTATTTTTTTTATTGAAATGGACAAACACCGTGTTTTCTATCGTAAATATAATAAATTTAAAGGTAATAAAAAATGTTTAAGTAATTTTATTTCAATAATAATATTGCATTGATTTAGATTTAAAAAAAAACAATGTTAAATCAAATATGTGCGATTTAAAATTGTATTTTATAGGTTAGTGGTATATAGATATGGAATATTGGTGGGTAAACGGTCTAAACCCAGATCTGTATTTTCGACTTATGCCACGAATAAGATGCCAACTCTGTAAAGGTTACAGAACATTAATTTGAAATAATTGCTTGTTATGAACATCATTGAACATAGAAAGAAATTAATACTACACAATTTTATTATACTTTTTCCAGATTAGCATTCTATATTTTCTCGTTTCTTCATTAAGAGTCATTCACGTGATTTATATGTATCTAGTTATTTTAACATTGGCCATAAGTTTTGAAAACATTTTTTTCAAATAACCTGTTCCAAAGAACAAATAATTCAGTTGACTCTCAAAGATATTATGCAAGTACACAGATTAAAATGTTTAATAACCGTAAGTATCTATTTACAATTTATTAATTGCGATAAAAACTGAAAGGGCTTAAGCTCATTCGTATTTAATTCCTCGAAGCCCTGCAAATAAATTATATTATCAACAGATAGGATCGATGTAGCAGATGTTTGAATTTTCACATTTTTATGAGAATATTAGTTATAGTTATAGTTCGGTACCTACCTACCTATTCATTTACACCGTTTGTAGGAACATCACTCGAAAAATCAAAAAATGAGGAGGTGTTCTCAATTTGTTTTGTATTTGTATTTTATTTTTTTTTTCCTAGTCGATTAAAACGCCATTGTTAAGTTACAAATTCGATCAGAAACTTTGTAATAGATGGGTACTGTTTCCTACTCAATACTTCCTCATTATCGTATTATTTTTCGTCCTATGTAAATTATTATAAGTATCGGCAGGGCCCTATTTACGCGAAGACATTATGGATATTAGTCCAGGGCCCGTGCGAAACAGGGAGCCACCTACTAAATTTAATTTGAATTAATCCTTGCAATTCCTTATACGTTCAAATATTGTTTAATTCACTATTAAGTATTGACTGATTATTATAATTAAATTTACAATTCATATGATACACCGATTTTATTTTATTCTCTTGTCCCAGGCCTCAAAAATTATAAATCGGGTTTCATGTATCGGATTAAGTGGAGTACGATTTTCTTATCGTAGGTACCCTTTTTGAACTATCTACGGCCTCGTCGGTTGTAGTCACGTCCGACGCCTACACACCACCCGCCGCAA
This sequence comes from Tuberolachnus salignus, assembly GCA_956483605.1. Taxonomy (NCBI): domain Eukaryota; kingdom Metazoa; phylum Arthropoda; class Insecta; order Hemiptera; family Aphididae; genus Tuberolachnus; species Tuberolachnus salignus. The sequence continues at coordinate 17,854,781 of OY101434.1, forward strand.
TCCCCGCCACCGCAGGGGTAAACGCAGGAAAAAATATAAAATGTTCATATATATATCATAGTATTTTAACTCATTAAATATACTCGTATACATACATATATATTAGTCTATTAAATTTGTAGGTCAGGTAATTTATTTTTAACATTTTTCCTGATATTTCGGGGGGTTCACCCCCAAAACCTACCCCGAGTTCGCCCATGCTCTTACGTGACTGTAGAGACAATAATCGGAAAATGTATAGTCGTCACAAAACCAATAATAAAATAGTGCTGCGAAAAAAAAAAAAACTGTGAAATCGTTTCAACGATTTATTAAACGATGCGTAAGTAATGACTGAAAACTAAATATTTTTTAGCGGTGGGGGCTTAGCCCCCGTTTTCCCGGCGCCCCCCGAATTCGCGATGGGTACAGCTTTATACCCACACGTAGGTGTTCATCAATACAGTTTCCATCTCGTCAATATTGGAAACTATTAAAAAAAAATTCGTACAGTAAAAACTATTTATATATCGTGTATACAGAATTAATAGCCGCGTGTTTTACGAACGCGGTGTACGGTGTCTTTTGCCAGCTGGTAAAAAGCCAGAAATTGAACATTTATTTGTCTTGACAATTAATTCCTTTAATTTATTTTAAAACGTTAAACCGATATAATGTACGCTTGTCGCTTACTGAATTATTAAGATTGAGTAGGTATACGCAATTAATATGTCCCGCGTAAATAATGAAGTACTTTTACAATACGTTTTCAATATCTATTCGAGTTCGGTAAACTCGACGTGAAGGAATAAAAAATAATTTATTTAATAATTGTATATTTTACAACGGAATTTGTTTTTTTGTAATAAATCAGTCTCGGTATCGAGCACGGATTCGATTGATGGGGTGGCGTGGCCTTAGAGATGACTTAGAGATTACTATTTTTGTTTAGAGTTCTTTAAATTTTGCACCGTACGTTTATAATGTTGCAATTATATTCACTCACGATGGATTAAAAACGAATTCGTAACAAGCAATACTACCGCGAGAACACTTAAATTTATGTGATTATTATTACAAAACGATATTTTGCAGACAAATAACTATAAAACGTATACAGATACTGAAACTATAAAAAGAAAAATTAAAAAAAAAAAAAAACGCAAATACGGCTAGAGCAACGTGTTTAACAGTAAAAATCATAAACGATGAAACTCGCACATTGACTGTTTTCGACACTGACGCAACTCGGATTTATTTTCGCGTGGGGGCGGGGTTTTAATAAATAATTATACTTTTACAATTTTTAAAAATGTACACTGTACAGTAGACAATAACATATCACTTGAAATTCGACTTTAAAAAAACATTTCGGGTTGGGGAGTGGTCAATTTAAATTTCAAAACGATTTTTTTAGGGGGTGCTAAGGGTCCAAAGCACTCCCGCCCAGTTGTGCCAATGATCGGTAGCTATTACTTTTAAAAAAAATGTTACAGAATACAATACCGATTTAGGTAAGTATCGGAGATCAGCGAAGCATTCTGGATTTTCACACTCCCGGGGGTAAGCAATTTTCTCCTCCCCCCAACATTTACAACATTTTAAATTTAATTTATCTTATCGCCTCTCCCCTTTACCCATACATACAATTCAGCGAAAATAATCGCCATCTAAATTCGTACCTATCCTTTCTTAGTTATATTCTAGTTTACGGGGACCTATATTATAACTATAATTACCGTACCTAAAATTTACAGATCATAACCTATTATTTTTTTACAATTTATCTAATGTTAGATGATTAACGTTAAGCTTCGGTATATTTAGCAGGCATTCCGCGTTGCATATTATGCAATAATACTCTGAGAAATACTTACCTACGGATTATGTATGTACATAAATATTGCTAGATTTAATCGTTATAACTATTGTTAGGTCCCATAATCCTATAAGTAAATATATAGTTATAATATTATTAACATCATGTACGTATTTGTGAAATTTAACGCATATTATTATATTTTGTGTACAAATACCTGAGTGTACGTGCATATTAAAAATGGTAATAACCAATAATCAGAACGAGAAAAAAAAACAGTCTGAAAGAGTCTGCATACATTATTGCCCGTAGTGTATTGTAGAAGATAACTGCAGGTTATTTTAATAATTACATTTTGATCAGTCTTATATGATAGTTTTTTTCCTTTTTTTTTTAATTTGTGTTTTCTGTTGTAAATATACCAACGTTAAAGTGTGTTTTTTTTTTTTTTTTTACCACGCCCGTATTATATATTTTTTATTTCGTTAAAGTTTATTAGGTATAAGTACCTGCAGTTGTACACAAATGTAAGTATCTATATAAATATGTATACACCTGCCTACGCCTTTTTTTTTTTTTTTTTTTTTTTATAAATTTACATACAAATAAATAATATATATATATTATATTATATTAAAGTAGAATATATAACGTACTCTTGAATAATGAATACAGATACACATTTGAGTAATATAATATAATTACTATTTTTTTTTTTTTTTTTACGTAGTTAACATCTATGTGTATTCGTGTGCCGTTGCAGTTTGCAACAATATATTATTGTTATAGGAGAGCAGTAACTTTTAAAAAATATCACGGGGGAAGGGATCACTATTTTAGATATACTTGTATAAAGTTAAAACAGTTTAATGGAAATTTGATAAGCAAAAAAAGAAAAAAAGCAAACAAAAATCGAAACGTAAACGCCTTTACGGTATTCGGCCACGGTCAGTGGCGTAATTGTGGGTGGGGGGGGAGAGCAAAGGTATTATTTTGTACAAAATCTCCAAATCTTCTAAAATAAATATAAATCTAATATACATTAATTACTTTTCATATTCACGTAAGATAAAAATATTTTATTCCGCAAATTATTTCATAAAAGTTATTTCATAATATATATTTTACGTTTCTCCGGTTTTATGTTATGTTGACATGGTGTCAACAATATCGCATTAACTGGTCTACAAAAAATAAGATAACTAATAAAATATTAACGATTTATTCTTTTGTCTATTTATTAAGTTTTGTTTAATTAAGTGTTTCAGTAAATAAATTAGTCGTTGACTATTTCGTATACATAGAGTAAAAATATTATTTGGCGAATAAATTATTTTGCCTCTCCCACTAGTTTTTTTACCAGGTTCCTGGCTCTGGTTGTACAGTAACGTAAACCCCTGCGCCACTTTTATGTTTCTTTAAATTGTCCGTTTTGCCATTATCGCTCTAATGTCCGAATTACATTTGTATTCAGCGTGTTGTTTTGTAATATTAGTAACGTGAAAAATCACAAAAGACATAGAAAACGGCGGTGAATCGATTAATTATTATTATTTTGTCATGTTTAAAGTAAAACCTTATGTTTTTGCTGTAGTGTACACGCGCGGTGGCAGATATAAATGTTTTTTATATTTTTTTTTAAATTTTTTTTTATATATATATATATAAAAATATAAGAACCACGCGGGACCGAGCCCTCCGGTCTTATAAACCTCATGGGGCGGTTGTGGGAGGGGTTTCAGGGCGTATGCAGCCGCTCTTGGCCGATAATCAAACCGACATAATAATTATTATTTAATTGTACAGCACCCGTAAGATAGTAATGAAACGGATTAGCAACTATAAATAACTATGGGAGGTAATTGATATATAAATATTTATTGTTGTAAACGCGCCCGTTTATTTATTTACTGTATTAAATTTATTAATTTATTAGGCACTCGATATAAATACATACACACACACACACACACACACACGATGTATAATAATAAAACGCGCATAAAATGGCAACAGATAAAACCGCGTACGGCGAAAAGAAAAAAAAAATATGCGTTTTGTTATTATACGAAACCATTAAAAATACAACAAAAAAAAATCTTTCGTAGTGTGCGAGGTCGGGTCTCGCACGTATGGACCGCGGTACGCGCACTGAAATCAAAATATTTACCGACCGTATTATAATTTCCCAGTGATAATGTACGGCCCAGAATAGATTAATATTATTATATAATTATACGGTTAAAATTGTCGGATTACAAAAAACCGAATGCGTTTCGCAATTTTCGTAGCGCACAACGACGATAATTATTACAGGGTGCACCACCCGGCACCTTATTTTACGTTTGTCTAGCGCCACCTGTAGACGTCCGTGGGTAACGTTTGTTCCAGTGACTCGGCATCCGCCGCGGTACCTCCCCCCATTGTTATTGTTTGTTATATCGCCGCTGATAAAGACCAGAACTAGAACCGGAACCAAAATGGTCTTGGCCCCCCGCAGTGATAACGCCGTATTGATTTTCGCCAATAATGGCCGTACGTCGTGCGTTCGGTGCCGCGACGGTGAATTATCCGGACGGCATTCGCCGCAGAGTCTCGTGAACGGCGTCCCCGTCTCCGATAAATTGTTGTTCGCGCGGCCGGGCGGTTGTTATGCGTTGCCGTTGTAGCCGCCAGGCAGTCGGACGACCGTTCTCCGCGGTTTCGCCGGACGGGTTTTCGCCGTAGTCGTCGGTCGTATTATTATTATTGTTGTTGTTGTTGTTGTTGTTATTGTATTGTTTTGCGGTACGGCGCGCGCGCGCGCCCGCGAGTGGGACGACAACCGATTTCGCGTGCGATCCGGGTAGGAGTAATAGTAGTAGGAGCAGGAGGAGGAGGTGGCACGGACGGTAATAATAATAATAATAATAATAATAATAATAATAATTATTATTGTTATTATTTAATTTATTCTTCTTCTCGGTGCCCGTTTCAAAATTCAAATCGCGTTTTTGATCGTATCGTTTAACGTACCTATTAAAAAAAAAAAAAAAAAAACGAAAAATAAATAATTAATAATATGTAAACTTACTCGCCGCCGCCACCGCCACCGCCGCCGTGGAGATATAGTTTTGTGCGCGTTTCGCGGGACGTTCATAAAACTCCCGGACAATCGTCTGTGTGTTGTGTAAGTAACAAAATATTTGATGTATTATTATTATTTTTATTAATTTATTTCTTCCTGCGTCCGTCGTCAGCGTAACGTGTCTTTAATGACTAGAGTTGTGTTCGATTTTTGTTCAGTTGACAATGACTGATGGATATTGATCGGTCGGTAACCGGGTGGTTCGAAAGGATAAGCTTGATACAGAAGAAAGCTGACTGTTACAAGCTCTGTCAAGATATTCTTTCGTAAGTTTTATAACGTTTCGTTGACCTACCCGTGTCTGTGCTCAAAAATATTATTATTTCGTTGCAGATCGTTATCGGACCGGGACGGGTTAGACTTTTACGTTGAGTCGAAAGGAATTGTCATTGGCGCCAACACTTGTATATTGCGTTGTCGTTGTCCGCGATTTTACTATGAAGTTATTAAAAAAGTTAACATTAGTAGTTTGCCGATACATTTACTAGAACTCGTCTCGGATTTCATCAAGTGAGTGCTAATATCGAATGACTGTTAGATAGGTCATACTCAACTAAATTTTTATAGCGTTTGATTATTTATGTTTAAGCATTGTTTATGATGTGTAGTTATTGTTATTATTATTACTTAAACCGCGGTAACTTTAGAGTATATAAAGTCGTAAAGACTAATTCAATTTTATACATTTGACATAGTAACATTGGTAACTGCTGAGTAATATTTGTTATCATTTATTACACGGTAAGTTGTCATGGTGACTAAGATAAAAACTTAACTTTCACTTGGCCCATCTTCACTCAAGCACATACAAATAGTTTTCATTTAAAATAATTTCCACCTGTTGATTTCTTGTTATCTTATTATTTTAACTCAAATGTTTGTTGAACATTATTTTTCATCACTCTCTCTCTCTCTCACTGTAGAAATGTTTACTTTATGTTCCGGAAATTAATATGTTCACTAGGTTTCATCTAGGTAATGATTGTTATTTATTTTATATTATTTTAATTAAATTTCACCAAAGTATGTTAGTGAAATAAGGTAGACACTTGATAATTGATATTTTTGACAATCTATAGTTACTTATTATTATTTTTAGTTATTATTCTATTTGGTTTTAATTATATTTTTGATTTGATCTTGTCTATATTATACCATTATTTTCCTCTATAATTAACGCATTGACATTTCAGTATCAATATATTCTGTTTGATTTTAACAATGAGTTTATAATAGACACCATTATATTTAATAGTTTTATATATTTTAATAAAAAGAATCTCATATTATTATTACCTATACTGTAAATAACGTTTAAAATAATTGTACGGAAAATAAATCTTATTTTATTATTATACAGTTTTATTAACCACCAAATTTTATAATTTTTTTTTATAGGTATCGTACAAATAAAATAAACATAATTTCACTAGTAGGTAGGCACGTAAAAGAAAAAAAAATATATATATATATATATTATTAAAATGATAAACTTTGATTTGTTAGTTAATTAAGTTGATTAACTGGTAGGTGTATATAAGTAGGTACTATTTATATAAATAGTTTGATTTATTAATTGTAACAAATAAACAAAATAATAACTTTTCAATAAATTTTAAATTTCAACCATTATTTAGGATTAAAAATGTGACTAATTGTTAATAATAAATAAGTTTATAAAAGTATGTCATTAATCTAGGTAGAAGATGATGGATTAATGTATTACTTGTGTAGGTGTTTTAGAGGTGTGGTGGGTAAATTTGCCAATGGTGTGACATCGTTTGTAAAAGATAATTTAAATGAGATTTTTCCTACACTGTATTTCAGATAATAATAATAATGTTTTTTTAATTAAAGTTATTTGTTATTTTTTTTTTTTTTCATTTTATTTAAATAGTGGTTTTCGTTTTATACTTGCATATTTTTTATCTTCTAAGGGCTGTTCACCAACTTTAACGTTGATTTTTAAACGGAATTTTTAAGATAACCGACCAATCACAGTCGGTTATCAGCAATTATGGTTGAGTTTAACTCAGAATCTAAAACTCAGATACACACATTTTTTTACATTGGTGAGAATAACCCTAAGTGATATTCTTATATATTTTATTTGTACTACTTAAATTGTGTTATTAAAATGTTTAACTATTGTTGTTGATTTATTTAAGAGGATGCCAAACCGACATTTCTATTTATCCATTAAATAATGTTAATTAATAAAAATAATATAAATAGTGTTCAAGTATGGAATAGGCGTGTTAAAAGATTAATATTATTTGTACCATACGTGCAATATGATTGGGTAATTGTAGTTGGTCTAAATAGTTATAATATTATATGATTTTGGTTTTTTAATTTAGATAACATATACATATTTAATTAACTTATAAATAGGTAAATCCAAAACAATATTGTTCAATTATAATCAATTATTTCAGACTTCTAAATTCAAGAATTATTCAAGTGTACAGTCTCAAAAGGGTGCAAGTGATATTTATATAGATCATAAAACTGCTATTTAGGTAAGACATAGGCTGTATAAATATCACTTTTGCGAAATATATCGCATGTACCCTTGCATGATTTTTACTCTCACATTTCACCTGTTAAAATTGTAATTGTTTTAACTCCTCCATTTAATGTAATTAATATTGTTGTTCATAACTTATTATAAATTATTGTTTTATTGGAATTTGAAACACAAGACCTTGACAATCCTACTAAATTATTTTGGGTTTTATTTTTAATTTTATAATGAATACTAACATTGAAAGACATTGTAATACTCTAATTGGTAAATATATAAATATTACATTATAGTTATTAATATTATAAAGTGACAATATATTATGATTTTTGATCATTAGTACAATTTAACCCCGTAAAGATCGACTCTATTATAACTACTAAAAACGGTTATTGGTAATTAAGTAACTTGATAGATTTTTTTTCTTAAATGCTTTTTTTTCTAAAGCTTTTTTATAATAATAGCATTTGAAGAGTGCTATTTTAAAATAAACAAATTCCTACTCTGTTGTTTTGTATACTTTTACTTATTAGATATAATAACTACTTATGGTTGAGGATAAACAAATCTCATATATATATTTTTTTTTTTTAAGAATATACAATGTTTAAATATGATTTGCTTTTTATAATTATCATATTCATTTCCGTACCTATTGTGTGTATTATTTTATATTTTATTCTATTAATTATCATGTAATTTTGTATTTATTTAATAATTTTTGTTTTGTAGATGTGTGTATTCCGAGGACGACATTACTGCACTAGAAAAAAAATTGATTAAATCAATTAACCTCGATCATTGGAACAACAAAAAGAAACTTCCATCAATTGATTTATATGAATCCAAACGAATATTGTGCGATATAAATCCATTATATTATTCTTTAGGACATTATGACGATTTTTCTTCGAGCGAATTCAGTGATTTTGAACAATGTACATATGATGACATTGAATCGAGTTTTTTAAATCAGAAAATCATTGATAAACCTTTAATTGGCAACATGGATATAAATTTAAATAATTCAGTAGAATCTCACATTTTTAAATCTCAATCAAATAGTGTCAGCAAAGAGCCAAACGTTTTAACTCGTGGAAATAGTTATTTAGAAGAAAAATGTTCAGTTAATTGTAGTATTACCTCATCAGACTCTGGCAATAACGTTAAAATGGTAAACAATCTAAGTTGTGAATTACAACATCCTTCTGATGATATTAATAGGATTTTAAATCTAGAACTTGAAATTGAATGCAACAATACATTAGATCTATCAGCCAATGTTCAAACAAATAAAATAAGCCATTCGGCCGTTGGAAATGTAAAGAACAATACTAAAGACTGTAAATCTTTTTTTCCTTCGAGTGTTGATAGTTCATTGAGTAATAGCCTAAATGCAAACAAAGTTTCATTCAATGATAGACCTAATAAAAATTTTCCAGAAACTGAAGATGATCTGGATGTTGTATCACCCCACAATTTTGAAACTTTTACTGTAATACAGAACAATAAAACTGAAGATGATTTTTGTAAATATAAAAATATTGATGATGGTGCTATTAAAAATGAACAAGACCAATTAAAAAATGAATCAATTAATTTTCAGACATTTACTGTAATAAATAAAAATGTAATAATTGATGATGATGATGATAGATCCCAAAAAGATGAAATAGTAATTAGTGAAACATTTGAACCAGAAAATCCAAATGATTATAAAACATTTACTGTTGTTAACGGAATTAATACATCTTTTCATGGAGATCAGTTGTCTAGTTCATCAAGTTCAATATTATCAAACAGTAAACCATATATTAATAATAATGACATTTTAGATTTAGATTTATTACCATCAACACATACACAATCACAGTTTGATACAATTACGTTATCGCCACAATTGAATAATATAAAAAATGAAGTAAAACAACTAAACAATTTATCAGAAACATATATAAACAATGAAAAGATGTGTAGTGCATCTACATTTGATGGCATTTCTACTGGTAAAGTAAATTTTGATCACAATGAGTCTCACAATCAAATTAATTTTAAATCGGTGGAAAACACTAGACAAGAGGTAATTATTTGTTCAAATCATTTTGAGAGTTCTATTACATTAAATGATGGTGCTTTGTGTACCGAAACGAAACAATGTAGTAGTTTAAAACTTAATAAACTATGTGCCGTTGGTGATAACAATACTACGCACAATTTTATTTCTGAAGACAGCAATGGTCAAACCACTAATATTATAAATGATCAACATTTAGAAATTCTAAAGAGTTCTGGTGAATCTGACAGTACACTGAGTTTACATCTTGAAATTTTAGAAAATTCCAAAGGAATTCATTCTCCTGATTCATTAAATGAAGATGAGGTATTTGGCCTGGATGAAAAACCTGTTGTATCAAATAAGCTAGAATTTGTCCCTTTAGAAGCAACACCAATAAAAGACTACCGGAGTCCCCGTTTATCAAGAAAATACATGGAATGTTCACCTGTTATATCAGCTAATGCTTATATCCCTGATGTAGAAAAATCGGAGGAAAAATCGGAGGAAAAATCATCACCTATTGAAGAAAATAGCGAACGGAAAAATTCAAGCTCATTTTTCATTGACTTTAATGAAGGTAAACCAAAAAACAGACCCAAGCGGTTTGAAAATCTTACAAAATCATTAGACTCTAGTACGATTACTACTAACAAAGAAAAAATATTCTCAATGTTTATTGACTTTAATGAAGATTCTGAATCTAGTGAATCGTCATCTAAAGGTACTAAATATCGTAAACCCCAAACACTTGCTGATCGATTTGTTCGAATGCATAGTGAAGAGGCTAGTGTAAAAACTAATGACCATGAGGACACAGTGACTCCGCCTCCTAGTCGAATGACATCAACTGTAGAAAATTCTTCTGTTGATATTTCGGAGTCTTGTAAGAAACAAAGTGTATTTATGTTTATTGAAAATGATTCACCTTCTCCAGTTAAACGGAGATCATTGCCTCAAAGTTCTAGAGTAAAGTCACAAAGAAATTCTTGGAATGTAGACAGTACAGTTGTTCAGAAAACTCATAATAGAACTCATAGTGTAAATTTAGCCGAAGAAAATCACATGGATGCAAGAATGACTCAGAGTCATATAGAAACTGGGTCAAAAGAATTCAATAAACCTTCAATTGATAGTGTAGAATGTAATGTAAAAGTTACAGTAAATGGTAAAAAAGACAGTGGAATTGGTCTTGTCGATTCTTTTGTTCGGCTGTCTGATATGGACAAAGCGCCTTCTCAAGAAATCATGAGTAGTTTAAATAGAACGGAATCAAAATCTGAGTCTTTAAGACGAGATTTAAAAAATACCGAACTGGGTAGATGTTTAAAACGAATGTTCCCTTATTTAAAAAGTACAGAAATAGAACGTATATTGCACTCTAAACCACCAAAATCACTGGACAGCAAAGAAGACATTAAAACTGGTCTTGGCCAAGATTTACTTCGTATGTTTTTAGAAGAAATTGGAGCTGATACAACTATTGATATTAATGGGAGGCGTATTAAAGCCCACAAATGTGTGCTAACATCAAGATGCCAATACTTTGCTGCTATGTTCAGCGGTGGATGGGTACAAAGCGCTGGGAATGTATTATATCTAAAAGGGTAAATATAAAAAGTCACAATTTTGTGCGATAGCTATGTATAATGTATTCATTTTTATTTTAGTTTTTCTTACAAGACTGTTCATTTAACGTTACGATACATCTACAGCGGTGAATGCAATTTTTCGGAGATCAAAAATGTGTCTGAACTATCCAAATTAGCTGATATGTTATGTCTTGAAGGGTTAAAAGATAATATTATGCTGTACTTGGCAGCTGAATATTGTCATTTTTTTAAAGAGGTTAGGTTAGGTTACTAAGAGTTGTAATTTAGATGTTAACCATTTATTTATAATAAATATTTTTAGGTTTGTGAGCGCTGTACTATTGGTATTCTTGAATGTTTGACATTAAGTGTTTCTTATGGCCTCGATGATCTTTATTTGTCTTGTATAGTTTGGATAAATGACAATTTTTCAGATGTGTGGCCTACAAACCACTTTGTGTCACTTCCACAAGATTTAAAAATCAAATGTTTTAAACACAAAGTTGCGCATGTTGATGTAATTATCTGCATTATATATTGTTTATAGTGTGATCAGTAACCATTTGCATCTGGAATATATCCGTATTAATATTTAAATTTTGTAGGATTTAACTGATGTGTTAAGTGTAACGGAAGGTTGTGAAAAGATAAAAAAAACATTACCAAATAGTGAATGGGCCAATGAAATATTAGATTTAATAACAGACCTTTCGAATAATGTCATCAAATATTTGGCAAAACATTTTTATTCTACAATCACCTCAAAATAGTAAGTCAACTATAATAAATTTTCAATAAATATAATAATACAATGTTTTCTTTGATAGTTTTAAACAAATGCTAGAAAATGAAAACCTATTTATTGATAGTTTTACTACACATCTGTTGGCATCTTGTAATTGTGCTAATAGAAATCAATTACGTCAAGCCTATGATCACTTGAACAAGTCATCATCAAATAATTTTTGGGTAAAATCTTGTCTTATTATTTTAAATATTTAAAGTGATAATTAATAATTAGACCGCATGCAATATGTATGATGTAATGATAATATATTTTATAATTTGCTCTAAATATTTCTAAAATAACTATATCAAAAGTTATTTTAGACGTGTTTATGTTTTCATTAAAAATTTGTTATAACGATAATTTTTTGTATAGCAATAAAAATATTTATTTAGACAACTAAAATTAATTTACAAAATAAAAGACAATAAAATGCTCTAATTTCAAAGTATATGGCCTGAATGAAAAAATTATGAAACAGTAATAAGTTTAGAAGATAGGATCAATTTAAACTGAGACATTGTAGGACAATAATTTTGTTGTATTTTGTAATTAATTTATAAAAAAATAAACCTTTTAGGTGTTAAACACCTAATTTTTTTGTAATTAAAAATGTTTTGTATATTTATATTTTGTTTGTTTTTTTAAATTTTATTTTCAGCACGCACGAGGAGAAATTGTAGTAAATGCTATAATTGAGTTAATAATTAAAGGTCTAACATCTGACTTTAGAAATGGTCGAGAAAGACAAGCAATGGGAAGTCTTCCAAATGATTATCGTATGTCTGAAGCTCTTTCAAAAAGAATTGCTTTTGAGTTGGGTGTACCAGGATTAGAACTAACAGCAAATGGAACTTTGATAACTTCAAGCCCTGTTAAAAAAATGTCGACTAGTACTAGAACAATAAATAAAACAACGCCTGAAAAGAAAACTAAAACAAAAACTGTTGTTGAAAGTACTCCGATAAATAAAACTAAAACTCCTGCAAAATTTGCTGAGGTATTAACACTTTTTTTAATATTATGTATCCATATAATGCAATACTTATATATTTAAAAGATAATTAACGCCTCTGTGTTATGTCTCTCTTAATTCATAAGTGTAATTATATTATATGATATTCTTATAACGATATTGAATACAAATTTTTTCAGGTTAAATCTAGGTACATGGAACCTAAACCACAGTTCACTACGCCCACGCCTCCGAAAGCGTTATCTGTTCATAAAGATTTACCTCGTGGCCGTCGCATGTCATCGTCATTATCACTGACTTCATCGCCCAGTGTTAGGAGTACCATTTCCAGTTCTAGGTTGTCTACTAATCGAGTGGATACTGGCTTGAAAACCAAAACATCATCTGAATTATCACTTTCTATTCCGAAAACAAAACCGAGGACCATAATGCCTAAAACTGATCATTTAACTACTAATACTCGTACACTATCTGTTACATCCAAAAATACTCCTAAAACTGTTAGAAAACCAATACAGAATAATATTGGTAGTAAAAAAATGCCGAATGAGAAAACTATGAATGGAGCAAGAAAACCACACACTGGTATTCCGAAAACAAAATCGTTACCGAATGGACATCCTACTATAGGATCTAGGTCAAGTACGTTTTGTAAAGACGAACCTACTGTTATACACAGTAAAGATATTACAAGTTAGTCGGGTATTACACCAAACACAATTAATTATCTTTTTCTACAGTATAATTGTAGATTTATTTGTTTCTAATTAGATTCTATTGTTTTTTTTTTTTTTATGTAATTTTTTTTATAAAAATAGTTTTTTATTGCTGTTTTTTGTTAATGATTAAAAGTATTATATCAAGACCAAATAAATAAATTACCTAATTAATTATAAGTTATTTAGTTATATTATTTTTATTTTTTAAAACAAATACTATTTTTTTTTTTTTTTTTTTTTTTTTTTTCATAAAACCTTTATTTTGGTGTTTAATGTTTAAAAAGTTTAAAATATTGTACACTTAAATATTATTATAACGTGGCAATTTCTCTAGTATTTTGCAATACTTATGTGAATATTTTTTTTTTTCAAAAACAATTGATTTCTTTATGAAATATTGTTTTACTCATGTATAGTTTTTCCGTTTATTTTGTTTATTCTTATCCGTGCAATATTTATTATAATTAATAATACAATTAATTATTTTTTAAGGGGTTTCAATGAAAAAAACATTAAATCGATAGCAATTTATTAATTGTGTGCTTATGTTGTTAACATTGAATATCAATATGGTTTTATGTAAATGTATTGTGAACTATTTGGTATAATTAAGGTAGTTTTAAGTAGTATATAAAGTTGTGTAAAAATGATATTTCCCTATTGTCGTAAATTACAATTTTTGTTATGAAAAATAATTTTATATCCAAGTGAATACAATTCTACGCATGTTTTTCAATGTTTTTGACTGTAAATTGTAATATTACAGTACTTAAATTTAACAATATTAATTAACTAGTCATTGTGCCATCTATGATTTAAATTCTATAGATTTTCATTGAATGTGTACTATATTTATAATTTATTTTTTTATTTTAGCACAGAGTATGCTCTATTTATATATGGGCACGTCATATTTATACTATATACCTATTATCAATTTTTTTTTTTTTTGTAAACGTTAGTTTAATTTATCCTGTGCTTTGTCCGTCCATATTCCAAAGGCAGTTTATAACTATTGTTATTTTATATTAACTCGATTATTTATATTTTATGAAGCAATTACTGTGCAATTTGAAAAGAGTGCAATCTCATTAACCTGAACGCTTTGATTTTACTTTTGTGACCATTTATTTTCACATACATTTTTTTGTATCCTAAACATAATATTATTACAAATAATTGTTTGTGTCCTAAAACAAAATTAATTTGTTTTTTTTTTTTTTTAATATCTTCAGAATTTTATTTATTTATTTTGAATTATGTTTAAATATTTATTTATCTATTTTATATAAATATATATATTATTTTGTTTATTCACAAGTCTATACTTAGTTATTGTAAAAAAAACTATTAGTTTTAATGTATTTTAATAATTTATAGACATGATACCGATTAATGTATCTAGTTGATCAAATTATTGTAGATAATGTGATATATATATATATATATATATATGGTAATAATAATATAAATGACCATTTTATATTTAGCTCTCTGTTTTGATTATATGTACTGTATAACTAAGCTATTAAGTTATGTTAAAGTTTTCTAGTTTTACTGCATGGCATTGAGACTTCTTTATGTTTTTGTTTATTGTATCCATTGTACACATTAAAATGTTCAATATTCGCTTTTTATTATGCGCTTTGCTGTTAAGCTCAATATATATTTAATTTATATATATATATATATACATTACAGTAAATAACTATTAAACAAATAAATATATTCCTATAAATTATTTGATTTATATTAATTCTATACCTCTTGTATGAAATAAAAATAATTTGTGCCGATGACTGTTTTTACGCAGTTAAGTCAAACTTTATAAATAGCGCTTTGACAAAAACTATTATTATTAAAAGGTTTGACACAGTCCCAGACCCCCAACTGGTTGTACCACTGTCCTGGTACGCAATTTTCTTTTATTTCTTAAAATTAAAAAAACTATAGGCAATTTTAAGATTTATATTACTTACAACTAATTTACTATTTTATTCTATTTTTTTTTTTTTACGGATTTATTTCTTTAGAAATATTAAGAAAATGAAAAAGGGTGATAAAAGGGATGTAGGTATTGTATAATAAAGAACTTTCTTTTTGAAAATAAATTGATCTTATAATATTTAATGACAATTAATTTTACTTACAATCCATTGTTTATATATCAATTAAAAATTTAAGAAATGGTTTTTATAATAGCTCACTACACAGCCATGCACGATAGTTTATACTGGAAGAAAACTAGGATAAATTTAATTTCACAGAGTATGTATAAATTATAGTGACAGTGTTTTAAATTATAATTATATCTCATTCGATCGAACAAATTGTTTTAATGCCATTTTTCATTTCCTGTAAAATGCTCATTAAAATCGATAACATGAAGGTCATTTGTTTGGTAAAAAAAAATTAATATACCACTTACATAATGCTATATTTAATTTCTAATTGGTTTGCAATAATAAATATGTGTATATACGTATATATAAATATTTTTTATAATCATTATAGACAGGAACAAACATTTAAATAAACATCAATTTTTCAACAATCGTCCTTCAGGCTTAGAAAAAAGGCTTATTCAGCAGATAACAATAATGTTGTTCTACTATAATAATGTTGGCCACTATGTAATATCATAATCATTGTTGTTAAACCGGTTGTATTTTATTAATGTCTAAAATAGACGTACTACTATTACAAAATTCTCACTAATAAACATTTGTCCATTCACCATTTAACTTATTTATGATAAGCCGATGATAACTGTGTCTTCTACATTAGCGAAACTATAGAAGTGAATTCATATTATTGTAATAAACAAAATATGTCTTTAATTCCTTTTCTATATACAATAAGATAAATAATATTAATATTTAATAACAAATTTAATAATTATACATGTCATAATATAAAGGAAAAAAAAATTGTATAATTAATTTTATTTATATTGCAGTTTTTTTTTTTTTAAATAATACTTGAAATAAAATGATATGGAATATGATACCTAACAACAAATTAATAATAAAATAATAGATGAACAAATAAAAAACATCAACTAATAATGTTATTATCGTTTGTTATTTCTAGAAATTGAGCACAGATATCCCTCCAGCATTCACCTTTTTGATTAAACACAAACTTGTAGTAGTTTCCGTCAGCACATATTACTGAAACAAAACAATTTAATGCCATGTGTTAAAAAAAAAAAATATGTAATTGTCAATAAGCATACAATTTTGATTAAAAATTATTACCTATAATGCAATTGTTTTCTGTTCCGAAAGCACAAATACATTGTGGTCCATTGGGCACTTGAAATTTACAAAAACTCCAACTGGAACTGAAGTATTTTGGTAAAAAATTTGAAGCTAAACTCGATTGCTTATTTAGGCTTTGGTCTTCTAATGCAAATATATGAATGGTTCCGTGATCACTAGCCACACACATCATGGTCGAATCCGTATTGAAATTAATACTTAAATAAAACATAAAAAAATAAAATAATAATAATAATAATTTGTATTACAAATTAAATAATATAAAAATGTTACCATAATACAGGAAAAAAAAGAAAAGAAAGTATTGCCACTAACCAATAAATTTGGGCTGTATTGGTACCTCTTCGAAATTCATACAACATATTTCCAGATTTTGTATCAAACACTCTAATTAATGTCCCCTAAAAGTATTTAAATTTATAATATTGTATCGTGTTAAATTTGTCTTCGTATATTTAGTTAACCGATAAATGGTCATTTATAAATTAAAATTACTCTTTCAGAAGCAGTAGCTAGTCTTGTACCCTGTAAATTAAGAGCTATACACCCTAAAAGTGTTTCGTGCGCAGCAATGTCTAGAGGTGGTTTATCTGTGTCTGCCAGATCTACTAGTTGAACATGTCCCATTTTTCGCCCGGGAAATGCTAATAACGAATTATTGCTATTGGGGCATAGCATGCACAAACCTTACAAAAAACATGATTATATGAACATTAAGGTTAGGTTAAAGAATAAACTATAATTTATTAGTTTGTTATTCACCTTTTGGATTTGCATGGGTTTCAAAAACATGTAGCTGCTGCGGGGTTTGCGTAAATGTATATACTTTGATGACACCTTCAAGCACAACAACTATTCGATCTCTCCTTAGCCGCACGCAAAGCACATGCGTATTGAATTCCAATGTAATCACAGAATCTTTTTTCAGGTCATCCCAGATAACAACTGTGGGAAAAACAACCTCGCAAATGAAAACTTTGATGGGTATATTTTGTGTGCAACTGAGGTTGTACCTCTGTTTGTGGGATATTTTGGTGATGTGCCTCCCCCGACCATGGCTAAATAGTTACACCGAAATAACATTTCTACAAAGGCAAGGCCACCATCAGGAAAGTCTTGCCGTACTTTTTCTTTTAATGGATCACAGTTATAAACTCTGAAACCTTTATCCATCCCACATGCAAAACAACCTGCAAACAAGATAAAAACTGAATTAAAAATTTACTTTTTGCAATATATTAATAAATAGTAAATATTATCATTAATTATAAAAACTCTAATAAATTAAATAAATACAAAATATATGATGGTACTACATACAAAACTGAAACAAAACAAACTATTAAAAAGTGATTAGGCTATAATGTTTGTAATTGTTTAATATTTTCACGTATAGTCTTGTACTTAAAGGCTATCCTTAATTTTTTTCATATTATATTAGTCTTATAGGTTACAAAAAAACATTTTTTTTCTCTGCAAATTGTAAGTATCATATTGTATAGTAAACTTTAAAAAAAAAAACGGTATTATAATAGATAACCAATAATTTTGAACTAACCTAACCATTCTATTTCTAGGTATGATATGAAACTCTAATGTTTTAAATGAAAGAAAATGTCAAGAGACATGCTTGTATAATAAATAGTGTATTTTGTTGTACTTGATGTAAAAAAAAATGTAGATAATTGTAATTTGTTAACATCTAAAATATATATATCCCTAATTTATCATTTAACAAAATTGTATAGGGTCTATAAGCATACTGTCTATTAATAAACTATTCTGTGAATTATAGCATTATGCGTAGAATGTGATATTTCTGCCAATAACTTAAATGATTTTTTAACTGTAATGACGTTTCGGTAAAATATATTGTAGACAGGCCAATTTGTATTTCAGTTACAGTGGTGAAAATTACAATGTACCACCTATCTGTTAAAAAAAAAAAACGTAAAATTGTCGACTATCACGTGTAACAAATGACTTGAAATACTACAGGTGAAAGACCACTGATTACCACCCAACCGTTAAAAAAGGTCTGTGGGATTTACCCCAGTTGTGGTACATTATTACAGTAATAATTTTTAACGTGGAACTGGCTATATTTTTTTTTTTTTTTATAACTTTAAAAATGTATTTCTACAATCTGTTACATCTTGAACAATGAGTGTAATTAATAAAGGATTTCATGTCATGAATGACGGAGTAAAGAAACCTTCCAGTGAAGGCACTTTGACAGTTAGCAGTTAATTATACAATTATTTTCAATATATTTACAATTTGGATATTTTTTTTTTTTTTTTATATGAAAGTAAGTCCCGACACCACCGTTTTTTTAACCTTTTTGAGGATTACCAGGAATATTTGCTGATGCAAAGCTCTTTATTAAGGGATTTATGTGGTTTTGAAGATTTAAGTTAAATTGTTTGTAAAACGTTTTTGCTACATCTTGAACAGAGGAGATGCCAAGATCATTATGTAGGGACTGGTTTGAATATAAAAGGGTGCTTTGGTTATAGCACGGAGTTTTAGATTGGAAGCATTGTATACGATTTATGTTCGATAATTTTGCAGAGCCCCAAAGTTGTATACATATTGGTTTTAGGAATAACTTATATATTAGAATTTTAGTTGAAAATTTAAAGATTTAAAGTTTATAGCGTAAGTGTAGCAACCAGGTAAGGCGTTGGGTAATGATGATGCCTAGATAATGAACATGTTGAGCGGGTGGTAAAGTTTGTTCGTTAAGGATAATTGGTGTACATTTTTCCTTCCTAAGAGTGAATGTGCAATGTAAAGATTTTTACACCCCATTCCTTGTACCATTTTTCAAGGAGGAAAAGGTGATCTTGGATGTGTGAGGAAGCAACGGCTGGATAGTGATTATTGGCTATTAGAGCCTTATCGTCGGCAAAGTCACCAACAAGACTAGTACGCAACGTGGGTTGGTCAGAAATGAAAATATTAAACAGAAGAGGAGCGATAACTGCACCTTGAGGAACCCCTGCGTTGATTGGTTTTGGTGAAGAAAAGGATGAGCCGTAACATACTGAGAAGAACCGGTCTTCTAGGTAGGATTTTTTCTAGAACTGGCTATATTAGACTAATAAAATAAACTTCAAGAGACACCCTAGGTATCTTATGAGATGAGATTTGAATAGAAGTGTATTTAACTCGGTTATTGTTTTCTATGCAGTTAATGAACAGCTGGTGAATTTTAAATTCTTGTGTTACATTTTATCCGATTCAAGAGAAAGATAATAAGCCATGAAACTAAAATTGAAAAAAAAAACCACCTGTATGCAAGTATACCTATTATGGTTAAAAATAAGAAAATTTAATTATGAAAATCATTTCTGTAAAAAGAAAAATGCTGCCGCCTATGTACAATTCGTTCCTGAAGATATTTAGTACACGGGGCCAACAAACAAAACAATATTGACATTTTCGATTACGTTTATTACATGTAGATATCTAATCGAAATATGATTAACGTTCGGCGGACGATACGGGGACAATTTGTACAAATGAAAAATATAATAACATTTTTAAACAGTTTGTCGACGTTGGGCATTTCGGTGGGATGATTATAATTTGCGTATGGTTATGAAACTGTACTCGGTTTGGCCTTTGTCGGTAAATAGGTTACTCGCACCGTCAGTTCGTTATTTCTCGACGTATCACGAGAGATAGGTAGGAGGGGAAAGGAAAAAGGAAATATTTTGAATACCTTGATCTTGATTGAAGCCAGCAAACAGAAGTCCGTTGCCGTGTGGATTGGTTTTTCCGACATTCATTGTGCCGAGCGCGTCTGCCTTTGTCCAACACTAGTTGCCCATCGGTAGAAACGATCGGCGATCGCGACGACAGGTTTTTTTTTTTTTTTTTTTGCGATACGATCATGGGCACGCGCAATTATATCGGCCGGCAGTCGTGCGGGCCCTACAGAAACGATAAACACAAGACCGCTTTCTTTGTCTTGTCGGGAAGAGGACAAACAGAAGGCAAAAAAAAAAAACCACCAACAATCTGTCGGGAAAACGGAAACGTGTGGCGTAAAAAAAACAAACGATAGACGACGACGTTTCTACTCGACTATACGGGGGAGGGGGATGCGGAACGGTACAATGGAATTCCGAATGTAGACGGGTGGGAAAAAAAAAAAAATAATAAACAATAACAAGACGGCTGGAAAAGCGAAAACGCGAGCGTTCCTGCTAGAGTAATGGTGCTTCGACGGCGGTCCGGGAATTTACGGCGGAAGAAATTTCACACGTCGCTTATCTCCGCGCCGCCGCCGCGGTTATCACGGCCGTTATCACCGACCCCGGGCGCGCGCGGGTTGGTACCGCCGGGACACGTCAGCTGTTTGTCTTGGCGGTCCGTTGACGCCGTCAGCTCGCCAACTTAACCTTTACTGCGAAAACGAAATATCTGCCGGTACCCGCAGCGCGCGGCATACGTTATCGCGACTCCGTGGCTGTCGGTTATTTCATTTTCGCGTCGGCCCGTCACGATAGTACCGCCCGATAGCGACTGCCGTCCGCACGAATTATTATTGTTTCAATTTCAAAACGGCCGAGTGTTGCCGCCAGTCAGTGACCAACAAGCGCGCGGTTACGGTGTGCGGTCGTGTCGCCGTCGAATAGTTTTCGCGTCCGCCCGCCCGTTGTACGGTTTATTTTTTATTTTATTATTATTATTATTTTTTTTTTTTTAAATTTTTATTCCGTGCATTTCGGTTCCCCGCCGGCTGTGTACTCTTGCAATAATAATATAATAATTCTATAGCGTGACGTGACGACTTTGATCGCGTTAGTTTTTTTTTCTTTCTTTTCATCGTACCTATATATATATATATATAATTTTTTTTTACCTCTATTCTTCTTGTTCTTGTTGTTGTTGGTCTTATTCGGTTTCTTCCGTTCCGTCGTGCCGAACACGAACGATAATATTTTACGCGATGTATCCGTCGTCGTCCGGACGCCGCCCGCAGCCGTCGAGTTATTGACCCAACACACAACACGGGCGCCTACTAATAATTTTCGTATTGCCGTCTGTCTCCTGCGCCGACCACCGTACATCGTCGTATCGTATCGACGAGCCGAGCAACATAAGTTTGTCTCGTCGCGCCCCGACGCTACGCAACATATACCGGTGGTACGTATTCGTTATTGTATTGTTATTGTTATTTAATTCAAGTAAACAATTCAATAACACGCTATTGTTATTTTATTGTTCGGTATTGCGGCGCGTTTGAAATAATTTTCGGCGTGTTTTCAACGGCGCCTTTTTTTCGATCTATTGTTCTATATATATATATATATATATATATATATATAGTGTATAGGTAACCGCGGTAATAACCGCACATATACCGTTAATTACCGCAACGGAGGTGAGCGTGTGTCGCACCTACATGCCCTGTATACCTACCTGTTTATAAATGTATGCCCGCCGGTACACAATAACCGCCGAAAAAAATAGATAATGGGCGCGAATTAATCTGTTGGCCGCCGGGCGTGATGTGCAATTTTCGTATTCGTTTCCCTGTTCCGAAATATAATACAAATATATATAATTTGAACATGATCGTTGTACACGTTAGCAGGTTAGGTTGAGTCTAACGGTAATCGGGGCCGTCCTGTGGATTTGCTGGTCCTAAAATTTGCACATCGCAATATTATAATATTCAGCTTGTTTAATTAGAGGTAGTCCTTAGTAATCTCTAATCGGTTCTATAAGTTTGTCAAAATAGTCTTTTTTTTTTTTTTTTCTTTTTCTTTTCGCTCGTCAAATTGACTATTTTTTCTTTTTTTTTTCTATTGTGTATTCGCGTGGACTGTGACGACCGCGTGGCTCGAGTGACGCTCGCACTGCCCACAGGGACGGCCTTAGGCGGCGGGAATCGTTGAAATACGTGAAATCTTTATAAGATTATCGATACCCAATTGTCGAATGAGCAATCGCTTTCAAAAATGAGCGATGACAATTTTCTCGTAAACGCCATTGTTGATGTTTCGATTGTAATTTTGGTTCTTCTTTTCGCCGGTTCTATACCCCCCCGGGGGCGCTCATCCGTTATGATGTCTTTTCTATATAATAGTTTAGATTAGATTATTTGCAAAGTTTAAATTATTTCGATTGTCAATTCCAGTATAATCCACCGACTTTTAAACGGTAGGTTGGATTAGGATTTTCCAATGATTACCACAGCCTAGATTATCGGTAGCTGTCCAAGATAGCGGTTTATTTTCCTGTCGTTTAAACCAAATAAAACCGTTGTTTGTCCTGTATCGTCGTCGTCGTTGTTCTGTATTTAATAATTTTTTCCTTTTTTTTTTTTTTCTTTAGATAAAATCGGAGCAATATCATCAGTGTATATAATATAACACGAACTGTGTTTCGTATAATACGAATTTATCGTGCTTTATTAACTGAACCACGACGAAACGGTGGCCGGGTCTTTTATAATATTATTAAATCAATAGCTAGCAGACACTTTCGCGGGCATCAATGCCGCCGGGCATACGCACGCGGAGCTGGGCGGGGCGTGCAGAAAACATTTTTTAAACAAAAACATTGTTATGTACTACATATGACTCCGCTTGCCGTCTTGGCAGGTTTTCAATTATATTTTTGCGAATTTTCAAGAAATCGGAATTGCTTATGATTTTACGAAATCCTAACCGGGGCTCCCCGTGCGTAAGGCGCCACCGGTAAATCCCCTGCACTGCGCTTGGTGGTGGTATACAGTATGATGTTAATACATCGGTCGGTTCGAGGCTGCTGGCGGTATTTTCTCGGTATATTAATATATAAAAAGAAATAAGTTCCAAAAAAAAAAAAAAAAATCACAACTAAATATCACTGTACGACAAATAACAACATTACAACTTTAAACTCGATAACGACTCGCAGGGCCGTCGGCTCCTAGCTCTTTTAGCGCCCATCGGAAGAATTATTTTGGCGTCCCTTCCTCTTAAACGACACAAATTCCGTATAAACGGGCAAAATAGCGTTTTATGTAAAAATGTAAAAAAAAAAATAAATAAATAAATAATAAAATACCCAAATTTCTTTTCTACATAGTAGATAATCAGAGTAGCCAATGCGTGTTCGATCAAATTTAACCATTCTAATTTCGGCGCCTGTGATCGTATTCTAAAGCCCTCCTCGGTCCCGACGACTTGAACAAAAATCGTTTCTCGATTCCTCTGGTGAAGTCTAAAAAATAATTTGAACAAAATTCGAATAAGTTCGGTGTACCGAAAATACCGTCAGCCCCTACGTTTTTTTCGAATCGCGATAATCGACAATCCCGATGTAGAGGTGTGTGTATTTATTATTGGCCAGGCGGTCTATTCGTGCGTCCGGGACGGCGGCGCCACGCAGTTTCTCACGACCCTCGCACATTTTTTTCCCGTCGCCGAGGTCTTGGGCGAGGGGGGAGGGGTGGGCGATTTGGTTTTGTTGGCACCGAAACACGTTGCAGCCCCGCGGTTCCCTCTCTCCCTCGCCCGGCGACTTTACAACAAAACCATTGTAGAGTAAGGCCCCCGGGGCCCACGTGGAGTGTGTGTCGCGGTAACGGTTGCGAAGTCGTTATCTTCCGCGCTGTCGCCGTATTATTTTTATTATTATCATCATAATATCCGCACGTCGATAATGATAATTACAATAATAATAATAGAAAATGTATACCGTTCTACCTTGGTGCGTTATATATATATATATATATATATATATATTTTTATTTTTTATTTATCATTATATATATAAGTATATTCGTGTGTGGGAGGTGGTGGGGACGGTTTTTTGAACTCGGGCCACAAGTGTTTAAACATAGCTCGAAATGCCCTCGAACCGACAGGGGGACACACCCGCCCCCCACGACCGTGCGTTCGCGACCGTCCGACGGTTACGAGCGCACGCGGTCGTTCGCTAAAATACGTTTTTTTTTTTTTTCATATCCGACGCGCCGTTCGCGTTTGCGTTACACCCGCCGACGTTCTATGATAATATACAGGGTGACGTCTTCCTCCATTTTCAACATTTCCAAACAATATCATATTATAGTTGTCTTATACTTTTTTTTTTCCGGTCGACAATTCGAGAAACGAGATCCGCGCTTTATTTACCGGGGCTAAACCGGTACTCGGCCCATTTTTGTTTTTCGAAAACGGCCACCTATAATGTTCAAAAATGTCCGTTAAATAAAAAAAATACATTTCGGCGTTGATTTTCGATCGCCCCATACCCACGTCGACGGAAATCCCAAAAGAAACTGTCAAAAAAACCAAAAAATGTTAATTTTAAAAACTAACACTTTATCTATTTATGGGATTTTCAAATCGAAAGCGGGGTTGTTGTGAAACTTTCGCGCCCAAAACTAAGGGTAATTAAAAACAATAATAAACGTATCATTTTTAGAGCCGTTTGTTTATTGTCAAAAAAACAAATACAGTTAATATGGCCGAAAAAATATATTAAAATAATGGATCAACCTGTATATACGCGTACTCGCGAAATTCCCGGACCTGTTGATCGGCCCACCCTCCTCCCCTCGTCCACCGTAACAATTGATATTCGACCCTTTATACTTAATATAATAATAATATTATTATTATTATTATTATTATTCGACACGGCTGCGGATTTAAATAGGAACGTTCTCGGCGACAATAAATAGTCTCCGTATTTCACGTTTCACTCGTCTGCAAATTAAATAATATTATCAACGCGTTTTTTCGGTAAATAATAATCGTACCGTTGGATTCGATAGAAATAGCCACCACTATAGTTAGGTTAAACAAACGGCGAATCCGGTAAAACGACGATCGAAATTTTATCGTTGAGTTTTAACCGTCCGTCTGTATAATACTTTGTAATTCTATAGTTTGATAACAGTTACTATAATAATGATAAGCAAACGGTAATATTTCAATTGTACTCATGTCCAGGGACGAGTTTGCTCCTTCCAGATTGTTTGCGCCCCCTCTAAACTTACCTCGGTCGACAAAAGAAAAAATAAAAATTTCGAATGATTATATTCGCCCCATGTAATAATCCGGGTGCAATTTATATTTTATAAAAAAATTGTATTTTATCGGCAACATTTTTATTTCATAGATACCCATTTATCAAGTACCTATATCTACATTAGTAATTTTAAACCACTCGGTTTTTTTTTTTTTAATTTAAAAAATAAATAGCATAGGGTAGATACTTACTCCGAGTTGTCGTGTTTATTACCGATAAACCCCCCGTGAACCATAGGCGCAACTACTGAGCCCAAATGTTAAGAGTGCTGAAATTTTTTAACGTTCAGCGACATTGATTTTTATTGTATAGATCGTTATCTATAGGCGGTGTTATCTACCACAAATATTTATATTTTACTATAGATATCAATTTGTCTGTTTATATATATTTCTGTGGTATCTTAAACCGCGTGGAGAACTGCAACGGCGAACCAACCATGAATAACAATTAATATTTTCGACGAAAACGTCAAAATAAAAAATCTAATCCAACAGGAAAAAAACGAAACGGTTATTTTTTTTTCAAATTTGTGTCGGTTTATTTAGGACCAAGTGCGTTGAATTACGGTGTGACTGAATGTGCTGAGTTAGAGCTTGGAGTAATTCAGCATTCCCCTCCTAGTTGCGCCTTTGCCTGCGAACCCTAGAATATAGCCGGTACCCGTATAATACTTGTTATAATAATTTTGTAAATACTTGTTCTGCACTAAGTATAGGTACTTATTATCAGTTTCGTAATTGGGGGTTGGGGGTGTAAAGATTTTATTTTGTCACCTCAACCCCATCATACTATGACAACAATACGAATCTCTGAATCTTTTAAAATAAAAAAAGAATGCAATACATTAATAATTACATTTTATATTCATATTAGATAAACAAATATTTTTTTTCTTTAAATTATTTAATACAAGTTTACGTACGAGGTTTGTTCAAAAAGTACCAGGATTTTATATTTAATAATTACAAAAATGAAGGTACATATTATTTAAAGATATCTCCTTAAAAATACTCTCCTCCGAACGATATGCAGTTATCCCGGCGATCTTGCCATTTTTCAAAAGTCCTTTGGAACTGTTCCAAAGTTAAAGCTATGAGTTCTGTTGCCGCGTTCGCTCTAATTTCCTCTACATCTCGTAATCGTTGTCCTTTAAGCGCAGATTTTATTCTTAGGAAAAGGAAAAAAATCACATGGGCCCTGTTCAAGAGAATGGGGAGAGTCCGCGGGACAACAGTAATTTTTTATCGGCCAACAATTCACGAATCGACAGCGCTAAATGTGCCGGTGCATAGTCGTGGTGAACAATTGAGGAACGAATTTGGAACTTCTCATCTGTACATTTTCCTGTAAAATTGCAAGACAAGACTCAATTGAAATTCGCTTTGTTAACTCACGAACGGTTAATCGGTGGTCATTTCGTATTTTTTCGCAAATTGTCGTTACACCATCGTTTCTGGATGACGTCGACGGTCTTCCAGCACGTGGATCGTCTTCAGTTAACCGCCGACTGTTCTTGAAACGTTTAAAACACTCGAAAGTTACGGAACCCCTTAATGAATCATTCTCAAAAGCGGTTTTATTCATTTTCGTTACATCATTTTTATCAAGTTACAAGCAAAACTTGATGCACACGCGTTGTTCGTTAGTTTCGGACATGTCGAAAACGGCGAACAAAAAAAAACTGACTGGATTTAACCACGTGTAATATTTAACTGAGGTAAGATAGCGATTTCGGGTTTTGTTTAAAATATCCACTTATTCGCAGGGAATACATCTTTTTTTAATTTGAAATGTTATCGTATGTAGATTAGCCGCAATAACATTTGTCCTAGTACTTTTTGAACAGACCTCGTATATTTCACGTTTCTCCTGTTTCATAACATGTTGACATGGTGTCAACAATATCGCACTAACTGGTCTACAAAAATAAGAAAATTAACATTAAAATAATTATGTATTCTTCCGTTTAATTATGTGATTTAAGTCATTAATTTAGTCTTTGAATATGTCCTATACATAATATAATATAAATATATTAACACCATCCCTCATTCTTTTGATTTCGGTGTGAATAAATTATTACCCCCTAGTCTTTTACTCAGGCCCCTCCTCGTTATATTATAATGTGGACATATATATAATTAGCTGACCCGACAAACGTTGTCCTGCCTTGGCCATGAATGTTCGATTGTATGAGGAATAAATAAGTAGAAAATTAGTAAATGTGTTAACCAAATAATATATTTCATTTATTTAAATTTTGAAATTATAATAATTAAAAATATTTAATTTACATCTCGGAAGCTATCATTTTGCCTAATGCAGTATAAACAATTTCTATGAATAACTTTTTAAATCTAGGGTTTCTTCACGAACCATTTATTTATTTTCTTATCTCTGTATCTGCTACCCTTTAGAGGTTGAATTGGTAGCATCCGGGCAAATTATCTAATGTTTTTCTCAGTAAAAACCTTTCTTAAACTATTGCGAACATTTGAAGAAAAAAAAATAGTCAAATCCAGCCGTTTTTAAGTTATGACGTCACTAACAAAATATCGATTCATTTATATATATATATATATTTTAAGTGGGAATAGCAATTGCTTTCTAATAATTTTTAAAGGATATTTGTGTTCTTTAATATTTTTTGTTTTGTATGAGGTACTGTATTAATTTTTAATCAAATCGATACCCCGCATATAATTTTTTTTTCGTACGATACCTATAAATATGGTGGGGAGGCTTATTGTATTTGCATATCCTTTAATAGGATAAATAATAATAGCTGTAGAATAATCTAAATAAGATATACATTTGTTTTAAAACATAGCGGACTGAAATACAAAAATTTGAATTGCATATTTTTTAAGCAAAACGCATGATTGACAAATGTTGGCAATTTAATTGTTATTTTTAGTATATTTATATTTTTATATTAAAATTATTTATTTGCTATTAAAAATATTTTTGCGCATATTTCAGTTATTTTATTTTTAATTTTTATTTTGAGTTTTTTATTTCGACAATTTGAATGTGTTTTATGGATATTTTCAAAAATAAAATTAAAAAAATTAGCTGCATATTTTAAAGATTGTCGATCATTTTTTAAAACAAGTCCCGAACTCTATCTATAAATAATAAAATTCACGCCAATTACAAATTAAATAATAATATAACCGCGTACGCGGATAGTTTATGCAGATTACCGTAGGCAAATATACAAATATGCAAACGATTATAAATAATTATTGTACGTTTTAAAAGTGGTACAATATATAATATTATGTACCGTCCTAATTTAATTTCAATGGTTCGTGATCACGATGTAATTATATTATTATTTAGGCGAAACTAATTATGCGCTTCTGCAGCCTCCCGAGCGATTTTCTTTTGTTTTTTTTTTATAATGTAATATTTTGCGCAAAAAACATTACTCCATTAAGTATTTAAATTTATATTCACTATTGCGGCACTATTTTTACGGAAAATCTCCAACGCCCCACCGTATGTGTCCAACTTCTCACTCCATTCGGATTTAAAAATCAAGACTGTTTCCGAAGAAGCTAGCACCTTCTATAAAAGATACCATTCAAAACTCCTTTATCATCCCAATTCTCTTTTATCTAATCTAGGCACTCTATCGATTCTTGGAAACCCACAGAGGCAGCTAAAAAGGAAGTGGTGTAGAGACCTCCTTAGTAATTAATAAAACAAAATAAATATATTATCATTATCCAAATCTTTAATTAAATCATTCGTCAGGTAGTGTCATCACTGGGTCGCTTTATCATTTTATATATATTCTTTTATCACATATTCTTATTGTGCCCAAAGGCACAGATTGTATATATAACGTAAAAAAAAAAAAAAAACTATTGCGGTATCGCGAAAAAATCCAGAATAACATTGGTTATCTGTATCGTTTTCTGAAAAAAAAAATCCTATATTTTACGTGACGGACTATATCTTTTCTGTGGGGGGAAGCCTCTCTATCGAGTGTATTTCCTTTTGCGAGTATTCATTGCTTTTCAAAACAATAGAACCTATTAGTGCTATGCACTCGTCTTATTTAAATTAAAAATTGATTATTTATAATTTATAAGAATTTTAACTTTCATTATATTGTTGATCGACGCCATACATTTGTAACAAATTCGATTACAACTATTTACTATTGGATAGTTTATTTGGTTTTCTCGTGTTTTAACCCATCTAATTCCGTATCTATGGTTATTATTTATACAATAATAAAAAAAATTATTTTACAAGTTATAAAATGTATAAATATCAGTAATTTATGTTTTTACAATTTTTATTTTTAAACTCGTTTTCTGTAATACTACGGTATTAATATCTGTAGAATACGGTGATTTCCTGGGCTCTGAACTTTATGCGTTAAAAAACAATCGAGTATATGCAATGTGCATACATATGCACCAACAAAAATTTAAATGTACAGTACAACATATAATTATTATTTTTGTTTTATAAAATATGTATAATTGCATGTATAATGTATACGGGAATAAACTTTAAATATGCATACATTTTTACAAATTACATATTATTTTTTTGTTTTATTAAAATTGAAATATTAATAATTTTTGGAATATAAAAAATGATTATTAATAAATTTCAGTCGAGTCCCAAATATATAAAGTTTAATGTATCAAATACAGCGAATTTTAAATCGTGTTATTCTATATTTACCCGAATTGCATTAATATTGCGTTTATAATCTTTATATACGCGAAAATATAGTAAAATATTACAAAATATGCAACATACAATTGTTGTATTTTGATTGTATGGATTACGAAACGAATTTGTATCGAATCAGATTTTGAATGTGAAGCTCCCAGAAAAAAATATGCAAATGCATAAGGTTCCAAGAATCCCCGGTCATTATTATTTAGTTCAGATTTATATTCTTTTAAAACGGCTTAAATACGTTACTAAATATTCTCTAAATAAACTTATATACAAATACTATCTTAAAAATTAGCGAAATATGCAAAAAATAATCGTTGATCGTTTATCGATGGACATGACTATAATAAGCTTAATATGCAATTTTTTTCAATTATTTTTTTTTTTTACAATATATTCCTATAATAATTATTCAAGTAATGCACTGAGGTAATACACTTGTATAATAGAATTATATTATATTAATAGTGGGAATATAAAACGAGACAATATTAATGAATTAAAACATATAAAAATACAATTTCTTTGGTATATTTTAATGTTAGTGAGGTATATTCTTTGTAAGGTTTTATTTCGGTGACCTAATGAGTATACTATTAAATATTACTGCGTGTTTTTTTTTTTTTTTTTTTATCAAAATGATAATGTTCAGTTACTTTAATATTGAAATTAATAATAATAATTTTAAAATTATAATAAATTAGTATTTTTTTCTTACAATTAACAAAACGTGCTAAATGAGCTAAATAAATATTTCATAACCTGAAAAATATTCTCAAATTAGAATAAAAATAATTTAAAAACCTTTTCCTGATTTCACGTTATTTCACACCTCATTTGACTGTGTACACTCTGTAACGATATATAAAAACATATAAATCTACACTATAGTCGGTGCTCATTGCATTTGGAGACATTATATGATATAATATTATGTCATAATATTTCATAATAAAAACATTACCTATTAAGGTATTAGGTCGTGGTCATAGCGGTGAGCAAATTTCTGAGGAAGGAGGCAACTTTTTTTTTATTTTGGCTTATTTTTTTTAACATTTCGTTAAACATGTTTTAATCGGGCGAAGTCCTGACTCCTGGAACTCCCCTCCGGATTTTTCCCAAATGTTTCTCATCGAAGCTTTCTGTACACCGTTATTATACTTGTATTGTTATTATTATTATTATTTTTTTTAACTCCTTCTAAATGTCTGGAAATGTAATTTAATTCACCGGTCAATTTTTAAATATTATACAAAATACATGCATTCAAATGTTTTGTACGAATAAAAAGTCATCCGAAGTATACCTAGCAATATTAATTTTATTCTACTTGTGTAATTTTTTTTTTCTTATACTAAATCCACCGGATTATCGGAAATCAATTATATCCTCGACTATATTCTTAATAGACGGATAAGTACACGAACACTTAGACTGTGTAAATAATTGTTGAGTTTTTGACATATATACTGTTATCAGGGACAGTAATCAGTTACATCTAATCAAAGTTACATAGTTTGTCTCAATTAATACATCTTTAATTACCTTTAAAAAAATGTAACTCATTACAATTTGTTTTGTAATTAATTGTAATAGCAGATATACGTAACCTAAGTTACGTATATCGTCAGGAATTAGTAGATTTTGTCGATAGTCGATTATATTATTGTTTCAACTAACTATTCGAATAATACTATTTTTAATAGTCATCTCTTAAACAAATCGTACAAATAAAATTATTTATATATTAACTTATAAATTTAGTTTAATGTATTTTGTGGATTGGCGATTATTATTTTAATATATGTATATTTAATATTATAATATTACTGGTTACTTAATTTGTAACCAGTTACATAAAATTAGAGTAACTTGTATCCAGTTGCACTATTATGTACTGTGACTTGCTTCATCTCTAACTATTCGTGCAATATGTGATGTAACATAAATCTACCACAAAACAAATATCTACTCAAATATAATTCGAATCGGTTGTTTATGAAAGGGAGGCTAAAAGTTACACTTTTTTGAAAAATGGTTACACCTAAATAACTAATTGAAAAATGTATTTTTTGTGATTTTTTTCATTTAAAATTGCGAATAAAAATACTAATAAAAACATTTTTTGTTTTAAATCCCCCCCCTTTTTTTTTGTATGCATATAAAAATAACCGATTATTGACGTGCGATCTACTTTATAGGTTACCATGGATAAAATACATCGAATATACTTTAAATAGTTTTATATTTTTTTTTCATAAATAATTTGTGTGTACCTCTGCTACCTATATACGAATTGCACGTTATTTACATACGTTTATGTCGTATTTTTACGTACATATCGATAAAAAAAAAAAATGTATCATAATACTATTATGTAACATTCACATAGCTCTTTTAATATGCCCTTGTAACATTTGTCGAATACTCCCAAGCATTTTTCTTTAAATCGTGTACTTTCAAAATCGATGGTATTATTATTATAACCTAACCAAATCGCGCAATAATATCTTTTATCGCTGACCGAATTCGATATTTTTGCGTTTAAAAGGTTTTAACGATTCCTATTCGAACAGAGGGGTATTTAAACCGATGAATCCGAAGTGTGTCGTTTCATTTATGTATATATATAGGGAGGTTTATACTGTTATTATAATTCTCCACTTTAACCGATCGTTTGCCATTTCTTTTGGACTCTTATACGTGACGGTTTACGCTTTTTTATTAAACTGTCATACGAAGGAGTTTCGAGGTTTACCTGCTGTTCTCTTTCTCTCCTTCAAGTACGACACTATGCCACTTCTTCCACGGGCGTCTACTATTATCGTGTGCTCAATAATTTTCCATAGACGTCTAATTTAATCGCTTCCATCAAACTGCGTATTTCTCCAACGATATCTGACTAATTCCCTCGTTAGTTATCCGTTTCGTCCGGCTAATTATTCTATCAGATTGTAAACTTTTTAGTTAATTAATGCTCAGCCTCGCCACCTGTACACATGACGATAATTTTTATAGATCATAATTTTAAATTATACAATTTTAGATCATAAAAATACAGGGCCTATTTTTAGTAATGTTTCGTATTACACCCATTTTATTTTAGACCATAAATTCTCGTGGTCACAAAATAAAAATTTGTCCCCATACCCTTAAATACAGTTATTTCACTATTTTTTTTATACCATTTAACATTGATTACAATTTTGCTCAAACAAATATTACCAGGTTTAAACTTTATCAAGGAGAAATCTATGGGTAAAGTAAAAAGTAAAGTATAAAAAAAAATATCACATATTATCATATTATCTATTATAGTTTGTGTACTTTATTGATACATTATTCTTTTAATAAATTTGTTAAAATAATGTTCCTTTGGGTTTAATTCCTTATTATAAATCAGTAAAATAATTTGAACAAGTTATAAAATATCATAATAATTAATAATAAATTTTAAAATACTTTATTTTTGATCGAATTTCCTTGATATAATTATTTTAACATTGTCAATCAATTAAAAAAATACTACAACAAAACATAGTTTAGAAATATTATTTTCGAAATCACACTTAACTTAATAAATAAGTCAGTGAATTTTAATGAATCCCTTTATTTATTTTATTATTTTATTGAGATCAAAATTCCAGTTAGGTTAAAATAAATAATTGATATCAATTTCGATAAAATAATATACGTTTAGTAATATTAACTTTTGAGTGTAACCACAGTTTTAAATCTAAAATCGCGATGGTAACTAACAACGATGACTGATAAATAAAAATGCCAAAGCTTATCAAATACTATTTGTTATATAAATAAAATACATTTAAAACTGACATAATCTTAGCCATCGCTGCACATTTTATAATTCCGTATTACACACAAAAATAGACCTTGATAGATATTACATTTATGCGCATTTTTCATTGCAATAAAAATTAGCCGGTGACACTATTTCCTGGTTCATTTAAAATTTTAACAAGTCGTACTATTCGCGTCAATATCATCATATAAATTATAATTTAATTTTACATTTTTACGAAATTGTGTGCTATACGGTAATTTTTTGGTCATTTAATGCTATTCTTTAAATTTTCCTTGTGAATATATTTGCACTTGCATTTTATAAATTATGGTAAATTCAGTTGGTTTAACACGTGTTTTTTTTTTTTTTAAATTTAATTTCGGCTTCAAATATTCATTGTATTCGTTATTCATTTATCTCATAATTCTAGGTCGTTGTACCTAAGCTATAGATAATAAATATCAAATATTATTACATGGTGTGATAAAAATCACACTCCATAGAAAAAAATGAATCGAAAGCTAGATTATATTTATCGTAGGACAACTAAATGAGTTAGTTTGATAGTTTTTTCACCGGAGTATTTTTTCGTTTGTATTTCAGGTGTTTTTATTAAAACATTTTCATGTCGTTTTTTTTTTTTACATTTGTTCAATACTTTTAGGTCATATTAAGTTCCGGGTCCTAGTAATAACATATCTATTATCCGCACCTGAACAATTTTAAACAATTGTGATTTACCCGAGGATTTACCGACAAACGCCTAAAAACTACAATTTATTATTGAAGGTTTGTTGGTTTAAATATATTGTGTTGTCATTGCAGTGAATGGTTACTATAGCGTTGCATTGCCACACTGACGATTAATTTACATATATAGGTACCGATATTAATATTATAACATTTTAATGATATTATTATAACAATGACAATTTCATTTAATTCGAATTTTTTTTACGTCTACTTTTAATTAATTTACCGAATTCGAATTCTGCCACTTATTCTTTGTAGTCTGGTCGTGTCTCCTGTTTATAGTAGTATCCGAGTTTCTCTGTAGTTTGGCAAACGCTTTTTATTTTTAGTCTGTAAATTCCACAGTATCCGATCGGTATGCATTGTTTCTCTTCTATAACTACGATGTTACATCGACTTCTGCATTTAATAATAAATACGTTTTGCTCGGAATATTCGGGACAGCTATGAAACTGTTTTTAAATTTTTTTTTTTTTATGCATTTTTGAGCCACCGATTTAAAATATACTCCTCCAATATCAATAAATTACGTTAGTGCATACGTTAAACAGCTCCTTGATCTCTAGGTAGTTATTATTTAGTATACTTTTTTTTAGGATCTCTTATGCTATCTATTCTATGGAACTTTTTTTCGTTAACTCCGCGATCTGCGGGTAAATCTGCTCTATTTTCACTTCTGGAATGCGCAGCGTTATCTTATAGTGAAACTGGCAAAAATACGTTAATAGTTTGTATTATTATAGGCAATAGTAAATAATAAAATATCTGTTTTCGTTTATACATTCGGTCGGGTTAAATCAGCGGTGAGCCGATATAACTTTTTTTTCCCGCGAACCGATATTAACAACTTCATCAACTTAAAAACAAAAATAATAATTTAAAAATTACGTTTGGACTTATGGACTTCAACTTTGGGGGGGAAGGGTAGCTAAAAAATCCAATACCAACAAAATTCAAGTTTTTCAGAATACCTCATTTCGAAAAATCACTAATACTCCTTGTTTTGTATCTAGTTATACTTTCCACAGCGACCTTCATATTAAAACAATTAACGAAGAAGTCAACATTTTTTACAATAAATTCTACTTTAAACTTACCTTTTACCACAACCCGCTCATAAAAAATGTACACATTCCAACACTTCCTAGCAATTCCCGTCGTAGATTAAAGAGAACATGATCTCCTTTAATCCTGTTACGTTCGTATAATTCAATCCTCAACTACTGAAGTGTCACTAATGGATGGATTCTTCATTCAAGCCTTTTCATACCTATTGTTAATTCCTCCCTTACAAATTCTTATTGTGAATTTTTTTATATAG
Organism: Tuberolachnus salignus; assembly: GCA_956483605.1. NCBI lineage: Eukaryota > Metazoa > Arthropoda > Insecta > Hemiptera > Aphididae > Tuberolachnus > Tuberolachnus salignus. The sequence continues at coordinate 17,891,278 of OY101434.1, forward strand.
ATGGTTTATTTTCTAAATTAAAAAAAAAAAAAATATCCAATTTTGAAATTAGATCGATATTTTGGTTGGTAAACCAATTTATTCGTATTCCCTGAGACATTGACGTTTTCCCTATATTTCAATATCATCAATATCGGTTTATGCCGATACTCACCACTAGGTTAAATAGGCTTCAGTTTCAAAACTCACGTGATCCAACTATAGTTTTGACTCGGGAATTCCTAGAAACGGGAATATGTACTTATGTACTTTTCGCCTTTTTTGATATTTCGGGTAAAAAACACTTGTTTAACTGTATAAAATAGAACTCGATGCTGAAGAATTCATGTACCTATAGTACGTAAATTACCTATGTGTAGTTTAAATGTTTTTCTGTTTTTGTTAGTTGATATTATACTCATTATGTCGACTAATTGCCAGTATAAATTATCGTACGATTTTTAGTAGGTAATAAAATTAATAGCTTTTTAACCATGCAGGTACACGCGTGAAGATTAAAACTTGTGTTGTTACACAATACACGTAATAAATCGCGTTACTGATTTTTTTTTCTCGCTAAATTAAAATTAGACACTGTTTTGAGAACTATACAAACGAACAGAATTAATATTATTAATATTATTATTATTTTATTTTTTAATGATGGGCATTTAAAATGCCCCGAACAAAATTAGAACATTTCAATTAATCGTATTAAGTTTTAAAAAGAAATAAAAATTATTTTTAGCTATGTTTCCTATATTTTTTTTTTGTAATATTATATTTATTGTAATGTTTAAATTAAGTAAGTATATTCGACCCCCGGGAACGCTCTTGAAGGAAATGATTGAGAATGCAATTATTTAAAAGTTTAAGAAATCGATTCGAGAATCTCTCAAAAGAGTTCATAGTTATAATTGATTTGTTCTAACTTTGTCGATTTTTCCATGTATTTATAATACTTGCATTTTTTATGGTATATTAAGATAGCTATTCATCGTAGTCCTTTTAATATCCTTTCATTTTATATCGCAGAGTAATTTCTTTAAATGCGGTTGCTGATGCATTAATGTGTTTTAGAGAATTTTAGACATTGTTGTTGATACGTAATTTTGAATTTTAGATAAAGCCTAATTGTCAAATGTTGTTTTAATATGTTATTTTTTGTTCAAGAAGTTGGATTGTGTCGATAAATATTGTGCTTCGAATTCTAAAAAAAAAAAAAAAAAAAAAAAACAATTAAGCACACTTGTCCTTCAGAAATTTGAATCGTTTTAGGTTTTTACCGTAAATTTGCCGGGAAGTTTTACATATTAGATACAACCATGCTTACTAAGTATATTGAAAAGAAAAGAAATCTTTTGAAATTTTACATCCGTTTTAAACTAATAAATACCCGTTAATTTTCGACTTTATCCGTTTCGTTTAAATATTTATTTACCGGTGTCCATTATAAATAATCGTGTGCCTAATTAACTAGGTAGGTACCTATATAGTGTACATTATGCGTAGTTACACTAATATTAATAATTCTTGGTCGTAATATTGGTTGATAAATTAAAAAATTTACATAATATGTCTTGCTCTAAAACCCTGGTTAGAGGTTAAATTTCGATTTGTGTCCTCTATCGCAGTGGTCTTCAACCTTTTTGACTCAGGCCCACTTTTTTTTACTATACATTTTTCGCTACCCATGTTAGTTCTATTAGCCATGGAAATTAAAAAAAAAAAAAAAGGCTAAAATTGCTCAGTAACATAATGTGCTATTATATAAGTACTATTATAACTAAATACAAATTTAAATTTTTGTTGATAGTATTTGATTATTATTATTGGTAATGATACAAAAAAAAATTATTTTAACAGTGCAATCCGCAAATAATGTTCGGTTTGAAGTCTATTTCTTTTTAACATTTTCTACGGTTTACTCGTAAATTATTATATCTGATGTAGTACCACGTACAATTTTTTATACTTAATTTGTTTACAAATTTATTCATTTAGTTTGCCAAGTAAAATTTGTATACTTATTATTATTTTATAATCTTGATTTTTTTTTTAATTTTTAAAAAAAACAACGCGACTCATCGCGACCAAATTTTAAAGCCACCAGTTGAAGACCACTGATCTATTACATTTAAAGTGTTTAGGGCGTTTATTTTCTTATAGCCCCGCTCCTCCCTTTAATGCTATTGCATAATCGAATTTATACTTTCCAATTTAATATATTTATATTATTGTATTATTATATATTTTACGTAAAGTAGTATTTATAAATTGCCGGCAAATATATGTAGCCGTGTAGTCTATACCCACCAAGTTTTTGTGATTTTCTTTTTGTCTATATTCTATAATAAAATAATCGTGTATGTACTTGCTAAAAATAATCTTTTTTGTAAAACTTTATAGTTGGAGGATTAAGACCTTCAGAACCGGAACAAAAACCTTCGCCGGGCCTTTGCAGTCCCGTTTATAAGAGTTTTTAAACTTGACATAATAAAATAATAATAGGAATAATAACGTACACAGAAAACAATGCAATCGTACAATATTATTACCTCGAACCTAGATTACAATATACATAAACAATATATAACAATACCCACCTATATTATTTTTGTTGGTTTACAACGAGCAAATATTATAAAAGTAGAATAGTATAATATTTTAAAAGCACGGACAAGTGCTTGGTGATTGATGTTGTGGGTTTTGTATGCTATTTTTTCGACTGGGGAGTGGAGTGTTCAACCATAACATTTATCCAGGAACGACGTGCTGTGGGCTGTTTAAAACTTTTAATATTTAGACGCGTTTATTATGGAAAACGCTGTGTCGGTACTGGACGACTCCCATAAAAGATAAGAGTCTAATATATTATATAGTATTATTATAACACAATTGATATTTTACTCGAATGTGAGTTATGCGAAACGAGTCGATATCCCGACAGCCCGACGTATTATATCTACGTCCCCAATACAGTCAATAAGGAAACGGTTGAAAATAATAATAATTCAATCATACAGTACAGTAGCGAAGAGAATAGATATTAAATTGATAGACGTTATTTATATATATTTATTATTGACGTCATCGCGGAGAATAATTAAGTGTTGTATCGAATTGTCCGTATGGTACGGACCGGCGGCGAGTCGTTTAAAAAAATATATTCCGGAGCGAGATATTATTGTATATAATTATGTAGGTTAGATTTTGACGGGAGACAGGATACGCGAATAGGAATTTATATATATCGTGTTCGTGTATATTGATTACAAATTTTCTAGATTGTTAAACAAAGCCCCCTGACAAAAGAAAAAATAACCACAATAACTTTGATATAACGTTATGATTTCGTTTAAAATTACGATAATACGCTAAATAATATTATACCGACGAGAAGGTACGCGTGAAAAATAATCGCGAGTACCTCCTACTATTACTATTATTGTTGTAAAGAAATAAAAAAAAACACATACAATTTAACGACACGATTATCTATAAGGAAGGAATCTTCAATGTATACGTGTATATTACATAATTACCGTTATTGAATTACGTGCTTTTGACATTGAAATAGTTGTATTAATTTTTTGCTTTGCGTATACATTTTTATAATTTATAGATATATCGTATAACTTATTGTACTTATTAGTTATTGTTTACCTTATTTATTTTTTAATAAATCGATATAGGTATAACATATAAACTAAAAGAAATAATAATATATATATAACCTAGATATCAAATCCGATAATGTAAGGAACTGCTAAAATAAAAACAAATCATATATACAATTTAATACATTCTAGTGACAATGGACAATATCGCATTGTTCAGTAGTATTTTCAATAGTGTTAGTATTTGAACCTCTAGAGAAAAAACCTTTTTTCAGAATTTTCGTTACGGAAAGAAAAGGTTTATTATTTCATGATACACGCAATTCCAAAATAATAGTTTGCCTTTATTTATTTATTCTATGAAACTATACTCACCTATGCTTAGTGGAGCAAAGTAAAAAAAAAAAATTATTACATTACGCTCAACTTTTCTTTTTTTGACCACTAAATACAACTTACGATGACGTCGCGTAAAATTGTCAAGCATTTCTGCTCGACCAAAACAATTTTTTTTACATACAAAACCAAATAAAAACTAAAAACCTAGAAAACTTCAAATGCCTATAAATAGGGCAAAAATAGCCAACTCATTTTGAAAATTTGTCCACGTCTAGAAAGGGCTAATATTAGTATTATGTGAAAATTATTTCTACTATTATTTTAAACCGAGTTACTTAAAAAATTTTTTTTTAAAAAAATCGAAAACGAAGAAACCGTTATTGCCCTAAATATTCCTGTTTATCCTACATTTCCCCCCACCCAATTATTTAGAATACTATAACGTAAATCAAAATATGACCCACCTCAACGCACCGAATAGATACGAAATGTTTTCAAAAAAGATGCAACAACGCTTGAAAATCCGAACATGATTTCTGGTAGAAAAATCGTTTACAGATCCTAACCTAACCTAACCTAAAAAAATACAACACATCATAGTAAAATCACTACGTACCGTATCCGCTTAGCGCACAGGATCGAATAGATTTTATTTATTCATACAACCGTTTGTTGTTGGCGCCCGTAAAATAAAAAAAATATCAAAAACTTTTTCGTTTCGTTTTATAATTTAATCCGGCCGTACAATAGACGAAATACGTATATTATATATTTGGGATTTTTAATCTAAAATTTGTTCGCTTTCGGATGTGTTAAACTCACACCAAACTCAGCCCAAACTCGTATTATTAAATCTCGTATCAAGTTTATAAATAGTATTGAGTAATCACTACTTTTGGCGATGACCGTCGATCACGTAAAACGTCCACTGTGACGCGTTTAACGTCTTTACGTGACGAACGATTTAAATCAAACGAGAAGACGACGAATTTTTCGTACGGACGCATAGCGGACAAAGATATTTTAATGATGATAATTTGTACTTTGTTGTGACTTAAGAAAACAAAATAGTATTCTATTATAAAAATAAAAATTGTATTTAACCATGTCTCGAACATTTTGTCAACACGATTTTTTGTTCTATTGCATTTTATCCATCGTTTAACGAATTCGCTCATAAAAGTATAAATATTTGATTTTCAAGTCACCTTGGTAATGACTCGATCGCTCTATCACATTATTAAACTTGCACTGAACAAAATCGTAGAGGGCTTCAACTTTGTAATTTTTGATTGATTTTAAATCCAATATTTTTAACTATAAATCACGACGAGTTCATTTCAAACTCCATTATATTCAACAAATTCTAAACAAAAATTGATTTATGAAAAATATTTGGCAACAAATATGGGCGGCTAGAAATTGTAAAATGTTTTTAATGTCGTACATATTATTTAAGTTAGCTGGAATAAGTCCTTCAAGTGGCTTGACATATGCAAGCCTTTAATAGAAACGAGTATTCATTAATTCATTTAAAAAGTCGTGAAAATGAAAGTCTAATATAGGTGGAACATTTACAATATATTTCTGGGTTTTTCACAAGTAAAATTAGTAATAAGAGTTTGTTTTTTACATATTCAAGACATTTTTATTTCAACATTAATACTTTTTTTTTTCAATAAGACAAAATCGATATAAGTCGTAAAATAATGAATAGTATTATACAAAAACATGAACCATGTGGAGGCTATAGCTCCCTTAGTCCCCCCCTTAGGTACACCACTGTCAATAAAAATTAGAAAAAATGTATAAATTGATATAGAATAACATTCTAGGTTTAAAAATAGCTAATTCCAATATATTATATTTTCAGTATTTTTTCAATTTTGTTTTGTTTTTGGTCCATGTTTTTGTGGGACGTTACATTTAAACTAGAATTCGATTGTATATTTATTGTATGCAAATTCTTTATAATATGTTGTGTACGCGATGATTTATTTATTTTGCCCTTGACTCTAGCTGACAGTGTTCCGATGGATGATTATCGTTTCCATTATTGTTTCGCTCAATGCCTCCTTTTATTGTGTTTAAATACAACGTCGGTAGTAAATTCTTTTATAATAATTACTATTCTAGTACTGGTGATACATACAAGGTTTTCTTTAAATTCGTTCAATTGCTCATACATATATATGTTTTATTGTTCGGTTATCTCGGGACCATAACTGTTAAAAAAAAAAAAAAAAGTTTTACATTTTTATTGTTTTCCTCGCGTTTATTTCATCTAATAGATCATTAGAAGCGAAATCGAAAAGCTTCTTCGTACCGCTCGGAATCCGGAGACGTTTAGTATCTTATAAACTTACAATAGATAGACGCGCTTATATTTTTTTATGATAGTTTTTTTCTGTCGCGTTAAACAACTAATAGGTATATCGAAAAATAACCACTCTAAAGTATCAACTAGACAAAATTTTCTACCGGAAACAGTATAGGAGTGTATAGATTGGATGAAGTCTTCTGGCAGAAAAAGTGTTTACAGAAAAAAAAAAAAGTTCTACTCAGAATATAAAATAAAGTATTATTTGAAAATCAATACTTTAAAACGTACGCCGGTTAATAAATACTATTCTACGTAAATAAACTTCATAAAGGTATATGTTAATTGTTAATATTTCTTTTAAAAAAAAAACAAAACATTATATAATCCTATGTAAAAAATATATTTCGGACTCCGGCTTCTTCGTTCTTATTTAAAGGTTACGTTTTGTACGATTATTATCGTGTTGAAATTATTACTAATACAGTAGTAATAACAACAATAATATTAATTATAACGATGATAATAATATAATAAACTCATTATATTTCACGTTACAAGAGCTAATTATTATCAGTTTTTACGGTGTTCTATTACTTATTATACTAATACAATCGGAATCGACCGTTGTCAGACGGTTTACCGGAAACATACATAATCATATGTTTTACAGAAGTGCATTTTCGATGTTGATAAAACGTTAATTATTTTTAATGTACGTGCCGACGTGTAATACCAATCAGAATTTAGTAATCAATCGGATAGCGGTATCCGATCCCCTTAATTATATTATACAATTTATATTCTTTTAAAACATCTAATATACGATGCTGCTAATATTCTCTAAAAAAAACCTACAAATATTCTTATTAAATTCTCTTAAAAATAAGAAAATTACACAAAAATTATAATCAATGAACATCAATATAATACGCTTTAATATACAATTTATTTCAACTATTTATTTTAGATTCTGAGCGGAGCGAAGAGTCTTGTGATTTCACAATGATGTTAATTTTTTTATTTTTCTGTTTACACCTTTCCCACCAGAAGACTTCATCCGACCTATATACTTCTTTCCGGTAGCAAATTTTGTCTGTTTAGTACTTTAGAGAGGTCATTTTTCGTTATACCTGCAAACGCGGCAGAAAAAACTACCAAAAAATGACGAAAAAACAGGTAAAACACGATTTTGTCAAATTCGAGTTTTATTATTTATTTTTTATTTATAACATTTTTTACGAATGTGTACACATTTTTTACTCCTGTAAGACTGCATAGACTCAGAGTAACGATATGTAAAAACATTTAAATCCGAAATATAATAATTATAATATTGTGTTTTTCGATCATAAAATATTGTACGAATACGCATTTGAATACCGTATCGTTATTCGATTTTCGGTAGACAGATGTGTAACGATGACTGTTATTATAATACGATATCTAGACAGAAGTGACCTGTTTTATGGTTTATTGATTTGTTATTAACCTTAATCGTGGTTTTATTGTAATTCAGTAAAGGCTTTGTAATATTCAATGTCACGGGGAACCACCAATGAGGAAAGTTATCGATGACACCCATTACGTTTAAAACAGTTATTTAATTAACGGACTGTAAAGTCAATGTATATAATAACATTATATTGATAAAGTACAAGTATTATATTTTATAACATATAATTGGCAATAATTTATTATTTATTTATCTATTTTTTTTTTCAGATTAAAAATGGACGCAGGTTATAAAGAAGAGCGGCCTCCGCATCCTAGAGCCACTGCCAACTTTTTTGAAATCCTGACATTTGGGTAATTATGTTAAAAAAAAAAAAAAAAAAACATTTATTTGGACAAATAAAACTGTAGGTAGTTCGACTAGACGTTTAAATTGATATAATCCAATGGATTTTATAGATTAATAATGTCAACAATAACAAAACGATATATTGTATCTGGAACATTTCCTTCGGGAAGTTATTTTTTTCTAAAATAAATATACTAGATATTCTTTATCTATATAGTAAAAATAGATCGATATGTTGCCAAATCGTTATTAAATGGATTATTTTAAAAACAAACTGTGTAGGTAATAATAATATGTCTGTTGCATGCTTTTTCGTCCCTATGCCCGTTAGAAGTATAAATTAATAAAACGAAAGTGGATCTATCTTCGTGGATTTTCCGTCTGTATATATAAATTCAAAGGTTCGTTTTCACAATAATACACGTGAAATTAATATTTATTTCTATACGAAAATGCGAATTCAATACAAATATCCCCCCCCCCGGTCTTCTTCAGATTCAATCTTGCTTAAAGCACATTTTCCAAATTATTCCAAATAATTATAATCATTTTCGTTTATGCGGATACGCCTGGGGGTACGTAACCGTTCGTGTTATTAATCAGAATTTCTGTTCGTACCTATATAATATTTTCTGCTAGGGTATTATTTAATAATATTTTTTTTATGCGATCCAATCTCAAAAGTATTTCGATTATTTTACTATTATTGTTTGTCACGGCTATAAATGACTACACTTAGCTAATTGAAAATTTAGTAGTCCAACCTTGTCGTTCTTATTTTTTAGTCGAGTATGGCAGAATTTCGTAGTTTCTATTAATACATTTTCGTTTATACTGATTAATATTCCGTTTAATGTTTATCGCGTAAAAGAAAAAATGTCCGTCCTTGAAGCAATATTGATCCCGGTATTTTATGATCAATTTTAATTATTTGTAAGCATGCCACATTTCATAACGTATCGTTTTTATTCTGTTTCCTTGTTTATAATACCAATGTTAAATATTATGGCCGTTGAAACCGATTACATAAATATTTGATTATACAATTAGTTTATTAATTGTAAAACTTGTATACCTATAGTTGCTTTAACTGCGCTACAAAAGAAAACAAAAACAACTGTATTGTAAAGGACATACATTTCTTTTTCGATTTATATTTTTCATAATTCAGGGATGTCCAACCTTTTGGGCGGACCTTGAGCGATGTAAAGCCATCGTTGGCCCCGCAAATGACCTTTGTTTTTTTTTATCCGCTCGCAAACCAATCCTTTGCCAAAAATAAAACGCAAATTATTTGATAATAGACGCCGTTAAACCGTGTACAATATAGTGATGCGTGCAGTTTTAAAATTTACAAAAGGACTGTGTAATCGTATTTTATTGTTAATTCGATACGTACAAATTTCTTAAGCTTTAGATAATTTTTTTTTATTATTACGCAAAATATTTTCGTACATGGGCTTTGCACGCGAGCACGTGGATTTTTGTATAGATACGTGGACAGAAAAGGCCGTGACGGTCGATCGTTCAAAGTCCGATTGGCTTTTTTTTTTTCATTAAAAACTGTGTCATTGTGATAACGCACAAACCTAATGAAAAACATTCTATAGAATAAATAATACTTAATTATATGTTATCACTTATCACGACAAGTAGTCGGCCGTTAGATCGATACAAAGCAATTATCAAAAAACAATTTACAAATTTTTAACGAATCGAGTTGCACTCGACTATTGATAAGATTTGAAAAGATCACGGATAATATAATAAAAAATATTTAAATCGGTATTGATAATGACGCGTGAGCTATTCGTGTTGTTAACAAAATAACCATAGACAATGGAATTTTTTTTTTTTTTTTGTCCGTGTATTCATGCCATAAGTTTGTTTTATAACATATGATGTTCTAATGACATCGTAATTTGTCCGTACAATAATATACTCATTACTCACACGTGCATTCCACTCCATAATCTACTATAATTTATATTACTCGTTTGCATATTCGTTGTATTCGTTTATGAATAACAAAACGATAATAATTGTTTATGGAAAAGAGTAAATCATGCCTCTTGATTAACAGAATTTAATGATCTTGATTAATGATCATTTTATTTCCATATATATATACTTAGTGTCTTAATTTCATATTTAAAAATTAATATACGCTATTAATTTAAATATTATTCTTAATATTTCAGTTTATTTAGATGGCGCGAGCTTTTAAAAAAAAAAAAAAATTTTATAAAAAGAACTAGTAATTCGAAAATGTAATAACAAAATCAAATTGAATTTATATATAGTTCATTGAATTTAAGATTGATTACCAATACAGTCACCGTTTTGACATTGTTTATTTCGTTATTATTTATTATACTCATAAATCATTTTACGGTTACGAAAAAATAACAATATGCACTTAGAAAGTATCTTCCAATATTATTACCTTCGAATGAATCAAACAATGATGTAATCGACTTTTTTTTTTTCATTCAGGTGGACTATGAAACTCTTCAAAACCGGACGAAAAAGAGATTTAGAAGTAAACGATTTATATGCAACACTTAATACTCATTCATCGTCGTCATTAGGAAACGAATTGGAAAAGTAAATTTTTAATAAAAAAAAAAAAAAAAAATATTGGTTTGTGTTTTGGTATTTTTCAATCGAATACCTATAATTTAATTTTATCCGGTTTAAGGAAATGGAGAATAGAATTAGCTAAAGCGAAAAAGTCAAATCGACAGCCTAGTTTATTAAGAGCTTTATGTCAAATGTTCGGACCTAGGCTAATGGTCTATGGATTTTTACTCTCAATTGTTGAAATCGTATTAAGGTAAGATTTAAATTGTGTATAAGGAAAGAATAATTTGAACCGTTGTAATCCAAAAATGCGTTACTTCCGAGTACCTACATACAATTTAATGTACAAACTTAATTGTTTAGTTAGATATTTTGAATATCTAAATACATATAGAAGTATTTAGGATTGCTACCTATTATTAGTTGTTAAGTTAGTTCGTTTTCGTTAAATTGGTACGTAAATTATTGATTTTTGATTTTAATAAGAAATAATACCTCGTTATATGATGTTTTTGGTGATAGTAATGATTTTTATCGATTTTATTGTTTTAAAACTCGAATGTGTTTTATCATAATTCTATATTAGTATACGATTAAGTATAATTATACCATTATAATTGTATTCGTAATTTAAATATTATATATAGGATGTTTTTTTTCCTTAGTAAAGTATTAACGTACGTCGAGTATTAACGGATGTTGTACATCTAAATTTTAATTAAGATTAAGGGAAAATTAAGATACACGCGAGATTCTCTAATTTTGCATTAGCCTTAATATGTTTGTTGGCGAAACCATCGCCGACTTTTGATATTCAATCGGCGATATACATTACAAATTCCATAAATTAATAAAGTATTTAAATTAAAACAAATTTCGGCGTTTCCTTTGTTTTGTTAGTTCCCATCTACCCGGTGATGTCGATATATAATAAGTGTATGTAAAATTAATAATAGTGTTTCCTAAGTTTGTTTTTTATTGTTCGTATTCTCGTTAATTATTATTTTATTTCGTCGTTTAGTATATTTTAAAAAAACAAAAACACTATTATATTTTATTAATTCAATTTTTTTTTTTTTTTTTTTCAAAACTATAAATTAATTTTTTTTTTTTGCATGGAACCACGGAGGCGTATTTTACAGTCCTATAAAATAATGTTCGAAATTACATTACATTTACTAAGAACGCCTTTTTTCGTTGTTTTTGTCATATACGTACTAAAAAACGCGTATCATAGTAAAATAAGTTTTCGTGTCTCCTCGAGTCCTTGGTCGGACATTACGATACACATTTTTTTTCTTGTTTTTGATCTATTTTTCTATTGAAAACAATAACTATGACCAATGTGGGAGTTTTTTTTTTAAAGTATTTAAATTATTATTTTTATTGTTCTAAACGAAACAAATATATTCGAACGAATTCACTTCAGACGCAATAGCGCTGTTGCGGTTACGGTTAAAATCAATATTTATATAGTTTAACTCCGGACGACACGCTATTGGGGAAGTAGAAATAATCAATTTTTCTATGACACATTTGTTATTGTGTGTGTAAGACAGTGCCAACGACGACCAATGAGACAATGAACGTTGTCCATTAAACTAATTTTTTTTTATATACATATAAGATACAAAAACCGAAATAGTTTTTCCGCGGCTATTGATTAGGGATTATTAATTCGTCATTATAATGGCGCGAGTGAAAATATACGCGAGATAATTGCGTCATTAATTGTTATTAATTGTTTTTATTATTATTATTATTAATGACGAGGCTTAAAATATAATTTTTTTATTTTGGCAATAGAATTTTATTTAAAATTTGTTATCGGCAAAACGAAGAAGCTTTCGTTTTACATTGATGTGTTTTACACAATTCGAAATTGTATTGTTATTTCGTGTTATCGTGTACGTAATTTTATATTTAACATAAAACGCATATAAAAAAAAAAAAAAAAAAATAAGTTATAATATACACAAACCTACGCAATTAGTTCCTCTCAGAATACATTTGCGGAACGCTTTGAGATATTATTATAGCTGTTTAGTTTTAAATTTCAAATAGTATCGTTTTAGAATAAGCGCATATGGACGCAAACGCGATCGTTGTGCGAAGCACGTGAAGCTACTGGCACCACAAAGTCCACAGAACTTAAAAATTTCATTCCAACAATCTCTACTCCGACTTGTTGGACTCTGTTGCTGTCAAACTAATTTGTCGGGCAGTGTTCAAAAAACGTCGGGAGGTTAACAATGTAAAAAAATTAATTTTTCCATATATATGTCGCCTATACGACAAATGGTAATTACGAAAAAAGCTTTTAAACGCGAAATAACGCTTTCGGGTTTAATTTGTTTTATTAAGAATGGTCAAAACTAATTTTTTAGACAATTTTCAAAAATTCCAGTGACTTTTACTTAAGTTTTCCGTTATATTACCGCTATATTGTTTCGTATAACTGCGATGCGACGCCAACTTCCAGCACCACAAATTTTCTATTAAATACAGAGCTTTTGTTTTTTATTCCAACAATCTCGTGTGATTAACGTTGGGTTGGTTTTTGGAAAATTACAGCCAAGTGTCGTGTTTGCCATGTACACGGTGCCGACAATGATTGAGTTTGAATAATTTTGTTAAACTTTTCCAACAATGTCTAACAAGTCGGTGTAGAGATTTTCGGAAGATTTTGTGGTTTTCTGGTGTTCGCAAGGCGCGATGTATTTCCGCTTTTATCACGTATATAATTTGGTGTTTTTATAATTATATTATTTTCGTTGTTAAATTACTGATATAGTAAATACATTATGTATTTACATGCAATTTTATTTTAACGTATGTAATAAATTAAATGGCCTTGTTTGTCCAAATCTCATAACATTAATAATAATTAACCAAATTTCTTTATTTGAGTAAATATTTAATTGGTCTTAATTACATAGATGAATTAAATTGATTACTATTTTGTATAATTGTAAAAAAAAAAACATTTCTGTAATCCGAAAACGCCTCTTTCCGCTCTCAATATAAAAAGTGTACTGTATTATATTGACATTACAATTTTAATTACCTAAATTGTTTTTTTTTCGTCGGGTATTTGATAACCTAGCTTTTTCCCCCTATAAATCCCGTTCACTAGTTTTTATTTTTGTTTTAGATTTAAAGTATTATAAATTTAATTTATGAAGTCTGTTCTGCAGTTTTGCCATATGCAATAATTGAATAAATATTTAAATACATTGCATTTTGTAGAAGTCTAATAGTATTAAGTCAATGATGTCTGGTATAATTATATATTTAGTATAAATGATTTTATTAGTTACGTATAACTTTTGCATAGCCATTATAGGGTTATGTGCCGATAGAAATAAGTTTCTCTTGTTGTACCTCATTGGGTAGGCATATCATACATTTCAAATATTCATTAGGTATTTATTTATATTTACAAGTAATGTTAATAAAAATTGACCGAAGTCGATTAGATTGTCATATAGTTAATGTTGTTTATTATCTATTATATTGGTAAATGATAATATTATTGTGATCATTCAGACCGAGATTTAGCTCTAGAAATGATGGAACTGATAAATATATTATTTTTATCTTACCTAATATTGTAAAACGTTTCGTAATATATTTCTGAATGAGAGAGATATTTAATACATTGTTTGATATATATATATATATATATATATATATATATATATATATATATATTTTTTTTTTAAATAAATTTATACACAACTATTTTTTTTTATATAAGATAAGTTATTGTAACTTATGAATATTTATTGCATAATATCTACGTATTTTTTTTATTTTTTTTATCGGGGTTTCTAGAAGTAAAAATAATAACTGACCCGATCCGTTGACTGTCGCTCGTCTCGTGGTTATTGCTAAAAAATGTCTTTTTTATACTTGTTTGTTTTGTACACATTTTAATAGATAACGTACATACAAGGCAGGCCGTGTTAAATCGTTTTAAAAATTATTCAGTTTTCGGAATAATAATTGTAGTAAAAATTTAAAGGCGTGATTATTTGTAATAGGCTGATATGAAAAAAAAAAAAAAATATTGTAATTACAAGTGAATCGGAAGTTGAAACGAGATTTTCGAGTTAATTGTGCGGCGTATACAAATATATATTGTTAAATACATAATTGTTGTATTCTGTAATACCCACGTCAAAATTTAAAAAATTATTTTTATTATTATTTATTTACTGATTGGGATTTTCAAAACGAGAGGGGGGAGTTTAATCGATCTATGCATCTAATCTGCGTTTTGAATTTTATTGGTATTATTTTTAAAATAATTGTTCTAATCAGTAGTCTCGTCGCAGGTATAGACTATTAAAAAAAGCGGTTTTTTTAAATTTAAATTTATTACGCCTATCTTCTCATTTAAACAACATTGTTTTTTAGCTGCTAATAGATACTAATAATTATACTAGTAATTTATCCGTACGCTCTGGTTTACGGTAATTTTGTTTTATTATTATTATTATTATCATCTTATACAATAATCGCTAAAAACATTTAAAAAATTATCAATACGTATTATTTTCTATCGATAATCAGCATAAAAATACTATTAATAAAAATAAAAATAACAACCTTATTAATTAGGTATTTATAGGTATGATTATAGGCGTATAATATAGTTTGTTATTTTTATTCTCGCGTTTTACGTCCTAATAAGTAAAAAAAAAAAAAAAAACTCTTTACGTAATATTGCGTTACGCCTTTTTTTTTCTGTCCCGCGTCGAATTATTTCGTTCTTCCATGAATTATTATTAATAATTTATTGACGGGAATGATTTTTCGATTACTCGTAGTCATGACGATGACTCGTGGCTGTCAATAATACGTAATTAATATTACGTTCGTACGGAAGACACAAAATCTTTTTTTTCTTATCGTGGCCGTCTTCTAAAAAAAAAAAAAAAAAACATAATGAAATTATCTGCTCCGCGGACGTGTCACCCTCTTATTTCATTATTTTTGGTATTCCACCGCGAAATCCGTTGTCGTAAAAATTACGTACAATATATTTGCACGAAAATCGGCGATGATTGCATATACAATGCAATTACATTAGTACGGAGCATTTACAAACTCTGTTAACGATAAAAAATCATAAAATACACATTACGTTTGGCCGCGAACGATTTTTTACGTGTAATTATATATATACACCTTATATATATATATATATATATATATATATATATATGCATATTTATATTGTAGTGGAATTCAGAGACGATAATTTAGGCGTAACGTTTTGGTCGCATACAGAATTTACAAAAATCGTCAGTATATATATATATATATTTTCGCTCAGAATTGTTTTACGAATCGTTAACTATCGCATTCAAATGTATATTAATAATGATAATAATCTATAACCTTGCATTTGAGTTTGGTGTACCGAGACGAGTGTTCAAAATCTATATAGCCTCTGCACTTTGCACACTTAATAGTTGTGTTTGTAGTTTTTAACGAATTGTGTGTGAAAAAAAATCCGAAATCGCTTTGCCCGAACAAAAACCGACCGTGGTTGAATTACGATTTCTACGCGCCACTTAAATTTTACATTATTTTTTTATTTTTTTTCAATGAGATATCACTCATCGCCGATGTCTGTTTGAACTCATTTGCTCAGGATCTATATCGCATTATTTATTATCGTTATTTTTGTTTTGTTTGTACGAGTACGGGTACTAAAAATGGAGTGTCGATTATAGAATCTCGAAATGATATGTATAATAACATGATTATGTATTTAATAATATTATAAGTGCATTGTTGACCGCCAATTTTATAGTACGCACGTGTACCGTATTCGCACAACATCATAATATTATCGCTCTCGACAGCATCGTAAATTATACCGTGACAGATGTTGTTTTACCTTATCTGTCGGCAAACATTTATTTCCGATTTTCGATTTTACGAACAAAACGCTGCTTTTTGACGAAAATTCGTGAAATCCTCTACCAAAACGACCAAATGCGAACGCGGAAAAACTAAAACTTTTGTTTCGACTAAAACCGTCGTCGCTGCTATATGCCTAACCTAGAAATCCCGCGAATCGAATATTCCGAGGTCATCGTAATAATATATATATAAAAAAACGAAAACGAAAACACGCGAACGAACAAAATACTCTCAAAAGTTACTTTTTACCATTCCATTCGTATTTTCTATCGATTTTTTTTTTTCGAAACAAAACAATTATATAGGCGCAACTGTATCGCAAAAAAGAAAAAAACCGCGTCTATCGTTTGAATATTCGTTTCCGGCGATTCGTCCGATTCGTGCGCCAAAGGCACGAATACGATGATTAGGTCAAAATCGGCATATCTGTGACGATAACGATAATGTTTCTGTACATACGATACGGTAGAAATAACGTAAATGGAAATGGTTTATCTCGGGAAACGAATACAAATATAGTACGGTGTACAACCTTCGTTATAAGTCAGCATTTCATGATGAACCGGCGTATGCATAAGGAATTGTCGGTGTCAAGGATATTTCAGTCCAGATTTTATCGTTACGCTGTACCGCGTTAATAAAACTGCAACCGATTCGAAAATCGTTTCCGTCGAACGTGACACTTCACGTTTCATAGATTGTTCATTTGTCGGACAAAACGCTTTATTAATCCGATGTGTATGTAAATATACAAAAAAAAAAAAAAAAATTGTCCATTAAACATTGTTACGAAACCGTAGACGTCAAAATGCATTAATAAACAATTTAAGTATAGTATTTATTATTCAATAGTGGTGGACAGAGACAAAATGCCCATTTAATTATGTAATAAAATCATAATGACACAATAAACACCATTTAAATTTATATACAATGTGATTTGCATACGTATGATTCCGTCTGAACTGTTTAAACTTATTATTTGTTAACTGTAATTGTTATTACATTTCAAGAATTCGTTAAAATAAATACCGAATATATATACTTTGTTCACTGAATATTATTGTATTATTTTAATCGTCTATTGATTTAATTCAATTCTATAGTAGTTTGACCGTTTGATGTGTGTTGAATAATAATGCTTACAAAATATATTGTACGTCGTATTTTATTCATATTTAGCTAACAATAATTAGAGTTGTATAGGCTATACATTAATATTTACATAAACAATAACCGTTTATTGCTACTAAAATTGTATAATAAAATTATAATAATAATATCCTACACCTAGTGACCAGAAAATAAAAACTGCAGCCTATACCATATAGAAGTTTATTACCATATAAACTAATAAATAACTCATTTATTATTATTTATCAATACTTTCATTTTTAAATTTATACCTATGTTTTTATTTATTTGTATTTACGAGCTCATAGTGTTTTATGTATTGTGAGAACGTATAATATAATATACTGTTCGCATTATTTTCTCGTTGTCGTAGGCGTGACGTATTTCAGACGACAGGGCGTACAGAAACGTCTCAACCTTCTAACCTTTTCTTAGTTATTATTAAAAAAAAAAAAAAATTAAAATAATTTTTAAATTTTAAATTACAAATGGTTCTCGACCGTCGTGCTACGAACATAAAAACGTCGAGACCCACCGCTTTAGATAATATTTTGATTTCTTTAAGATCTATATTTCTATTGGCCGCTCTCAAAAATGATATTTTATTTCTCGCTAGCTTGCATATTTTACTATAATATTCGTGTGTTGATAAAGTAATAAAACAATTCCTCTCATCCAATCCTACGGGACAGCTAATAAAATTTAAATCGCATTTAATTACTTAATAGTTTATTGCGCCATTTGCATCGTAGTTGTAATTATTTACATAATACTACGCGTTTTTCACTAGCCAACTTTTCGTGAACTCTTGTTATATTAGTTTTTAATATGTTGTACCTACCTATGTATAATATTTTTTTTCCCGTGTTTTTCCACGTTTTTTAAAAATTGTCTACATCAGTCTTGCGGTGGAAGCCGTCCGATAAGCACGCGTTCATACGCACAATTAATTCTCATTAATCTCAGTCCACACGTAACTCCGATAAAGTTTAATTACCTATCTCACTATACGGTTTTCCAAAATTAAAATTAAATATAAATATAAATAATGCTAATGATAAATATACAAATAACGTAATCAATCAGTCCGCCCGTAATTCTAATCAACAAAATCACGACAATTCAATTACTACAATAGATACAAATACAAGTACTTCAAACACTGGCTAGTCAAAACAAATAAATAAACGCCATCACTCCAACTCCTCAAACTCACCTTCCAAACCGTCATCTTCGAATCCGAATACGAATATTAAACAAAAACACAATAGAAAAAAAATATTTGCTACACGTAACAGATTCGATCTGCTTGCCCAAGATGATTCGTTTGAAAACCCTACTACTGCTGAAAATTTACCAATCAAATCTGAGCAAACTGAAACTGATGCTGAAAATGTAATAATTGAACCTCCTTCTTAATGTGGGCTAATCACATTGGAACTAAAAGATTAGCATTGAGTTTTCGTATCCGCATGCTCAAACCCTTATTATTCAAGAATAAATGCACCTCCATTAGAACTAAACTGCTTATTTACAAAGCACTTTTTATTGACCTACGGACTCCAGCTTTGGGGTAATGCGAAAAAGACAAATATCATGAAAATCCAAACCTTTCAAAATATCGCTCATAGAAAGCTAATGAGTGCTCCACCTTACGTGTCAAATCATACACTACATGCCTACTCAAAACTTAAATCAATAAATAATGAAGCAAAAATCGTTAATAAAAGATTCCATAACTGTTTAAATAATCATCCGAATCAACTAAAAAGAAACTTGGCCACTCCCACTATAGTTGGCAATTCTCTGAGACGCCTGAAGCGTAAGTGGTGTCGTGATCTTTTAAATTAAATTAATTAACCAGTTAACAGAAAGTGTCATCAATGGGTGGCTTCTTTCAAAAAAATTCTCATGACTAGGTAATTGTAACTTTTATCACATTTTCTTATTGTATCTAGCTATTGATACAGATTGTTTATTACTTGTAAAAAAAAAAAAAAACTGTCTACATAACATACATGTAACCGATTGTTTTATTCGATTTATTTGATCAATTTTTAAGGTTTTTTGTTCAAATAATTCAGTTGAGTAACAAGTTACTATACTAAGTATAATAAGTTACTAGTAAGTTACTAGTAGGGTTAGGTTAGGTTAGGTTACTAGTAACTTATTTTAGATTTAAATTCGTTTAAATCTTTTAGAAAAATATTCGTTCATAGTTTTTAGTATTTAACATATAGCACGGCGAATAAATTTGACGAAAACTTTAATTGATTTGATATTATTTTATTATTTATAATTAAGTCGTAGACTGTGTATGATGTTTTAAATTCGATGGGTTTCGAAATGCTGACGTTTGGAAATTGTTCACTTTAAATAATACCCAACGTCTACCGCGCACCTGTGGTTTAACAAAAGTTAAAAAAAAAAAAAAAAATTGGCGATAATTCTTTTTTAATTTTACTCTTATTTAATGATCAATAGAATTGATGTTTATCAGTTTCCTGGATACAGGTTAACGTTTTGATTCATCTGTGTAACCCTTGGTTGTTCAGGATGATTCAACCCATATCTATTGGTTACCTGATTGGTCATTTTGATTCGCCATCCACCACTGATTTGTACACAGCGACTATGGCTGCTTGTGCATTGCTGTTGTCTACACTGTTGGCCACAGTCGGAATGCACCAATATATGATCGGTCAAGTTGAAATCGGTTTTAAAATGCGCGTTGCCGTGACAACTATTATCTACTCAAAGGTATAAAATGATTATCAGACAAAAGTAAAAAATAAAATAAAAATAATAATAATAATTTAATAATATTACGAAGCATTGCGTATTTGTTGTTAACGGCGACGATTAGTTAGACCTGGTGAATTCTTAAATTCTTTTTGTACGTTTTATTTTCTGACGTTTTTGTTTGTGTAGTGTAATAATACTTGCTTGTTTATTTATTCTTTTCGGTTTTCTTCTCTTCACTGTGCATTTATTAATAATATAACCTAGTCGAATTAGTGATGCGTGAAATCCGTATTTTGAAATATTTGATACTTTAATAAAATCGCTATAACTAAAACTGGATTTTAAATTACATTCATTGTACTAACACATACGGTTCCGTTAATGTTAATCATAATAATAGTTAATCCAAGTAATACCAACGCGGACATAGAAGAAGAAAAAAAACGAAACAATTAATTTTTGAGATTTAAAAAAAAAAATATTCCCGAATCCAGATTTCATTGTCCGAAATCCGAAGTGCGGATTTTTCGGATTTTCGGACAATCCGCATTGACGTCGCATCACTAATTATAAAACGAGCTTGGGTGAATCGTGTTCACACGTGTATCGTTTCAGTTTGTTTAACGATTCGAATACTAATATAACATTATTAATAATGTTTATTATGTATTCATCGAATTAAACACAATAATACTAATCTATTTCGTGTTGTTGTTAGTGTATTTCTATGTAGTATTGGTGCTGATAGATTAGTTTTCAGTAGTTATAGTTTATGTGTTTTAATAATTCGCATAACGTACTAATATATAATACCAAAACTATTATATTATTTTTTTTATTGTACGCTATTATTCTATTCGACGGTCGGTAGAGTAGTTCCTATATTATAATAATATAAAATACATAAAAAAAAAAAAAGAAAAAAAGTTTGATCAATCGAAACTAATACGATATTAATGTATATGCGTTTTATTTAAATATATGGAAATATTTTTACGTCATATAATTGAAATACTATTAGACCTAACAATAAAATAATAATTATAGACGAGATTGTGGAAGGCGACAAAATGTGTGCAAACACATCGTATTTATCGTCCTTCGGTGTGTGTGTGTGTGTGTGTGTGGTGATTTATTTATTGTAATTTAATATGTGTGCATTTTTTTTTAATTTTAAAAATGTGCATTTTTATTGTGGACGATAAACTCTGTATACGGATAACGTTTGTTTCTAATATATAATATTGTTGTAGTGTTTAGAATAAACGCATCTGGTTTCTCGGTCGGTTGTAGGCAATTTCGCTCGGTTCATTAGAGGTCGATAAAAATAACACTGATAAGAAATCAAATGAACTACCTAATCGCATTTTTTTTTTTTTTTTATTCGTGGCCATGTTGTCGACTATATTTAATAATGATTAATCATTATGTTAGTCGAATATCAGTATACGAACCGAATAAAAAAAAAAAAAATTAATTTAAAAACTAACGATAAATGAGTTCATTTTTTTTCTCGCAAAAGAACTTTACTGGTTAACGCGTACGTATAAAGGTAGAAAAAATAAACGAACCTAAATGCGAACGTGTTGTTTTTTTGACATTGGGCGTGAACGTGAGAGTTATTTGTTATAATTATTGTTACGTGTATAGAATTGTTTTGTATTCAAATAATCACTATTTATAAGTCGTACTCGTATAAGTATTTAATATTGCAGTCAATGTTCTTTTAATAAAACATAATTCATACGACTTTTTAATTAGGACTAGGTGGACGACACGAGTCGTTAAGTGCATTTTACATTTTTGGAATATATTTCACAATATATCACGGTATTTCTAACGATTACATAATATTGTATGCGTGTGCCCAATGAAGTTTATAAATAATTACATTTATTCATATTTTTTACGTTATATTTTATTTTGGTATTTTTTTTTTTAATCGTGTTATCAATAGCTTTTCGAGAAGGTATTTGAAGTGCGAAAAAATTAAACAAAAATCAAGAAAATATAAACGATTTTATACTAATATAAAGGTACGCTTAAAATAATATCGCACATCCTATTATTATCTGCGTTACCACAATTCTTAAAATAATCAATACAGTCTGATAATGGTTATTGGATCCAACATTTGATTACAATAATGTATTATGATAATATTATATTATCACTCTATCGTTATAGTTTATTATTTTTCCATCGGATAAGTGTGTTTTTTTTCTCTCTCTTTCTTTTACACGCTGTAATATTAACTCTAGACCGGTGTAGATAGTGTTACATGTGTATACTAAATAGCAACATACGTTGTCGGTGTTCAAACAAAACCATTTGTATGGCAATTTTTTTCATAACGAAATTTGAAGTGCATGTTAATTTTTACATAATGACTTTTCATTCCTTTCGATACCGTGACGATTCGTTCGATATCGCCAAAGTTACTTTTTTACTATTACCTATAACGCGGAAAACCCACAGAAATCTCCTTGGCGATAATTACAGTAAAATAAATTTTACAAAAAAAAATAAAAAAATTACATCCGCAATATTGGTGCGTATAATATTACGGATGTGTTCGAGGATCTGCTCCAACGGTGCAGTAAATTGTACCTGTTTCACAATTACTATAACAACCGAATAGACTCGACTTATTAACATAAATTATTATTTACAACTGCCATAATTATTATAACAGTACAATAAGTATGAGTTTGTAAAATGATGGTGGGCTATTGTTATAAAAAAAAAAAATCCTAATAAAATTATTTTTTATTGTTGGAAAATAGCGTACAGTTTTCGGGTATAGAAGTGGAATGATTTTTTTTTTCTTCAATCGTAAGATAGTAAAAATGATTTCTCCCAGTATATAATCTTCGGTATTCGAGTCGTGATTAAAATGAACTATAAAATTCGATATTGCACGTATAGTTGTAAGCTGCAGTTGTGCCGCGTAGGTTTTCCAATTTTTATTTTTTCCCTCCGCGTTTGGGAAAACTGCTGGCAACATTGAAAAGTCGATAGAGTAGGCACGATTATTTCACCGAACGGATACGTAGAAAAATGTATTAGTATTTATTTATTTACTTACAAATTTTACGAGAAGATCTGAGAACGAAACATCGATGGTTAACGAAATTACCGATGAAAAAAAGGCAATGTGCATGAACCGAATAATCGAAGAATTAACAAGGAAATTGACTCATGCAAGTGGCGGATGATCGAGCGAAGCGAGAAGGAAGTTTAAAGAAAATGAGGGATAAGAGAATACGATTTAGAATCGGTTACCGGGAGATCAAGGAGACATCGGACAGGGGAATGGTCGCGAGGATGTCGAGTATCGTCACTACCGGATGGAGGAAATGCCTTATTTTCACCATAGTACTGCGTACCATCAGAAGACTATTCCATACTATAATATTGGGTAGATCTGTAAGTCTGTCGATGGTAAACCATAGGATATACAAAACAGTGTCGTTTCATTATATTCTATGGCGTCAGTGGTGTATTTATGGCGGAGCATATAGGGGATGGATCTCCCCAATGAACTTTTTTTAAAACTATTTTGCATCCCAAGTAAATATAGTATAAGTAAATATAATAAGTGTTCATAGTTTCAGTAACATACACAGGATTTCTTTCACATTGGGGGGGGGGAATTGTGAATATACGGTAACGTATTTTGTATTTAAAGTGTTAATAAGTTATTATAATTTAAGAACATTTGGAATGGTGTTCGGGGGTTCGGTGCCAGTGGCCTCTGGATAAATACATATATCCCTGCCCCCCATGACAAAATCCTAAATACGCCTCTGTATGATGTAGGTACAGAATCCGAGTTTACCGTCTTTGTATACGCACATACTTCTGGGCGTGACTTTCTGAACAATAGATAGTTTGAGTATGAAATTTGAACTATTCGTAATTCATTAATAATAATAATTAGTATACGACGATATTGAATGAATGAAACCCTTTAAATAAAGGGTTCATTTCTTGTAAAACAAGATTAGTAAAATTAGACCTCGCACGAATCGTTAAGCCGTTTAGTTTTAAGCGCGAGCAATTAAACTTTGTAATAAAAATATGTTCACTTGTGTATAATTTTTAAATGGGGAGAGTTTTTTTTATTTATATATACGACCCGAATACGATTCCTATTAATTATTTGAAATAATAATAATTTATATATTTATTTTTTTTGTTGTTGTTGTTTTTCGCTTATAATTTGATAAATTTTAATCTATTGGTTCAGTATTATTTACTTATATTATAATACTATGTAGTTTGACATTAAATCAATTGATATATATCGCGATAACTTGCCTTACAATATGCGTAATACGTGAGTAGTTAATGTGCAATATTAACTTTCTACTTCTATCTATTTGCGAATTCCTCGCGTACTAAACAATTCGTTTAATTAAGTGCATGAGTGTAATATCTACGTACAATTGTTTTGTAATAATAAATATATATCTACATATAATTATATAATTATACCGATACAATACGCCAGTTGTATAGCTATATTGTTTTCTGAAATCGATTTTGCCAGTTTCACTGATATAATAAAATTAAAATAAAAAAACTTAGTCGATTATTTAAATTTTACAACAATATAATATTATTATTCCTTTCCTTAAAGTAAAAGTTTTGTTTATCCGGGATCGCAACTCCAATAACTATTATCGCATATATACATTTTTTTTTTTTTTTAAGTATTTTTATATTATTTAAATTAATAATAATTGGAGGTAGAACCGCAGTTTTCTGTGCATTTTCTACGCCGAAGTGACGATTAAGTAAACTTAAGTATGCCAGCGGTTAAACACCAGCAATTTATACATACACGGCATTAGACAAATCTAAATTATTCCTTTTATTACAGAAACGGTTACACCCGGGTAAATTTTACTAACAAATTTTTTGTCGGAAATCAAATTCCATATAATTTCCATGCAGACATGTAGTTTAATTGTATTTATATATTTTTTCGTCAGATATATCTAAAAAATCAATTTTGCCAAATAAATAAAATATTTTTCATAGAAATACTCATAAATCGTAATATTATTTAATTATTAGGGTGGTCCATATTTTAAAATTTTCGATTATTACTTCTTACCACCTACTCGTAGTTTTGTTTAACACTACAAACAAGTATTTTGGTTTAATTTTGATCGTGATGGATCTCTAAACGATTCTCAAAGGTGTTGAAAATGGCCACAATAGGTAGTTTTAGAGTTTTTTGAATTGCAATTAAAAAATTAAGAACTTAATATAATCACTCGGAGAATCTTAATTGTAAAAAAACATCTGTTTATAAATAAATGATTTTTACAAAATGTCTCGTAAATCTATTTCATGAAAAACAATTAAATTAAAATAGTTTATTTATTTGGTAAAATTGATTTTTTTTTTTTTTTTTAGGGAGGTTAGGTTAGGTTAGGTTATTTGAATAACCATTAAAATATATCGGAAAAAGTATTTATAAATAGTACCTATCAGTTGTACCAACTGTTCACATACAAATTGCTTGGAAATAAATTTCCTGCAAAAACAGTTGTTAGTAAAAAAAAAAAAAAAATAGTCATCGTTTTGTCCGTTTCCAAAATAATGGGAAGAATTATGATTTTTCTAATGCTCCTCTTCCGTGTAAATACTAGTGATGTGACATAAATCTGTATTTTTATAAATAAAACAATATTTGCCGGATCAGCTAGTAACATATTATATAATATAGAGTGTAATTTGTATGGTTTTATTTTGTTGTATTTGTTTCTTAAAATATATTTCTATTTGCGATATTTTTTTTAATAATTATATAATCGTATTTAACGCTATTAACAATAAGATAATAATTATAGTTTTATGAGAAATTAATTATTTCTCATATATAAAATATATAAAATCACAATTTTAAAAACCGAAATTCGGATATACAATAAATATCGGGTTTCAAATCGCGGGATCCAAAAGTCCGGATATTTCTCATCACTAGTAAATATACGATAATGTAACCGCTATCACCAGGGCCGCATAAGAAGGGCTGGTTTGGGGGTTTGTGCTTCATCTCCTGAAAATAAAAATACTACTTGTGTCACCTGGTATTACTGTAGTCGTTTACTTAGTTGCCACTCCGACACGGGATAAGGCGTCGCACTCCAACCTGTGTCGACACTTAATCGCGGTTAGAAGTATTTAGGGTTTTAAATGTGACGTAAATACGTTTTTAATTTTTTTTTTTTTTTTGTATTATTATTACCGTTGCATATTATTGAATAGTAGAGGAAACGAGCGCAACGAGTGGGACGTAACAAATCGGAGTTTTTTTTTTTTTTAATTAAACATGTTGTTATCTATATTAGAGAATATTTTTTTTTTTTGTTTTGTTTGTTTGTGTGTTTGATACGACTATTGTAGTGTTTGCCAGCCGTTCTTCTTGGGTCGTATAATCGCACAATTTGAACCGGATGACACGCCATCGTCAGATCGGACTCCCCGTCTTGGGCTATTTTACGGGATTTGCTTGGTGGTAGCCGCGGCGTTGAAGACTTTCGGTTTCACCGCCTACGACATGCTCACCACGCATATGGGCATGAAGATGCGCGTGTCGACGTGTTATCTCATTTATAATAAGGTACCCCTTTGAGGAGGTCCTTCTCAAGATAACTATTTTTTTTTTTTTTTTTTTTTATTAACCCAACACGCGTGTGATTGCAGCTTAACTAGCGTATTACTATACGTATTTTTATTCAGCCTGGCAAACAAAAGATAGCATTTTTTTTTTTTTTTAGTACGGCAGTTGTTATACGTTACAGTCAAGTTAATCATAGTCGTTATTTTTCACGGGGTCTTGTCCGAATGTCGTGTACCGCCCGCGTACAAGTACAAGTCTGTGTACCCGTAGCCGGTTTAAAATTAAAAAAAAAAAAAAAAAACTCATTTGAATCGTTCGCGTGTTGATTTTATAATTACGTGTAATTACAACCTCTATCGATGGCCTCAAATTAGTTCTCGAGCTACCCAGTGTTTTTTTTTTTATCGAATTTCCTGTGCAGATATGCATATAAAACAAACTAATACAAAATGAATACGCAAATTAAATTTAAAAATAAAAAAAATAATAAATTACTATATTAGGTAGGTATTACTATATTAGGTCGGAAGACTTGTAGCATTTGCATATTGTTTTACACAATCGGAAAAGAAAAAAAAAATAACAGAGTAAGAAACAAATACGTTTTATGCTAAGACAAAGCCAAATTTCTAATTTTATTTTGCATATAAATGCATATTATTTTTATTTTATACTTTTTGAAAAATATTTAATACAATTAATAATGTTCTCAATATTTTCTTCATCGACGTTTTTATTTCATTTAATAGTACAACTAAAATTGTTGAATTTAAATTAATTTTTTCATATATTATATTTGTTGACTGTTCGCGTTTTTTTTTTTTCTAGCAATTTGATTCTTTAATCAATATAGTATACTTATTAACGTTGACTTTTCAATTAAATCAATAAAAATTTATTATTTAAAATTAAATTTTATTTATATATTTTTAATTAAATCGCTAAAAAAAAAAAAAAATATTTTAGCGTATTTTGAGTGCATAGGGTTTTTAAGTGCTTGTTTTTTTTAGAGCTACAAGTCCTCTGCCCTACTACTAAACCTATACGGTTTATCGTTATAAAAATATTATTACTCTTTTTTTTAATTATTATTATTATTTATTACTTTCTTCGGCCGTCTGACGATTAACAATTAACGTAGTCGTACCGCTGACGACGCGTTGCTAAACCGTGCGCAATGCTTATTGTAATTCTAATCGGTTTAAATCAATATCGACCATGTTTAATTGTTTTTTAATAATTTAAATAATCAATTTTTGTTTAGGGGAAGGAATAACATTAACATAAATATCGAATTGTATACGCCTTATATAACGTTTTATCGTATGACGACGGCAAACGAATAGAATAATATTAATATTGACTTTCAATTTAATTCAATGTTAATATCTAAATGTCAACTAGAAATTAACATAATTCGTTTGTATTTATAATTAAGAAAACGAGCTTTTTTAATGTTATCTTTTGCCCGTCGAGCTTTTTTAAACTTGCTATTATACCTTTTATACCGCTTTGTAGTTTAATAATTTTGTTTTACTTACGAGATGGCGTGTGTTCAGAAATTAGTAGTACCATTACCTAACCTAACTCGTTAGAGTTTTTTTTTTTTTTTTTTAATGTTTTTATTTTCTTGCTTTTTTAACACTTTTTAAGAGACTAAAAATTTTTTTTTCAAATTTTAATAGTTTATGCGTATATTATAATAATATTATTATTATCATATAGTTGTAGTTATTGTTTGCAACGCAATATAGATATTGATTAAATATTTAAAAAATCAGAATATATATATATACACACACACACATATATATATATATTTATAGAGAGAATAGTATTATTATCTATTAACAGTATTATATATTATGTATCAACGAATATATTAGTCATTTAACTTCACGTCTATAATATAGTATACGTTAAATTTGCACTTATCCTAAATAAAAATTTAAAAAAACAACACTTTTGTACATAGTCTAATTTTATTAGATTGTTAACCGATAAAATTATATATTCACTCGGATTTAAAGCTAATAACCTATGCACTTATGTTGATGGTACAATAACCAACCTATTGGGTTTATACAAAGTTCTTTTTTTTTTTCTTTCTTTCAAATATAATTGATTGGTTTCGTGTTGCTATACGATTACACGAGCACAACTGAGCCAGTCGTCTTTAGTTTAAGCCAATAACAAAACACAAAAAAAACTCCCCCCATGTACAAATATATTTCACGAGTCCAAACCTACCATTATCCTAGCATATTTTACTTCTTAACAATATTTTTGTCACTAATACAAAAAAAAAAATTAGATACAATTTTTTTTTTGTTGTTGTATTACAGATTAGACTAGGATAATATGTATCAGGCACTTGTCCGAGGACCGTATTACGATAGGTTTACTATGTTGTGCAGCGTGCGCGAGCAATTTTTTTTCGTAGACAATTTACAAAAGCGTTTATTATTGCGTTGATCTTGATAATTTTTTTGTCGTTCGATTAAAACGCTCGTGTTACATATTACGTGCGCAGAGTTATATAATTGATTATCGTTAAGAATTTGTTCAATTGCCGCAATAAATCGTTATATATATATATATATATATATATTACGTTTTCACCCCGTGTGTATAGATATATAACGCGGATTAAAGATTAAAAAAAAAAAAAAAAAAAGTAATCACGAAGTGGTGGTGTTAAACGTTTTAGTATTATGCGTTGGGCGCGAAAAAAAAAAAAATATATATATACGTAAATTACGTAAAAATAACCGTGCATCACCGGTAGGTCGGTTTGACGACGACAATTATCGAGATATTATTATTATTATCATCATCATTTGTGTTTTATTTAAATATAATGTTATTATTATTATTATTATTTTTTTAATTTTTTTTTTTTTTTTACTATTATTATTTTATTATTTATTATATTTTGTTTGTGTTTGCGTGTTCGCGTGCTGCGTGCGTGCGCGTGTGTAGAATGTCCCAGCCACTGTTCATCGGCGGGCTGTTAGCGTATTTCGAACCCGACGGGTATACCGACTTGAGACACGCGTACATTTACGCGTCCGGTTTGGTGATAAGCATGTTAGTTACACTGGTCGTATATCACGCGACTCAATTAGAGATCATACATTGCGGAATGAAGATACGAGTCGCCTGCTGTTCGGCAATATATTACAAGGTATCAAAAAAAAAAAAAAAAAAACAACAACAAAAACAAATAATCAAAAAAAAATCAAAAAAATCGACAAAATAATAGAACCGCCTTACAATAATTAAATACATTATATACATACCATACATATATACATATAATGTCTGTGCCGTTATTGTTCGACGTGAATATTATTATAATTATAGTCCGGTTTTATATGGGGGAGGGGTTTTTTTTTTTTTTTTTTACATATCGTTTACTGAGTGCATGTCACGTAGTCTTAAATAGGAGTAAAACGCGTAGCGACACATTCGCTCAACGCACAGTTGACGGGAGAAAAGTTTTTGGGGTTTTTTTTTTTTCTCTCTCGCATATTTGAGAATATTTCACGGGTTAGGTTCCCAAACTGTGCGCCGCGCGATTTCAATAAGAAATTAATATCCCCCTGCCCCCCTCGTTTATGTGAAAAGGCTCTACGTGTTTTAATTCCGTTTTCTACTTCATATTTGTGCGGTGCTGGATTTTCGGCGGTCGCTGTGGTATAAAACGAGTAACGGATCAATGCGAGGAGTAGCCGTTTCTAGTTTGACCTCAAGACTTGTAAACGAACGCAGTAATTACCAGGCTCACTGATTACATTTCTCTTCTACAAATAAATTTATAAAACTCAATAACTAAAATAAAATGTATAATTATATAATTATAATAAAATAAATATTTCCATACTATATATTAAAAACTTGTCTGGTTTTATCTCTTTGTATCTAAAAAAAAAAAAAAAATGGTCATAGGTTTTTTTTATGAAGGGCGCCATGAGAAAATTTTAGTTCCAAAAGTACGCCGCGAGACGCAAAAGTTGGGGAACCATTGGGTTAGAGAATATATTTAGCTTATTTAGCATATTTTGGAATATAACGTTAATAGCGAGAAAAGTAATACTACTAGTTTATTTTCGTTTTAATATTGAGGTACATGAAAAAATATGTTTCGAATCATTTGACAACCGTGGTTTTTTATTATTTCGATAAAAATAATTAAAATATACCAAAGGAATATTGTTTATATATGTTTTATAATAAATAAATATTGTTGTTTTAAATTCCTACTATTACTATAATGCAACTATTCTATTATAATACCTCGCTTATATAATTATTTAAGGAATATTGTAAAAATATAAATAATACGAATAAATTGCATATATTGATGATCATCAGATTTTTTGCATGTTTTTCTAATTTTTAAGTGAATTTAGTGAGAATATCTGTAGGGGTTTTTTTTTTTTTAGAGAATATAAATCCGGACTGTAATTATAATAAAGCTTTATTGTAATAAACGTTTATTATATGTGCTTTGAAAATATATTTCGCTCGGTTATATCTATTAAGTGCCTACTTAAAATCAATAAATAAATCAATATATATATATATATATATATATATTTTTACGTCGTTGATTGTCTAAACAACAAAACGGGTAAAAAAAATTCAAATAATTAATAATAATATGCTAATACGATTCAAGTATGCTCGCTCTCGTAGTAATTTCGATGTTCTTATTGATGTACAATAATAATAATAATAATAATATTAATTGTGCACTTCAGAATAATTATAATTATAATCTTCTATAACTATGTATTGGCTTTATATTTATATGTACGTTTCTTGATTTTCCGCGTTCTTAATGCGATTATCCCATTTGAATGTATAATATTATAAAACTCGTGTCAAGCGGAGGCAATTGAGTTTTTTTTTTTTCTCGAAGATTCTGAGTGCGGGGAGGAATTTATTGATTTTACTACGATGCGTGCGTGAGTGTGTGTTTTTTATCTGCGTTAACAACTTTTCTACTGGAAATACTGTTCCGACCGGGTTACCTTCGGGGGGGGGGGATTTAAACAAGCGAATTGTTTAGTTTTGCTCAGTATATATATATATATAAAAATAAAAAAAAAATGCTCAACGATTCGAGACGGAAAAAAAAAACACGTGGATTTTATTATGTACTTAAAAATTAATATTAATTTCCAATTTAAATTTATTAAAATATACTTAAACCGAACTTAGCTCAGAATCTTTTATCGTTGCGTACAGAAACATACAAACACTAAATTACCCTATCAATGTCCTATCATATTCCCGACTTCTCGTCTACAACAATGGCCCCTATCCCTGATTATTCATCGTCCTCGTCTAGGCAGTGTTAATTATGAACGTGTCGATTGAAATTGGATTCGTTCGACTATACAAGTCGCGGACGTAAAAATTTGATGAAACGTTTAAAGAGTTTGACGTCATCTTCTTATGGACAATTATTATTTAATAATATTTCAACTATTCGAATCATCAGTACCCCTATAATAATAATTTCATTACCCAATCATCCGATCAAGTTTAAACGGCCACAATTTAACCAGCACAGAAGCGGTTTCAGAGATATATTCTCTTATACCCATTCTCCGCATCTCCCTATATCCGTCATCGTTTACTTTACTCGCTTAAAAATTCCCTTATTCGTATCTCTCTTACAATCAATATTGCTACTTTTTTTTTTTTTGATCTATACCTCTTAACTCTCTTCTAGACCAGCGTTTCTCAACCGGGGGGTACGTGAGAAAAGAAATAGTAATGGTGGAAAAAGTCAAATTTTAAATGGTTTGTTATTTGTAAAATAATTAATAATTTTTGCAATAAAAACAAATTTCGGTTTTTCATAATATATCTACATTATGTACATGTATAAATTGTTCTTTAAAGACTACCTTTTTCGACTTTTATCAAATTTGAACGGCCATGCATGGCTTCGAAAACTTCCATACTTGTCCGATGTTTTTGTTTTTTTGTTTAAAAAAAAAAAATAATAATAATAAAGTTTTGTAAATCGTTTATAGAGAACAACCAACCAGAAGTTTTTTAAACACTGCATGATTTTTTTTCATTCATCTATTGACCGTTCTATGTGAAAACTAATGAATTGACAGCAGGAGAGTACGTAACGCAGTGGCGAGAGGTCATAGGATACGTGAAAGAAAAAAAAAGGTTGAGAAACGATCTTCTAGACTGTCCTATCGTTTATCGTCTCTCTACTTGTCCGTATAATATTTATATCTGCTGTTATATCTCGTTTTTATTGCAATTGTCGTTTCATCTGTTTTATTGTCGGGGCCGTTCAGATCCTTCACCTGACCTAACCCGTAATCACCCGCGCTGGCCTCAAAACAGTTACCTCCCATATTATACAATTGTATTTATTTTTCTCCTTAATGGCATGCCATATTTTCGATCGCATATCCATCCTCTCGCTTCCTTCCACTTTGGCTAGCTGCATTTAACAAACGCGACTGCGATAACGTTTAAATCTCCAAACTCTGTTGGCACTATATTTTTGTCCGCGAAACGTATTACCGATAATCCAAAAATATCGCACGATATTATTATTATTATTATTCTTTTTTTTTTTTTTTTCAATCTGTCCCGGCCAAATAATTATTTAAGTGATTCAATAATATTTTATGGTTTCACAAAACACCTGCCGTCAATTCTGCGCTGATTATATTGATTTATGGCTTAGTGTAATGTTAGACCCATAAAAATAGCCTTTGTTTGTTTTGTTACACAATACAAACTACAAACAACACAATACTTGACGTTTAACTGTAAACCGAATCGGTACAAAACGTCCGACGTCTGTTGTTATTATGGAAGCCACCGGGTGTATTGTCACAATTGGTATTTTTGTTTTCGCACCAATTATGGCCCGTTAGAAATTTTTTCTTTTTTTTTCTCTCTCTCCCTCTCCCTCTTTCTCCCTCTCCCTCTCTCTCACTCTCTTTCTCTAGAAAGGGTAGGGGGACGACACGATTGTTCTATGCGAAACGTTTTGAATTTCAATAGTTCCAATCTTCAAAATCCGAATACATACCGCGGACAAACACGATATTAAATCCAATACAATTCAATTTTTGTATAATTGTAATTCGGCTCTTCACGAAGAGAAAAAAAAACCCGTACTTTTCCTAGATAAAATTTACACGGTTTTTCGTACGAACCATAAAAAAAAAAAAAAAAAGTGTACGGTTAATTGTGTCCGTTTAAAATTGTGTAATTGCTTCGTGCCTAAATTTGTATAAATCATTCGGTTGACGTACAGAAGTATTAAATTAATTATACTTTGAAATTAGATACTTCTGCTGAATGTGTTTATTCTAATATTTTAATCGCCCATAAATTATTACTGTACAATAAAAACGCATCGATAATTATTAACACGCGTGATTTTAAATCAAAAAGAAATAACACTCGGCAAATGCGAACCCTTTAATAAAACTTGTATAATTCTAAAAAAAAAAAAACAATAGAATGAAATATGTGTTTGGATTACTTATACCTGTATTTTGTGCTTTCTTTGTTTCGTGGCAGATACTTGTTATGCGTATGAATTGATGTGTAAGTAAATAATCTTGAATACCTAACGGAAGTGCGGCTTTGGTAAATATCCGTTTACTGTATAATTTGAACTTTTCACGGTTTCGGGATTTTTATACCTATATAGTATATATACTTATGATTAACAGAGCATGATTCGTCAAAATCGAAATTAACTATACTAACATGTACATAAAAATTAACTATTCGTTTTCAGAGCTATTGTTTTTATGTTTTATATATTCCGAGCAGAGCAAAGAAGAACCGCGCGACAACAAATGTACTGTTTTTTTTTTTTTTTTTTTTTTTTTTTTTTTTTTTTTTTTTTTATTATTCATTGCAAAAACTATACTTTACAGAACGGCAAGGAATATAATCATAACATGTGTAACTCATGGAGTCTTCAGATTTCTATAGATAATCCGAAACGTTCTTAGTCCGACAAATTGAATATCTTTAAAAACAAAAAAATACATCCCCCTGCGCGAGCATTGCGATTTTTTTTTTTTAATTTTATACTCTTTAAAACGCATTTTCGATATTGTAATACACCCGTGTACCACTCTTATCCTACCAACCTACGCGTTAAAAAAAAAACCCTTTAATGTTGCGATTTGATATATTTTTTTTTTCTTCTATGCATTCGTATTACATTACGCGTAAAAATATATTTGTGCATGGTAGTTTTGAATTTGGCTTTGTATTATAACACTGTTCGTAACACGGTTTTTTTTTTTTTTTTTTTTTTTGTTTTGTTTGGATCTTGCTGTACAAAATGTTTAATAACGCTTTTTGAAAGACAAAAAAAAAAAAAAAAAAAAATGTGTCGGTCGCGCGCGACCACGCACATAAACTATTTAACGTATCGTTGTTATCAATATATACATGGGAAATGTAGCGATATGATAATATTATACCTATACGAATAAAATTAATATTTGGATTTGAATAAAAAATTTCGTGTGTGTGTGTGTGTGTATATATATATATACATATATATACATATATATATATATATATATATATATATATAGGCGTTGCGACTGAGTAAAACGGCTCTTGGTGAAACCACGGTGGGCCAAGTGGTAAATTTATTGTCGAACGATGTAAATCGATTCGACATAGCGGTGATATTTCTGCACTATTTGTGGATCGGGCCGCTGGAGACGATCGTGGTCACGTATTTCCTGTGGCAAGAGGTCGGCGTGTCGTCGGTATTCGGCGTGGCTGCACTGCTCATGTTTATCCCGCTACAAGGTATGTAAAAAAAAAAAAAAAAAATTTAAAAAAATACATATATTAAGACTCCTCATGCTATCAATGTGTCGCTCGGTATGCGCGGGATACCTTATATCTATCTATCTGTCTATCTATCTACGAGGGCAGGCTGATGAATAATGCTTATTTGCGTGTAACTTTAAAACTGGTGAACATAAATCAATCCAAATAGAAAATAAATTAAATCGACTTTATTTACGTATTATTGTTTTTCAACTTCCTTCTATGCCAATGCGTTTCTGCCAACGCTCAACAAGTTTTGTTGTACTGCCCGTCCAAATAAAAATCATCTTGAGCAGCAAACCGCCGCTCGTCAACAGCTTTAATTTTCTCATCGGAATCTATCTTTGTACCTTTAAGATGTTGTTTAAGTTTGGGGAACGAATAAAAAAAATAAAAAAATCACACGCTGCTGAATCCGGAGTGTAGGATGAACAACATTTTTCGGTATCCAAGTTCAGTAAAAAGATGCTGAACACTTCTTTAGAGATTCCTAAGGCCGGTGGAATATCGTTTTGCTTAATTTTCCGATTTACTTGAACCAAATCATCGACTTATTGTTTATGTACCTCGTCTGTCACCGTTACTGGTCGTTCACATCGCTCCTGACCCGTAAGAATGGTTTTCCCGACTTCACTACATTTAATCCGTAAAACCCAACGACGAACAGAACTGATATCTAGAGTTTCGTTACCATAGACCGAGAGCAAACGTCTATGAATATCGATAGGTTTAACACTTTCTGCGACAATAAATTCAATTACAGCACGCGTGTTTGAAACCGCACATCTGGAGAGGCCATTATTAAAAAATTGCGTACGAATAAACTAAAAACGTGTTACACTATCGTGACTTAACACACACTAAACTAATAACATTAGCTATTAAATGCTCCACAAACGACAGTGTTATCGGAAATTTAAAAATAGTTATGAGATAAGAAGCATTACTTATCAGTCCACCTGTGTATATATATTATAATGTGAAATGTACTCCGAAATTACTGAATTTATCGACTTGCTTTTTTTTTTAATTTTTTTTTTTTTGTTTGTTTGTTAACGATATAGTAATAGATTTTAAGGCTAATTGCGCTCTTTTAAGTCAAATAAACAATCGAGTAATTTGTTTTTATATATATATATATATATATATATATATATAAAAAGCTTATGACCGATACCGATATTTTAACTGGCAAAAGGCGATATTGTTTTTTATATTCCGAGGTTTCCTGCGATTTATAACAACGGACTTTGAATCCTTTCGAAATCCTTCGATTTCTCGTAAAACTTTGCTTCGCCATGACTATCGATAATGCACAAGGCAGTCAAACATTAAAACCAGCAGGCATCGACAATTCGGATTCCAGTTTAGCTTGTGGGAAATTTTACGCTGCACGTTCTCGAGTTAGCTCAGAAAATAATTTATATATTTATCGGCCCAATCAAAAAAAAAAACGAACGATATAGTAAATCGAGATGTACTAAATTCGATTTGTATTGTATGCACCCAAAAAGTATTAGAATTCATAAAACTACTATCAGCAGTACCTAGGGAAAATTCTTGAATATTTCAATAAAATCTCTGTAGGGTAAATCTCTGTAAAATCGAATTTCAAATGTAAAAATATTCGTATCTGCGTTGAACTGTTATTTCTACCTTAACTCACAATTTTTGGATTTTTCAATAAAATCTTTTCATAAGTTTAAATTTTAAAACGTGTATTATTCATTCATACTCTAAAAAAAATTATTCGATAATTCGGGTGAATCAGATGATATGTATGAATGGAATTCGATAGACTTACATAAGTTTGTATTTTTTTTCTTTTGTTTTTAATAATAATAAAATATTGTATTTTCTTTGTTATCTATTTTATTGAATATAATAAATATTCACTATATATATTATTTTAAACAGCAAGTGTTTTGTTATAATTTTTAAATTAAATATTATTAGTTAATTTTATTAACAATATTTGCTATTTTAAGAATAACAAATTATTATTTTTTTTTCTTTACTGATTAGTTTTAATACAATATTATTTAATCGAAATTGCGACGATTGCGCTCTTAATATGCAATTTGTATAGGAACGAAATGGTTTTTTTCGTGTCTCCTGAAAAGTTGATGAAAATGTACACCATAGGTTTCTTTTAACGAATTCCCACGCGCATAAATTGTTAGGTCAGTTAACTTTGCTATTACCTCGCCCCGCACTGCCGCACTTGACCGGCCTACCCTGTCACAAAAGTCCCACGACCTATCGACAAATATGACAATTATTACTTAAACTTACCTTTTTTTTTTTTTTTCTTATTCTTTTTGGGTATCACAACCTACGGGGGAACTTTACCCGACAGGGCAATCCTTCCCCCGTAGGCGCATTGTTTATTTATAACAATCTTACAATTTTGAAAGAAAAAAAAACCCGTTTACTCCTTCAGCGGGGCGGGCTCACAGGAGTTTATAATCGCGGATTGAGCGGCATTAGAATCGGTTAGGATCCCAATGCTGTCCTTACAGTGGTTTTTATTTTTATCATTACTAATGGTCCTGGGCGGCTCTTTGGCGGGTACGTTCTTCCGCCTCCCTCGTCCTTAGGACTTCCTGGACGAATCGCTCGATTTTCACCCAGTTGGTCCTGTCCGACAACTTAAACTTACCTATATTGATACATACGTCCGACTCGTACAGGTTGGCTGGGTAAGAAAACATCGGAACTCCGGCTGAAGACGGCCATCAGAACAGACGAACGGGTGCGGTTGATGAACGAAATCATTTCGGGCATACAAGTCATTAAAATGTACACATGGGAAAAACCTTTCGCGTACTTAGTGCAATACGCACGGAAGTACGTACACCGATAATTGTTTTTAGCAATGAAAAACGCTTGACCTAAACATTTTTTTTTTTTTTTTTTTTTTTAAATTTAATAACGTCGTCTCGCAGGAAGGAAATCCAACAGATCAGAGGATCTTCGTACATCAGAGGCGTTTTGCTATCGTTCATAGTGTTTCACACGAGAATCGCGTTGTTTTTCAGTATTTTATCGTACGTGCTGATGGGAAATTTTATTACCGCGCAAAAAGTAAGCACATACAGTTAAGAACACCAAAATTATAGAGAACCCAGTGGCTCGACGACCGGGGACGAACGTAGGAAAAAATGTCGGGGTGGTCCATTCCATATATAATAACTAAGATCTTAATCCTATATTGTTTTATACACTTGTTGGCAAATAGTTTTTATTGTTTTTAAACGGTTTTATAATATATAATAACCTATTGATTATTATAAAATAACATGAAAAAAAAAAAAAAAAAAAAAATACTAAAACAAACATTTTCGGTACAGAAATACAGAATAGAAATGGCCCCCCCCCCAGCCTGTGCAGCGTGCAACCGGTTGCACATGTGTAAATCGTGTACTGTAATTAATTTTCATTTATAATAATCTATAAAACCGTTTTTATGCTGTGTAAAATAAAACGAAAACATTTTACTTATATCGCGAATTGAATTAAATTATATTGTATTGTATCAACTATTACGTTTATAGGGCGAGAAAAAAAAAAAATAACTACTTACTCCTAAAAACAACTAGATGTGGCCCTTATGGACGTTTTGTAATAGTTTGCGTTTTATTAGGTGTTCGTCATAACGTCTTACTACAATATACTGCGGACGACAATGACTGTATTTTTCCCCCAGGGTATCGGACAAATAGCCGAGGTGTTAATATCCATTAAACGTCTACAGGTAAAAACAAAAAAAAAAAAAAAAAATATCAATATAATAATATTATTATCATCTTTGTAATGTACTCATCGTTTGTCTTGTCGCCGTGCAGAATTTCTTGCTGTACGAAGAGAAAGACACCCAAACGGCCAACCGTTCGAAAGCCGACAAGGCCGCCAACGGGGCGGTCAGAAAACCGATCGTTATCAATAGCGACACGGCGAATAACGCCGAACACTCGACCGATTTGGGCATCGTGGTGTCCGACGTCACGGCCAAGTGGACGGACGCCCAGACCGAAAACTCTTTGGAAAACATTAATTTGACCGTGAGGCCCGGACGGTTGGTCGCGGTCATCGGTCCCGTAGGAGCCGGAAAAGTATATTGATTAATCGCTAGCAGCGTGTTTCGATTACGAATCGTGCCATCAGGAATAATATTTTATCGTTCCATTTTTTTTTTCTTCTTCTTTCTCTGTAGAGTTCGTTGTTACAAGCCATCCTGCGAGAATTGCCTCTGTCCGAGGGAAACATTTCCGTGCGCGGCGTCGTGTCTTACGCGTCGCAAGAACCGTGGCTGTTCGCCGGTTCCGTACAACAAAACATTCTGTTCGGTTTGCCAATGGACAAGGACCGTTATAAAAAAGTAAAAAACGGGCATGCGAATAAAATTACGTTATATTATTAACGATTGAATTTTGTTTTTAAAATAATATCACGAAACAGGTGGTAAAAGTGTGCGCGTTGAAAACCGATTTCGAGCAGTTCCCTTACGGCGATAGGACAATCGTGGGCGAAAGAGGCGTGTCGCTTAGCGGCGGACAAAGGGCGAGAATTAATTTAGCGAGGTAAAAACAAACGAAACGAAAAAATCGTCGTCAAAAAATATTACGTTTATATTTTCATTACGAGTAAAAATACATTTTTTTTTTTTTTCAAAAGTTCATAATTTATTATACTATTTTTGTATTGTTTTAATTTACCGAATATTACATTAAATCAAAATCCTACAACGACGAAACTGTGACTGTAAATTAATTTTTATCGTTTTCGAGCCGTTGTTCGGCGGACATCGGGGTAAAGCGGCCAACGGATATTTTTCAATTTAACAAATTTTCTTACAGAGCCGTTTATAAACAAGCGGATATTTATTTATTGGACGACCCTCTGTCTGCTGTGGACACTCACGTTGGCAAGCATCTATTTGAAAAATGCATAAAAGGTAACATTGGAGGACCGGATTAAATAATTTCGCAATTAATCGTGCGCGTCTGTCTTAGGTTATCTCAAAGAAAAGACTTGTATTCTAATTACACATCAGTTACAATATTTGACCAAGGTCGATCAAATAGTCTTAATGCAAAACGTAAGTAATCGGCTGGCCGATTGTTCGTTATCGGGACGGTCACGTGTAGACACTATTAAACAACAATACGTACCGTTAGCCCCTTACGGACACCGGTGGTTTAAATAAAATCGATCGGCGTGTTTTTAACCGTGTGCGTTTCGTGTATAACAGGCGAATATATTAGCCGAGGGTTCGTATCAGGAACTGCAGGCGTCCGGGTTAGACTTTACGAAGCTGCTCGGGTCCTCGGCGGAACCGCCGGCCGTCGTGTCGGATAACGAGTCGAGTTCCAAATACGCCAGTACCCATACGCTGGACCCGCGCAACATTTTGTCGCGACAAGTTTCCGTCCAAAGCGTTTCGTCGTCGATCGACGACAGCAAACTCGGCGGGCCGCACGACGTGCCGGTCGAAGTGGCGGAGACCCGGTCGTCCGGCGACATTTCGCTGACCGTGTACTCGTCGTATTTCTCCGCGGGCGGGAACATCTGCAAAATATCGTTCCTGCTGTTCATGTGCATATTCACGCAAGCGTTGGCGTCCGGCGGCGACTATTGGATAACATACTGGTACCGACGTTTATTATTACCGCGGTACCCCCCCCCCCCGTCACGGTTTATTTTTTAATCGTCGTTTATCGATCGTCGTCTAGGGTCAATCTGGAAGAGCATTATTTCCGCGGCGCCGACAACGGTACGGTCCAAGGCGCGGTGGCCGCCGACAACAGTACCATCCAAAACGCCGACCAGGTGTCCGACACGATATTGTGGTGGACGATTTCGCGGCAGACGTGCATCACGGTGTTCGCCGTCCTCACGTTTTCAATGATATTGGCCACGCTCGTCCGGTCCGCTACGTTCGTGTCGGTCTGCATGCGAGCGTCCATGAACTTGCACAATAAAATGTTCAACGCCATAACCCGGGCCACGATGTACTTTTTCAATACGAATTCGTCCGGTAAAACGACAAAAAAAAAAAAACAAAAAAAAAACCTTTTCGCCGTCGCAATCGGATATATCTTTGTTTGTTTGTTTTTCGATAATTTTATTTGACCCGTATTTTAGGACGTATTCTCAACCGTTTTTCAAAAGACATGGGCGCGATTGACGAGATGTTGCCCATAGCTCTGATGGATTGCATACAAGTAAAAACATACACAATATTATTTGTTATTATTATCGGTGGGATTTTACTGCTCTGGGTACACATTTTCTTCGTAGTCCGCCCCCCCCCCCCCGGGGGCTGCTCATTCGGTATCCATATTGTACGTTTTATATGGTCTGTTCCACTTTGTAAATCACACCGCCGAGCACCGGCCAAATAATATCGTTGGTAAATTATTTAGAATATTTGTAATTCGCGTGCAATATAAATACACCCCAAATGTTACAACAACGGTGCGGACAAAATAATTACTATATGATGGTGTGCACGACACACGCGTTTATTAGTGCCCACGGATAGCGGAATCGATTTCGATAAAATCGAATCGACTATCCGATAAGTTTATCTTGAAAAATTGGTAAAAAAATCTTGTAAAAAATGTATGTGAAATCGCTGCCCTGGGCAATTATTCCCGTCTTGAGCCACCCTCCCGCCTAAATACCACTGCCCGCGTGCCGAAATTCGTTACTGAAAATGTATGCATACTAAAATTTATGTCCAATTTATAGATCGGATTGACCCTGTTGGGAATCATAATCGTCGTCGGATTGGTTAACGTTTACCTTATGATACCAACGATCATTGTCGGTATAATCTTCTACAAACTCAGAGTGTTCTATTTGTCGACTTCCCGGAGTGTCAAACGGTTGGAAGGAGTTAGTAAGCACAAAAAAGTATTTTAATTGCACGGGACATAGTACATATCGTATATTAAACATTTTTAATAATATGTTATTATTATTTTTTTTTTTCCTATTTTAACATAGCGCGAAGTCCCGTGTTTGCCCATTTGAATGCATCACTACAGGGTTTAACCACAATTAGAGCATTCGAAGCGGAGCAAATTTTATCTAAAGAATTCGACAACCACCAAGTTAATATAAACTGTTGTATAATATTCTAAATATATTTAATTGTGTTATGATATTCTAGGATTTACATTCTTCAGCATGGTATTTATTTATTTCTTCAAGTAGAGCGTTTGGTTTTTGGTTGGATGTAGTCTGCCTTATCTATATAAGTATTGTAACGTTCAGCTTCTTAGTTATTGGCAGTAGTAAGTTTAAATACAAAATAAATGCATACATAAATAATTGCCAATAAAAATAATTACGCAATGATCTTTTTTTTTCCCCCCTTTCTTCTTTTTTTTTCAGGTACATACGGAGGAAATGTTGGCTTGGCTATTACTCAAGCGATTGGGTTGACTGGCATGTTCCAATGGGGAATGAGACAGTCGGCAGAATTAGAAAATCAAATGACATCAGTTGAAAGAGTATTGGAATATACAAACTCTCCGCAGGAATCTTATCTTGAATCTACCCCAGGTAGTATTAATTGTAATAATTGTAGTGCAGAATGTTTAAAAAAAAAAAAAACAATAATTTATTTGTAGACAAAAAACCACCGAAAGAATGGCCGCAAAAAGGACAAATTACATTTAAAAACTTTTATCTGCGCTATAGCCCAGATACACCTCACGTTTTGAAAAATCTCAATATTAATATTGAATCAATGGAAAAGGTAATATTCAGTAAATTGTACGTTTTGTAACTAATTAATAATCCTTGTTGTATTTAGGTGGGAATTGTTGGTAGGACAGGTGCTGGAAAGTCGTCCTTGATAGGGGCATTATTTAGATTGGCTCTCAATGAGGGATCCATTATTATCGATAATTTCGACATTAATAAATTAGGACTGCACGAACTACGATCCAAACTTTCCATCATACCCCAAGAACCAGTTTTATTTTCAGGAACAATGCGAAAAAATTTAGATCCATTTGACGAGTATCCAGATCACGCTCTTTGGAGCGCCTTAGATGAAGTAATGATATACATTGTTATTATTTTATATTGAAACACTAATGTTGTTTATTGTTGCAAAACCAATAGGCTAATAATAATATGTAATAATCATATTACATTATAATAATTGTTCTCTTTCTCTTAGGTGGAACTTAAAGACGCTATTGA
Organism: Tuberolachnus salignus; assembly: GCA_956483605.1. Lineage (NCBI taxonomy): Eukaryota > Metazoa > Arthropoda > Insecta > Hemiptera > Aphididae > Tuberolachnus > Tuberolachnus salignus. The sequence goes on from OY101434.1 coordinate 17,935,473, forward strand.
AGATTTACCCGGCGGTCTGAATTCTAAAATGTCCGAAGGCGGTTCTAATTTCAGCGTTGGCCAAAGACAGTTAGTGTGTTTGGCTAGAGCTATAGTGCGAAATAATAAAATTCTTGTGTTGGACGAAGCCACTGCCAATGTCGATCCACAGTAATAAAAACACTTACCAAAATCGTTAAAATAGCATTTGATATAATTAATCCACATGTCATTTAATTTTTTTCTAGAACTGATGCATTGATTCAAAATACCATTAGGAATAAATTCCGAACGTGCACAGTATTAACTATTGCTCACCGTTTGAATACGGTTATGGACTCTGACAAGGTGCTTGTGATGGATGCTGGTACAATGGTTGAATTTGACCATCCTTATAATTTGTTGACTAACAAAAATGGATTTTTGCACAAAATGGTAGAACAAACAGGACGGGTTACTGCTGATTTATTGCACAGCGTAGCTGCCGAGGTAAAGAATTTGTGATTTTATTTTCATGTCGACTAATTAAAAAATGATTCTCTGTATTTTTTGTTTTGTTTTGTTTTTTTTTTTTTTTTAGAGCTACAAAACTATGCAGATGACCCGAGAATCTCCAATAAGATTAATTGACGATGATGTAGATGACGATCCATACAAAACAGCCTAGTTTTTTTTTTTGTTTTTTTTTTTTTTTTTCTATAGATATAAAATATTAATCACACTGTGCCTTCAAAAAAAAAAAAAAAAAAAAAAATTGTTCAAACTTTGAATTATTGTTTTTTTTACATATATTTAATATGCAAAATAATCATATTTATACGTTAATGTGTAAGTAAATATTGTATGATAATTTTATCTTAAATATTATATCATGTTCAAAAGTCAAATCAAATTAGTACCTACTTACTATTATATAGTCCAATAGTTGAATGTTTAGTACTTTGAAGATATTTAATTTTGTATACCATATGTGGATTTGTTGTTGCCTGTTGAATTTGTCATGTTAATAACTAATTTTAAACTAAGGATGATCACTTTTGTACTTAACTGTTGTACATTTTTATTGTTCCAATTGATTTTATATAATAAACCGATATATTTGTTTTCCATAAAACTTAAAGGAATGAAATTTATGTTGGTACGTGTTATGAATAAAAAGTGTATGTTTATTTTTCATTAATGGCGTGTTTTTGTTTTCATAGTAAATATTAATTGTACAATAATACGGTGTGGTGACTGTACCTTTTTTTTTTTTTTTTTTTTTTTTTTTTTTTCGATTTAAACCGGTAATACCCCCGCCACCCGGCACTACTTCGGGAGGCGGGTCGCCATCGTTTATTAATTAAATGAAAGTGCAAATAAATGTTTGAGCAAAATCCCGTTTTCCCCTAAGGCGGGGCGGGCTCACATGTCAACAGTTACAAAAATTTCGTGCCCTACGGTGGGACGGGCCGAAGCCCCCTTGCTGCCCTCACAAAGCAGGGGAGGACACTTCCTACCGGTCACCCGGCCGGCTGTCTAGCGACTACGGAGCCGCTCTCAACGACGGCGGCGATGCGTTTGAAGAAGGCGCACGCAGGCGACGTCGAGGGCTTGGCGCTGCCGATATACCGACTCCTTCTCCGCGAAGACGGCCTCGGCGAAGCTTCCCAGTGGTCTGGGGACTCCGGCATAAGCGACACCAAGTCGCCCGGTTCGAACAAACCGATCCTCCGGACCAGACGGTTCCCATCACCGTCAAACGCCTCGCAGCGCATCAGGGTATGGATAGCGTCGTCATCCACCTCGGTCTCATCACTGGGAAATCCGCAGTGAGAACACCCGGGGGACGGAGCTCGCCCGATCCGGCGAAGGAACGAGTTGAAGCATCTGTGCCCCTTGAATATCTGAGTGAGGCGGTACGTCATGGAACCTTTTGGACCTCGCGGACAACTAAATCAACTTACTCTAAATTCTCTAAATCCATCTACATTTATATACTGTTTACAAGAGAGATCCAGAGATAATCGTATACCGTGATACGCTACCAAATAAGAAGCCTTCAACAAAGATTTATCTTCAAATGTCATTTTTTTTTTTTTTTTTTTACTTGCTTTCGTATAACATCACGCATTTTTTCGAATTATTCAATTGGTTTATTTGCTAAATCCTTGTGTTTCGATTGGATGTATTAGTGTCAAGTTTCGAAGGTTTCGCAGCAGCATTGGATATCTCGGCAAGCACAACGTGTTGAAGTATCCGTGCCCCGCGAACAATTCAGTGAGGCGGTACGTCATGGAACCGTGGTGACTGTACCTAAAGGCTCGATTACACTGAGCGATTTTACACGCTGCGTGCCAGCGACTTGATCGATTACACTGAGCGATTAAATTCGCTCGCTCGCTAGTCGCGCACACGCATTCATGTGACATACACCTGACAAGAAGTTGTCATTGATATAGATAATTCATTAGTTTTCTTTTATATTTAAAATTTTAAAATTTATGAAGTCGAATTGTAATAACAAGGTATTTCCAGTTTGGTTTTCAACGGAATCGCCATCCTCGTTTGAGTGTCTTCTTTCTTTATTTGACCGTCAATCATCTGTAACAATGTATCAAACCGGGCCCCGTTCATCCTTAGAATATTTCGGTAGGCTGCGGAGTCTTCGTGTTTCAATTCTTCTAATAATGTACCGGATACATCATATATATTTCTCTCGCCTTGAAATCCAACTTCTGATCCATAATCTCTTCTTTGTATACCTTTTCTCCTCCGACTCCTGTCGCAATAAATGAGAAATCACAACAACTCCCGCGCGAACTACAGCTCCCGACATTTCGACCAGTCACTACTACTCGCTGGCACGCTAGCGATTTTGCTAGCTAGGGCGATTACATATTGAACGATTTTACTCGGACCGAGTTAATTCGCCGGCGACTAGCGTGTAAAATCGCTCGGTGTAATCGAACCTTAACTCTGGTGTGTATGTGTTGCATATGATTTGTATTGATTTCCTCATACCAAGTTATTCGATGAAAAATCGAGTTTCGGATTACTACGGCGATTGCAGTGTACACTCTCCGAATTGAATTTTACATTATTTGTTCAACACTATCACTACACTTATCAAATAATATATTGTGTATAAATTTTTTTTTTGTTTTTTTTTTTTTTGTAGGTATTTCAGAACGTTTAGAAAATTAATATTCATTCGAAATCCAGTGGCCGCTGCACTTTTAGTGAATGAGTTTGAATTTGTTTGTCAGTCCACCAAAACTGGGCCACTGCCTAATTAGAAATTTAAACTCCGGTTGAAAAGTCACTTTTATAAATACATTCTAACCGAATCGGTCGTTTTCGAATGGTTCGAACAAAAAAAAAAAAAAAAATGATAATAGTTTATATTATTTTTTTTATATTGATGTAGTAAAATGTATTTGTTGTATTCGTGTTGCCCGTTGCCGTTCTGTACCCATAACGCCGTTTGCGTTTGCGGCATAGTTGTCGAACGGTGGTAAATATCGACACTAGGCATAGATTGGAATTTAATTTACACATTTGGGAAACGATATCGTCGGTAAAGGAAAACGAATTGTTTTTTCGTCTCGAATTGTTGAGCATTATTTTAGAGCCAAGAAAGTTTTTATTGACAATAAAAACGGTAATATTACCACCGGCCCGAGCCTCCGAAACGCATTAAAAACCCGGCCGGAGCTTTGGTAAGCTTTGGCCCCAACCACTTGTTCAAATTTTAGGACCTTTGAAACCGTGCGAACAACAGTCGTCCATCGCTATTAGTCGCGTCTTAAAATGTTAAATTTTCACTCGGAAATGTGTCGGCAACGAGTACTGTGTACGATTTTAAAAACGCAGTAAAACCAAAGTAATTATGAAAACGAGATGAAACACGTAAAAAAAAAAAAAAAAAAACCAGCACGGTTGCAATAAAATTTAAATGTCGAAACCGTTTTAATCATTATTGGATTAGTTATAGGTCCCGCGTATACAATTTTTTACAGGTTTTTTCCGTTTGAGAATCGGGCCTAAGGCAAATGAATTTTGGGCCCTGGAAATAGGACGTTGTAAACAAATCTTATTCGGGTCATGGGCGGCGAGATGATTTTTTTTTTTTTTTTTTTGCGAAGCACGCGGTTTTTTTTGTATCGTAGTGAAATATTTAAAAACCAATATCGTTCGCCTCTACGATTATTGCGAATTCGCGTCTATTTCAACAAAAACCGGTCTAACGAAACAATATTGGTGTAAATACGAAATATTTTTTATATTAGCAAGGCTAACAAATAAATCGTCGTAGTCGGTCGTTCGCACGCCACATAATCGGTTTTTAAATGGGCATTTAGACTTTCTCGTGACATTACGGCTAATGCGAAATTAAAATTTAATTCGTATATAGACTACAGTACCGTGACGCGCGTGTTCGTTTATCGGATAATGATTTTAAAAAATTTAAAAAAAAAATATATATACTAAATATTATTTGTAACGATATTATCGCGGTCCGCGTAACAATTGTACCTAAACGCGGAGGTTATAAGTTAAATTTTACCACGCATATCGTCGTACGATAATTGTAAAAATCAAGGTAAGGCACCCTTACACACAAATCGTTGAGAATTATTTGTGACGAATTATCGTCCGATGGAATTATTGTGTGGTAAAAATCACCGTTATTCATTTTTTTACTAGGGTTGTGGCCGGCCCGATAATCGCGCGATATTTTTAAATCCTAAACCGTCGTAAAGTCGACGATTTCGAAATCGGGACTACCCGTTTACGACTTTTTATTTATTCATTCGTAATCAATCCGAATTGTATTCACGAGTTTTATTTATCACAATATATGTATTACGTAATTTTAGTTTTACGTTAATAGTTATAAACCATTAAAATTTACGGTTTTGGTGGTTTTACCTACTGTAATATTTTATGCAGGCCAGCGTTTCTCAAACTTTTCCGTTCGTGGAGGCTTTGTGTTGCTAAAAACACAAAAACATAAAACACTGACAGCACGAACGATTTGCTTTTTAATGCGTAAAGTAATACGAATATTTTCATAAACAATAAATTGTTTAACAAGAATATTATTTAAGAAATTTATAAATTTTAATGTCTACAACAGTGATGGGCAAACTTTTTTAATGGAGGGCCACAAAGTTTAAGAAATTCTAGAGGAGGGCCAGAATTATAGAAAAAATGCATTTTGTGTTTAAGCTTTATTAAATCATATAATAGGCATGTAAGATATATGGAATTGTTTTTGATTTTCCATAATATTTTCGAAAGCAGGTTCCAGCTGTGACGAAGCAACTTTCAACAGCGAGAAAAGGTGTTCATCAGTCAATCGATTTCTGAGATTGAGTTTTTCCGCAATTGCATGGTCGAAAAAGTCTGTTCGCACACATAAGACGACGCAAACATAGCCATAATTTTCGGGCCAATTTACTATCCATGTCGATGGACCCTCGGCGGGCCGGAGTTGGCTCTACAATGATATCGATTTTTTTTTTGGTTCGCCGGTATTTTAAAGTTTGGCTTCATAGAAGGGAGTTGAAATGCACATGTCTGGCACCGGCATCTAATTTGTCTTCGTCGACGAAACGAAACGTTCGTTCAATACATTTATCGCACTCTGTTTACATGAGATTTCTTCCGGTTTAATTTCCATTCGTAATGCGTTTTTTTTTTTTTTTTTTTTTTTTTTTTTTTTTTTTTTTTATCGCAATCGTTTTGTTGCCGTAATACGTCATCGCTCGCCGGAAAATAATTTTCAACTAGTACGACGAGGCCTGTTCAAAAAGTTCCCGAATTTTTCAATTTTTTATTTATAGTGCTTACCTACAAGCTATTGAGACTCATCGCCCTCGACGTGTTCTCCTCCCTCTTGGTTTATACACTTTTGCCAACGACGTTTCCATTGTTAAAAGCAATCCTGGAAAGGAGTTTCTGGAATTGTTCGTCAGCTCCGTTAGTGAATTTTCTTTTATTTCGTCTATCGTAGAAAATCTTTGTCCTTTTAACGGAGATTTCAGTTTTGGAAATAAAAAAAAAAAAGTCTGCTGGTGCCAAGTCGGGAGAATATGGTGGATGAGGAAGCGCGGTCATGTGATTTTTCACGCGAAAATCTCGAATTAACAGAGAAGTGTGTGCCGGAGCATTGTCGTAATGGAGAAACCATGAGTTTTTCTACCACACTTCAGGCCTTTTCCTCCGCACTATTTCTCGAAGACGTTTTAATACTTCTAGATAGTTCTACCATCGGTTAACAGTTTGTCCTGCAGGTAAAAATTCGTGATGAATAACTCCCGGGTTGTCAAAAAAAAAAAAACCCGTTAGCAGCACTTTGAAGTTTCATCTGACCTGACGAGCTTTTTTCGGTCTTGGAGAAAATTTACCAACTTGACTTTTGTCTCAATATCATAGCCATAGACCGTCACGTCTCATCGCCCGTTATAATTTGTTCCACGAACATACTCGTATCATCATTTAATATATTGTATTTCAACATTCCGGGTTTCGAAATCCCGGATTTATGTCACAGAACTATAGTATCCCATACGAGTACCCCCCCCCCCCAAAGAGTAATAATTTACGTTATTTATGAACGTTTTTTCCACCCCTCCGCCGAAATTTTTTACCGCGTTCGCCCCGGGGTTTTTTGTAATGGCACAGTGTAACAGGTTGCAGCAAACCTTGCACGATGCGCATTTACGGACATCACACGTGGGTACTGGACACGTGCGTTTTGATACGTCACCTGCATCCTTATTACTGTGTTATTATAAAAATATAACGTAAAGTGGCCGAGTGGCTTTGACTATGGATATACGACTGCATTTCTTCTGTTGATTATCGGACCTAACCTAAAGCTTTACACCCCCTCGCAATGTCTTAACCGAAAAACAATTTCGGGGGAGAGGGTCCAACATTTTTTTCGTTTTGTTTACTCGTAATAATATAGATACCGGACATTCGCGGTATCGTTCAATATTGGTCAATATTAACTATCTGAAATTCGTTTATTTTTAAAAAAAAAAAATAAAAATTCTGGCGGTGGCGGACTAACCGCATGTCCAGTTCATGCCAGAGGTTTTACACCTGCTGAAATTTAACGGGATCACGCCTGTACGTGTGGTAACAGTAAAACAATTAGTGCCGATGGAACACGAAATTTACACGGCAGCACGTCGTTGAAATCGTAGACCTTTGACCGCGTACGATAGCAATTGACTTGACCGTAATGGATTTTAAACTTCGGCAACAATATACATTATTGTCCGTGAATATGTGTCGAGTGCACACGATTAGTTCAATTAGTTTGGGCACCCATCGTCCAAACATGTCGAATGGTTCAACCGTGTGGCAGAATATAAATAATTATATTTTATTGCCTTAATATTTCACAATATCCTTGATTTTTAACTTCTCCGCGGGATAACGAATACGCGATTGTTGTATACACCCAATATATATAAAAAAAAATAAAAACGTTTGTTTTTCAATACGTCTTATCGACAATATATTATTGTATAATACAATTATTTCAGTATTTTTTTTTCTTAGTTTTTCTACCAGGGGTCACCGATTAATTTCTACGGGGGTCCACTTTGATACTTATCGACTTTCCCGCGGTCCAAAACGCATTTTTTTTTTTTTTTTTTTTTTTGCCTCACAAATTTACAATTGATGGGTACGAATACGCATTTTATTCCTATAAATATTAGCAAATTACGATCGCAAAAAAAAAAAAAAATATTAAAAAAACCTATTGGAATAGGTTCGTAACACGATTGCTACACTGTGAGCGCGGCGCTCACGCTTCACTAATTATATTATTATTAATTGTTCGATTAATTAAAAAAAAATCAAACCATACCTACTAGTAAAGTAAATAAATACTTTTTATGCACATTTCGTAGTTAATAAAATAAAAATAAAAAAACGCTCACATGCGTACCGACGACGGGTTAAGTACGTTGTTTAATGTGAACGAAATTGCATTTGTTTAGGTTTGTCGAGCTTCACTCGTTAATATACGGAGTTGAGATTAGGAGCAACCGGATCGTCGAGACCATCCGCCCTGGTGTTGACCGACATCTGAAATTATTTTTATTTTATAAAGATAATTTTCGAAAAAGCGGTTTCGCGTACGTACACGCACGCCCGAACCAAACGAGGTTTTTAATTTTTTTTTTTTTTTTAATCCAGAATATTCACCCGAACCGCTATCTTTGCGGGATTACGCGCGGTTACGGAGACCGGGCCCGGCGCAATGTCGGAATATTGTTTTTACCCGTTTTTTTTTACAACATTTGGAAACGCGTAAAAACTTTATTTAGATATTTTGATAATTCCGGGACCATTGAATTGGTTTGCGTAAAAAAAAATGTGCCCGTCAGTTGTGCGACCCCCGTTGGTCCGGCCCCGTACAGTCTATACGCGGTACTCGCGGATCGCGAACGTTTTACCGGAATCGTAGACGGTATACCGGCATACCGGGGCGTGCAAAGATTACAAAGATTAGAAGAGAGAGAAAAATAATAAAAAAAAATTATGAAAAAGAAATGAAATAATAATAATAAAAAAGAAAAAAAAACAGAAAAAAAAAAAGCGATAAATTTATCGAGACGCGAGTGCAATAAGATCATCAGATATAAATTCGCTCTTATCGGCCAGAAGACGTTGGGCCTTTTTGTGTTATGCGGTTTATTGTGTTGCACAATAAATCATTCGCACGTCCGAACTGTACTGCACACGGTGTTCGGAATCCGTAACAATTTTTTTTTTTTACACGGACAAATAATATACACGAGTTGATATATATATATATATCGGGATAGATATCGCGTTAAAATGAAATACGGTACAAAGTAATCAAATATATTGTCGAAGCGTTATTGCCGTGTACAGTGCTTTAAATAATATTAATTTTAATAAAAAAAAAAAAAAACAACAAATAAATAAAAATCGATTCCGCGGTGATCCAAAAGGATTTCAAACGCACAGGGGACAATCCAGGTAAATAAACAATCGTTTTTTGTTTTTTTTTTTTTCAATATTAACGTGCGTTCGATTATTGGGGCGGCGAAGTTATCGCATTAAAAATTGTTATTTATTATTGCGTAAATCGCCTCGGAAAAATTCAGTTTTTACGTCATTTTTTCATTTTTTTTTTTTTTTTTTTTTTTTTCATGAACGGCTCTCGGTGGTTTCCGACAATTTTTTTGGTCGAACCACTAAACCGACACCGGTTCCGAATTACAACGATACCGGTACACCGTACGCGACAATTGTTTTAAACAAAAATCAATAATTGAAGATCGACGACGGTCGATAATGTTTGCATATCGAAGGACGAATAAATAAATAATAAAAAAAAATCAATACAGAAATAAAGAATCAGTAACTTTATTGCGTATGTCCAACTGGTAAAACTTTTTATTTTATAATATTATAAGAAACTCGTGAAAATCGGCAATCAAACAAATATAATAATTGTCGAAATTGTGTTTTATTGTTTTTTAAAGCAATATTTTAGCGAAACGCATTGCTAAGCTCACTCAGCAATGAATATAATAATAGTCTAAAAAAAAAAAAAAAAAAACCGATGTAATTGCAATAACTTCACTGCCCTGGTAATTATAGTATGTGGCCCTTAGCTTATTCTTGTAATTTTTTTTAATTTTTTTTATTGTACGATTTACGGCGCCTCCTCATTCGTTTCAATACCACTAAAAATAATAACTGCAAAATTTGAAATCAATCGTTCAAGTTTAAACCGTGCCCCTGTGCACTCGAAGTTAAGTAAAATGGTAATTGTTTTACAATAAAAATCTAAACATTGTGCTATAATCTTTTTTTTCTTTTTTTTATACTTAAAAACATTTGAAAATAGCAATCGAACAGCAAATGTTACGAGGAATTCAAAAATGCTATTTTCGACGTTATCCCATTATTTTTTCACCGACATAGTTACAATTTTAAGCGGAAAATAACTCAAAGCTCAAAGAATGCCGGCAAAATGGTATTTTTTTTTTTATGTTTTGTTGGTCGTATCAGTCGATAGAATAAAATTATTCATAAATAATTATTTTAAATTAATTTTCCTAAAATTATCGTAAGCCTTTGATTTGAACACACGTTACATATTTATTTAACTAAAATTGATAAAATGTAATAAAAAAATCAAAAAAAAAAAAAAAAAGTCATTGAAGGTTGTAGATAACAAAGTTGCCAACTTTGAATTAACAATGTGTTGCATGCATAATATAATAATATATTGAATGCCATCGTCGTAACACGTACGCATACGCCTATTAGATAAAACAATATTGTCTACGTTAAAATCGTAAAAAAATTATATTACAATATAATATACTCGGACGGGCATTTCTCAAATTTTTGTTTTAGAAACGAGAATATCTGTGCCTACTACACGTTGAAATTATTATATCAGAAATCCGTTCGACTTACGTCATAAATTCCAATTTGATTCGTAAATCATCGAAACCGTTTGAAATATAGTTATTATTGATTTTTTTTTTAATAATAATAATTTGACGAATATTTCGTGTTTTTAAATCAATAAATTCCGTATGAAAAAAAAAAAAAAATGAAAAATACAGATTGACGTTATAGTTGTATAATATAATTTATGATACCGAAATTCAAATAAAATTATGTAATGACTAAACGGTAAATTACGATAAAATATCGATCGGTGCCCACCGTCGATAGGTTGACCCGGCGAATGCGTACACGTCAGACGAAAAATCCTATTAAAAATTGTATTTAAAGCTTTCGGAAAGTTAAAAAAAAAAAAGATAGAGTCACTGTTGCGCGCTCTTGGGGATACCCCATATGGGGCCATTAAGCGAATAACTAAACATTCCGCGTTAAAAACCGAACACTGTAATCTGTTAGGCGCGAACTTTAAATGAATTAATAAAACTATAACAAGGTCGTTGACTGCCGCGGGATTTTTTTTATTATTTTTTTTTTTTTTAACACTACGAGCACAACAAATAACAGTACACGCCAATCATTAAATACGTGCTCTTATATTAAATCCACCCGGTTCGCGAAACGGGCGAACAAATTTGGTACGATTAGCGCCCAATCGTCGTGAATCGTATGGAAAATTTACACTTTTGCGTTTGGGCCGTGGCAACGTGGCCATTGTTATATCCACGTACAATTGATAATTATTAAAAAGTACTAAAAAAAACAAAAAAAAATTATATAATTACAAGGTAAACGCGGGCGAGTCGTACGTTTGTGTCAAAGAACCCAACGAAATTTTATATTTCGTCGGCATACGAAAACTAGTGGAGATAGTATTTGATTAAACCCGAAACGAATAAAACGTCTGTCCGTCGCGAGGTTATTTTATTTTATTTATTTATTTATTTTTTTTTTTTTACCGTCACAGCCGGACGGGATGACGTAATCGGTTTTTCAACTTTTTTTTTTTTTTTTATGTCACGACGTACATAATAAATTGTAATTCAATCTGGGCAACCTGCGCTCGTCAATTGCGATTGACAATAAAAATGTTGAAAAGATAAAAGTTTTGACGTTTGTATGGGAAATACAAACGGTTCATTTATTTTTATTACGTTGTTTCGTTTTAAACGTGAATTTAGACCGCCGTATATATGAAAAAAAAAAAAAAAAAAAAAAAACAATAATAATAAAACACGTTTGGTTTTTATCGGTTAAAATCGTTTAAATACCACCGGGCCGTAACGATACTTGTTTATAATTCTTTTTGTATATTATATCGTTTTAAAACGCGAATTATATTATTATTATAATATTTCGGCCGGGAAGGCGGCGGTTTTTTTTTTTTTTTTTGCTACAGCAAACTACCTAAATTTAAAATTCATTACCTCGGGCGTTTTTTCTCGATGAACAATATCGCTGTACAGCTAGACAACAATGCTTACCGTATTTACCAGCGGTTCGTAAACTTTTTCAGCTACTGAGTCTTTTTTTTTTTTTTTTTAAGCCGTAGTTTTACTCCAAGTAACATTAAGCATTATCCGTCCGTGTTCTTCGTGTTCATATTACCCCCGCGTTATGTATTAAACGAACCGGAGAAAATACTATTTATTAATGAAATCTACAAAATGATAATAAAACCAATTGAAAAATAACACAAGAATTAGCACGTTCGTGCGCGTCTTGAAGCGCGAGTCTTGATTTTTGAGCGACGTGCCTGCTTTTTGCGACTAAGCTTGTCAATGTCCGGCGTCACAGAAGTCAATTGGTGACCGCATTTCGCATATTGCCCGTCCAAACGTGCGCTATATTGGATTTTCGTAGCCGGAAAAAGCCGTTTCACGGAGATACGCAATTGCCGTAAGGCGGCAAGAGAAGTTTAGCCTTTGGACAAGACTATCCGAAAGACCTTCCCGTAACCTAGCCCGAAATTCAGAAATCCGTTTGCTTTGAAATGATGTCCGATTAGTGGCCGTCCCAAACCGCATCAATAACACCGTCCGCCGTATTCTTCAGCATTGGAGGGCCGCCGGTTTTGACGTCGCAGAATTAATGGACCGATAATCCACTCGACAATCGAATCGTACACGTACCGGTGAATCGTCGCATTCGAGTCGTGTTTAAATAGATATGTCCTCTGTTTTAAATATCGAACAATTATTAAGTTTATTCAACTTTTATTGGCGAAGCGAACGGAACCCTTGAGAAACAATTGCGGAACCCCCGGGGGCTCGGCGGAGCACAGTTTGGGAACTGCTGGTATATACCCGTTGATCGAAATCCAGCACGCAATAAAACAAATGGTCATCCTGAGTTTTTTTTTGTTTTTTTTTTTTTTTTTATAACGAATAAAAATATATTATATTTTAATATTTGGCAACGAGTATGGTGTACCACCGCCCCGGGTACCGATTTGCCTTTAAGACCGCATATGATTATTATTTTCGAATACAATACTCCCATTGTTCTTCGCCAAACGCAATATAGAAAAATCGCGGAGAGGGGTTAGGTTTTTTTGTTTTGTTTTTAAATCCGCGCAATTTTACGAATATATCGATTTTTTTTTTTTTTTGTTAAAAACGATTTCGAGTACTACGGCGGCAACAGGACCATCACGACCGTCATTCGGCGGCGGTCGCGGACTTTTCCGATAAAGTTTTTGCTCGTCCGTGTATAATCTTGTGATTTCAACGGTTTTTGTTTTGTTTTTAAATCCGCGCAATTTTACGAATATATCGATTGTTTTTTTTTTTTTTTTTGGTTGTTAAAAACGATTTCGAGTACTACGGCGGCAACAGGACCATCAGGGACCGTCATTCGTCGACATCACCATTCGGCGGCGGTCGCGGACTTTTCCGATAAAGTTTTCGCTCGTCCGTGTATAATCTTTGCGGTGCACCGACTTCGCGTTTCACAATCAAGTCGTATCGGAGATAATTTTGTTTTGTTTTGTATTGTTTTCAGGTGAATAATGGAAGCCGATAATACGAAAACCCGACCACGGAATCCGAGGGCCAGTGCGAATTGCTTTGAGATACTTACGTACAGGTAAATTAGCGAAATAACAAACGGAACATACCAATTGGTTTGCGTTTGTTTCACACACTAGTGATATAGTTTAATACTATTAACCATAAGCGCCAGGTTTTTTTAAACTGGGGCTCACTATTTTAGATATTCTTGTACGGTTAAAACCGTAATTATTGATTTCATATGTAAAAATCGATGTGCACCGCCGTTAAATCCGGCCCTGACGTTGTACAGTGACTGACATTCGCCATACTAAAATTCTCTATTTTTGTTTTCCTTAAATCGCCCGTCATACGATTACTATAATGTTGAAAATAAAGCTAATATTTTGTGAAAGTACGTGGCGTATATGAATGTTTTTTGTTTTTTTTTTTTTTAAATAAGAAATATGGGGGACTGAGCCCCGTCTTGTAAATCTAATGGGAGAGGGAGGGCTCCGGCCCCACAGCCCCCCCCGTACATGACGCTAATGCCACTAACCTTCGATTGATTTCTAGTGACTTTTTACCATACTTATACGTTGGTGTTTCGCATTAATTTAGCTGGATTTTCAATCTCTTCAAAACAGGAAATAAAAGAGATTTAAATGAAAACGATATATACAGTACGCTTGCGGACCACGAGTCATCGACATTAGGCAAAGAATTAGAAAAGTATATCGCTACGATATTACGTTAACGATATTTCCATATTAATCAATTTTTTTTTGTTTTGAAAGGAGATGGAATACCGAGCTGGTCGACGCGAACACGTCGAACCGAAAGCCGGATCTGTTCAGGGTCTTGCGTCAAATGTTCGGCGTCTCGGTTATGAAATGTGGATTAATTCAAGCGTTCATCGACGTGATATTAAGGTATAAATTGCGTTATTGGTCGATTGCGAATTTGTCGAGAGAGAGAGAGAGAGAGAGAAAAAAAAAAACTCTGTGGTGTTTTTTTTTAATGAAACGAATCGCGACAAGTGTTATTAAATTATACGCCTACGATGTACCTGTTATAATTATGCAGATCGTTTCAACCTATACTCATTGGTGGATTATTAGCGTATTTCACGTCGGGCGGATCCGGCGCCACCAGCTTGACAGACGCGTACGTATACGCAACCGGTCTATTGGTAACCATGTTGTTGAACATTTTATTATTCCATTATTCGCAATTGAACATGATGGAAAACGGCATGGCGATACGGATAGCCTGCTGTTCGGTAATCTACAAAAAGGTAAATGGAAAATATTAACTTGTGAAAATTATATCAACTAGACCTAAACTGGTCGTCAACCTTTTTGGACTCGCGACCCACGTGAGCTTTGTAAAAAAGCTAAAATTGCTTAATGCTTTGCAGTACTATTATTAAAACTTAATCGAAAATGTATAAAATTCATATGAAAATATAAAATAAAATGAAAATATGATACAAAAATTTTAATGTGAACTTTGTCCTTGAGTGTTTTCACATAATAAATTCCACCTTTGCTCGATTTGACTAAGCGCGATCCGTAAATCATCTTCAGTTTCAAGTCTATTTCTTTTTGACGTTTTCAAATTTGCCATAGTAAAAACGCCTTTTCGCATAAATAAGTCGTTGGCAATATTAATAAAATTGAGATGGCTTTAGTTGCTAATTCTGCGTGATTTCCCGTGCATAAGTGTGCCCAAAATATTTCTAATGAAGTTTCACAAAACATTTGTTTCAATTTGTTATCACACGATAGCTCAATTAATTGATTTTCAATGTCAGTAGACATATTTACTGTCATTATGTCTACTGCGAATGGTTGTTCAATCCACTCATAATTTACTCGAAAATCCTCAGGAAAATATTGGTTAAATAATTTTTCTAAGTTTGTCAAAACGAACGTTTACTAATTAAGAAATGTCTTCAAACTTGATTGAAGAATATTCTTCTAAAAACTTCTAAAAACTTCTTCTAAATTTTATAAATTTAATTTTTATTTTAATAAGAAGACTTATCGCAACCCAATTTTAAAACTTACGCGACCCAAAAATGGGGCGCGACCCACCGGTTGAAGACCACTGAACTAGACGACAATTTTTCAATTTTGATTTATACCGGACCAGTTGGCCGGTGTTAGGTAGGTCAGGCATAACCACCTGGGCACGCTATCAATTGAATTTGTTAAACCGTGTTCAATAGATTCGGTGATATCAATTTGTACGATTTGTGAAATCATTCGAAATTCGAATTGTCCCAAGTGGAACTCAGATTGCGTTGTTCTATTTATATGATACTTTTCTAAAAATATAACGAAAACGATAACATAAGTAAAATAACTCGTATTCTATCTATTTAATCTAAATAAACGATATTATAAATGGGGGCTCGTAAGTTCATGCATTAAAAACCGGCAAAATACGCATTCAATGCACTTGAAATATGCGCAAAAATAAAAATTCCGTTTTCAAAAGTTATATTTCATTACTTTTGATTTTCCTATTTAATTATTATAATTAATTTACTTGGCTTTACAATGCTTTATCATCTTTGCCAATATTGATTTTTTTTTTTTTTTCTTGCAAACTGTAAAACTCATAAAACCCGTACAGTCTCGTACAAGAATAAAAATAAACCGCAAAAAAATACTAAGATTATGTTAAAAAAATGTTTGCGGAAGTTACTAAGAAATAATAATTTCCTAGGTTTATATTAAATATGCGGTAATAATCCCAAGAAAATCTGAAAATCTTTCGGCCAAATATGCCAAAATAAGCTCTGTATTTTTATTACTGTTGTTATAAAACGGATTTGTACCTCGTTTAGCGTGTTTTCCGATGTAGCAAAAAAAAAAAAAAATTTTAAAAAAACCCCACGCAAACGCATACTTACGCACCCCGATTGTAAGCAATTACTTTTAATGTAATACAATAATAATTTTTGAATATAATATTTAAAGAACCTACACAATTGTCAAACGTGGTTGTGTATTTTTATTATTCAGGCGTTACGGTTAAGTAACACGTCCCTAGGCGAAACCACCATAGGGCAAGTGGTCAATTTGTTATCAAACGATGTAAATCGATTTGACATGGCGGCCAGGGTTTTCCATTTCTTGTGGATCGGTCCGCTGGGAACGATCGTGGTCACGTATATGTTGTGGAAAGAAATCGGCGTATCGTCGTTGATCGGAGTGGCCGTGCTCGTGGCGATTATTCCAGTACAAGGTCAGTATTTATATTATTATTGTGTATACTGTGTACGAAACCATCAGAGAAAACTATTTTAAACCAGGGACTGAACCTAAAGAATCGGTACGCGAAGAAAATTTGGGAACCGGAGGCTTTATTGGAACCAATATTTTTCAATTCAAGATACCGGATACCTTTTAAATAAAATACAAATTTGTGCAGTTCTTTCGGGTTCTTATCGGTTCTAAGATATAACGAAACATATTATTTAAATTGGATTTCGTTTTAATCAAATAAAAAAAAGCGTCTATTTCCCCTCCCATAGAAATATTTTTTCTTTTATATTTACAATTTCTATATCTATGTTTTTTTTTTTTACTCGAATCAATCATATTATACGACGTTTTCAGCGTTTTCTACCTACAAACCGTACAAACATTCGGGTCGAACAACGATTATGGATTTTTCTAACGAAAATACCTACGAATAATAATACTTAGTTTTATATAGTTAAGAGGATTCGATACCGGTTATGTTTTCTATCGAACCGACTGTCTTAGTTATTGGATTAGTTTTCTAAAACCATGTTTGAATTCGTCATGAAATTTACTTGAAAATGACTTTCCCACTTTCTTGAAAATTGTTTTGTTGGTACGAAAACTGGCGGGTGACCGCAACGATCCTAACGGATTTTTCGTGATAGTGGTCATTAAACCATTTGCCGCGCTTTTTCAAATATTTCGTATTCATATACAATTTTTTTATTATTATTATTATTATTTGTTAATAATGTAAACAATATTGTACAATTAATGAAAATATTAATTGTTCTTATAATGTTCAGCTTAATATACAAAAATAAACACATACGAGGTGTGACAATAAAACAACGAGACTTTTTGAATAAAAGTTGTTTATTTTAAAAATGTTATAGTTTAATGATTATCACCTTCAAAGTACCTTCCCTCAGCATCAATACACTGTTGCATACGTCGCTGCCATTCTTGAATACAGTGTTGCCAATTGCTTTCATTCAGCCCTTTTAGAAGTTCTGCCGTTTTCATTTTTACGTCATCAACTGTTTGAAAATGGGAAAAGAAATAAGAAGGAAATAAGAAGAAGTCACAAGGAGCAAGGTCTGGCGAGTACGGGGGATGTTGAAGTACAGAAATTTTTTTTTCAGTTAAAAAACGTTGAATTGAAAATGCACTGTGAGCTGGAGCATTGTCTTGGTGAAGAACCCAGCCATTTTTCCATAGATCTGGTCGCTTCTTTCTGGCACGTTCTCTTAATTTAATTAATACCTCTTTATAATAATATTGATTAATTAATTTTGTCGATTTTTTCAACGTTTTCGTTTGTTGAAGACGTGGTAGGACGTCCAGACCGATCATCGTCTTCGACGTCCTCCCTTCCACTACAAAACCGTTTGTGCCATTCAAAAACACGAGCTCTTGATAAACATTCTTCACCATAAACTTCACATAACATACAAAACGATTCCGCGGCAGTTTTTTTTAATTTAACAAGAAATTTAATGTTAACACATGTTGTTCGATTTTTATATCTAACATTTTTCGGCAGTATAGTCGAACTCGCACTAATAACAAGAAAATGAATCGATGCCATCAGTGTTCATAGTACTTTTAGATAAGTGTTTTCTAATCATGTTTCAATAATCGTTTTATAGATAACGTTAATAGTTTAGGTTATATTTAGAAAGTCTCGTTATTTTATTGTCACACCTCGTACTTTACTTACATTAAAATACAAAGTTATAAATTATTAGTAAAATGAGAACCACTGTCTTAATGGCTGCATGAGGTCCGGGGTACGACGGCGGCCAACCGTCAGCTTTCGTGTCGTCGACTTTAGTGTTACGAGGATTCCATACCGGTTATGTTATTTTTATCAAAACAGACATTTTTATTATGTCAATTAGTACCGACTGTCTTAGTAGTTGGATAAAACTTCTGAAAACATGCTTGAATTCGACATGAAGTTTACTAGAAAATGACTTTCCCGCTTTCTTGAACGTTATTCGTTATTAGTTATGTTATTAAATAATAAAATTCTATGTAAATTACTATGTATTTTTATGAACCGGTATTAACCCGGGTCCCTTTATTTTATAATTTCAAGAACCAAAACCTAATATTTTTTATATATATATATATATAAAAAAAAAAAAAAACTGTACCGGAGTCAGAACCGAAAAAATCATTAAGGATCCAGTCCCAGATTTAAATCAGTGTTTTTTGTTTTTTTTCATTAGAATTGTATAAAACAAACTATTTTACGTTTTATTTTTTTTTTCATCGTATACCGACGGTTTTCAGGATGGTTGGGAAAGAAAACGTCCGAATTTCGATTGAAAACAGCGCCGAGAACCGACGATCGGATTAAGTTAATGAACGAGATCGTTACCGGCATACAAGTGATTAAAATGTATACTTGGGAGAAACCATTCGCGTATTTAGTGCAATGCGTGAGGAAGTATGTACCGAGCCGTTTGAATTGATATGCGAAGCCCTCGTTTTTTAAACGTTTATACTAATCACTTACAGGTTGGAAGTCGAACAGCTTAGAGCAGCGTCGCATATCAGAGTTTTTCTACAATGTTTCAAAATTTTTCATACGAGATTCGCGTTGTTCGTAAGCATTTTAGCGTATATACTAATGGGGAACGCCATTGACACGCAAAAAGTGAATACAGCATAAAATATACTTGATTTTTAAAATTGTACATTTTCTAAAAAAAAAAAATTTAATTAAAATACATATACGACGAATTATGTTACTTTTGACCGCTCTCTAGGTGTTCATCGTTATATCTTACTACAATATATTACTAACAACAATGACAGTGTTTTTCCCCATAGCCATTGGAATGTACGCGGAGTTGATCATATCCATTAAACGTATTCAGGTATAAAATACCTTCGCATTTAATTGAATATTAAAGTAGATACAAAACGATAATAATCGAAATTTCGTTTTGTATAAATCGTCTTACAAACGATTTTTTTTTTTTTTTTCTAAGGATTTTCTATTGTACGACGAAAAAGTCAAACCGATTGCACCGTCGGCAAAACCGGTAGACAAACCGACTAACGGCGGTGTAGAACTGTCGATTATAAACGATCAAAATTTTGCGACAAACAACACCGGTGATAATCGCACACTGGTCGGGCGTTCAAACGAAGTCGGCGTACACGTGTCGAACGCGTCCGCCAAATGGGTACACGGCCAACCAGAGAATTCGTTAAACGACATTAACCTGACCGTGAGCCCGGGTCGGTTGGTCGCGATTATCGGACCCGTCGGAGCCGGAAAAGTATAAAATGGACTCTGGGCCTGGCAAATAATTTGGACAATATTGTAAATTACTGAGTTATTTTCAGAGTTCGCTGGTACAAGCGATATTACACGAGCTACCGCTTTCCCGGGGAAGTATTTCCGTGCGTGGCGTTGTATCGTACGCGTCTCAAGAACCGTGGCTGTTCAACGCTTCGATACAGCAAAATATTTTATTCGGTTTGCCGATGGACGCGGAACGCTACGAACAAGTAGACAATATTAATTTTTCATTTAAACGTATAATAATACGTATCGGGATATTAAATAATAATCGAATTCGTATCGGAATTAGATCGTGGACGTATGCGCGTTAGCCACGGATTTCGTGCAACTCCCTCATGGCGACAGAACCCTCGTAGGTGATAGGGGCGTGTCACTGAGCGGCGGACAGAGGGCGAGAATAAACTTGGCGAGGTAAGTAAAAGTCGGCAATAATATTCGTATTCCCTTCAATCGCCGACTTTACTGGGCTCGGTTAGGTTATTCAGTACAATCAGTTAGTTTAATTGGTTATACATTTACCTTTATTGTCTTAAAGAAATTATTTAATGTATCATTTCTCTTACCGTAAATTTCAGTCGACATTATAACGTTAACTGTTCACGTTTTTAGATTCTGAGCAGAGTCTTGGGGTCTTGTGGTTTTACAATGATGATTATTATTATTGTTATTATTTTATTTTTTTTTCTGCAAACACATTTTCTACCAGACGACTTCGTCCGATTTAACCGATACACTCCTATAATGTTTCCGGTGGAAAATTGTATCTAGTTGGTACTTTAGAGATGTCATTTTTCTAAATAAACTTATTAGTTTTTCATTTAACGCGGCAGCGAAAGCTACCGAAAGAAACTACGAAAAAACGGCAAAAACACGATTTTGTTAAACTCGAGTTTTATTATTTCTTTTTTTTTATTTACCAATACTAATTCGCTCAGAATCGTTTTTCGATCGCGATTTATCGTTGCATTCGTTAAATTCCTATCTATGTACTACCTTGCCAAAGGTTTTTTACCGCTAATTTATATTTCTACCGTTCTACGTTTTAAAATTATATACATTATAAAAGCGTCGTTATCCTTATGAATAATTTAATTTTTTAATTTAGAGCTGTGTATAAACAAGCGGATATTTATTTACTCGACGATCCTCTATCGGCTGTCGACACATTAGTTGGCCAACATTTGTTTGATAAATGCATCAAAGGTAATAATCAATTATCGGTTTTATCAAACTAACAGTTGCACAATAACCGACGGTGTATTCTTGTTTTATATAGGTTATCTCAAAGGAAAGTGTTGTATTCTCGTCACGCATCAAATACAATACTTGTCGAGCGTAGAACAAATCGTTCTGATGGAAAATGTTTGTATCGATTTTGATAATGATACGGGGCGTAAAATATTTTGTTTTTATCGTTTTGGTATGTTGTTTAGGCGCGTATTTCAGCCGAAGGATCGTACCAGCAGCTACAGGCTTCCGGTTTGAACTTTACTAAACTGCTCGAATCGTCGAAAGAACCGACGAATGAATCGATTGATCATTTGGACGTTCTGCTCGGTGCATCTCAACAGAGTTTTAAAAATTCTAAGCAAAGTGTTTCGTCGTCGATCGACGTCGATGAAAAATCGAGCGGTGAAATTGAAAAGACGCCTGAAAAAGTAGCCGAAGTCAGTTCGTCTGGGAGTGTTTCACGCGGTGTTTATATTGCGTATATTTCCGCTGGTGGAAGTTTTGTTAAGATATCGTGTTTAATATTTGTATGCCTACTAACTCAAATACTGGGCACTGGCGGCGACTATTGGATAAGTTATTGGTACATTTACGATGATCAATATAAATTATAGATTTAATATTATTAAATCGAAAATATTTATTGCCTATAGAGTGTACGACAAATACATAGAGTAATGCAAATCTCTATTTTAGGGTTGAACTGGAAGATCATGGATTTCGCGATTTGCAAAATACTTCTACTCTTATATATAACAGTACATCGGTACTGAATAATGAAAACTCTACTTCGCTAGTATGGTTTTCGTTCGATTTAACACAATTGTCCGATATACTGTTGTGGACATCACAATCACGTCAAAGTTGTGTTACGATTTTCACGGTTTTGAACGTGGCTTTGCTGGCAATCATCGTTATCAGATGTCTTTTATTCGTATCGTTTTTTACCGAAACGTCTATAAATTTACACAATAATATGTTTGGCGCTATAACCAGAGCCACACTGCATTTCTTCAATACAAATGCTTCCGGTATTTATTTTAAACATATTCCGCCGATTTAATTCGTAAACTATGTCTTACAACACATTGATCGTTCGGTGTTTCAGGGCGAATTCTCAATCGTTTTACTAAGGACATGGGGACCATAGACGAAACGTTATCGGTGCCCTTAATGGATTTTATACACGTAAGGGAACACTATCAAATTTATTGCGTACACGTTACGTGTTGTGTTCAGAGACTGAAACCTCCCGCCACCCGAAGTATTTAAGAGATTCTAAAAAAAAAAAAACACATCAGTTCCAGTTCCAATTCCGGTTCTTAAAATTATTTAATAAGGGTCCCGGTTAATGTTGATTCTTAAAAATGCATAGTTTCAAATAGCATTACCTATGATTATTAGATATTTTATTTATTAATAACAGAACAACTCTCAAGAAAGTGGGAAAGTCATTTTCAAGTAAACTTCATGACAATGAATTCAAGCATGGTTTTAGAATCCTCTTAGCATTATAAAACTAAGTATTATTATTCGTAGGTATTCTCGTTGTAAAAATCCGTAATCGTTGTTCGACACGATTGTTTGTACGGTTTGTAGATAGACATAGTTAAATAAATTATAAATATAAAGGAAAAATCGTCTAAACCTAACCTCGTATTTTCTTCGGGAACCAGTAGTCTCGGTTTCGGTCCCAGCCCCTGACCGTGTTCGGCGTATTCGAAAATAAACCGAAATTTTTAATTGTAGATTTCGTTGACACTCGTCGGAACTCTAGTTGTGATCGGCGTGATCAATGCATACCTAATGATTCCTACATTCGTCATAGGCGCACTGTACTATTATACGATATTGTTTTATTTGTCGACGTCTCGAAGTATCATACGTCTGGAAGGAGTTTGTAAATACGATAATTTATTATTGCGATTTAAAATTACACGGTTTTTTTTTATTTTTATTATTAATAAACTATAAATGTTTCGATATAGCGCGAAGTCCTGTTTTTTCACACATGAACGCATCTCTCCAAGGTCTTACAACAATACGAGCATTCGGAGCGGAAGACATTTTGTCTAAAGAATTCGACGACCATCAGGTACGTGCTATTTGAATATATAAAATATTCGAAATTACGTTTTCGTGTACGTATTTACTTATTGTTATTATTATTATTATTATTATTATTTTTGTTTTTTGTCATTTATAGGATTTACATTCTTCGACGTGGCATTTGTTTGTTACTTCAAGCGTAGCGTTCGGCTTTACGTTGGATATAATCTACTTTGTTTATATAGCCCTTGTAACGTATAATTTTTTAATTATTAGCAATAGTGAGTTCCTAAAAAATCCAATCGAATGCATAAAATAATATTTAAAACATTTTTACTTTCTATATTTATGTGTTCCATTCTTGCCGTTTCAGTGACGAGCGGGGGATACGTTGGATTGGTTTTAACACAACTAATAAACTTGACTGGTGCACTCCAATGGGGAGTAAGACAAGCGGCCGAATTAGAAAACAAAATGACATCCGTCGAAAGAGTATTGGAATACACAAACGTTCCGCAGGAAGCTGCTCTTGAATCTCTTCCGGGTAAAATTATGTATTGGTTTTTAAAATATAACGCAAATCGCGAATACAAACGGATTTCAATCATTCTTCTTGTTTTTTTTTGGTTTTGTTTTCATTTAAGAAAATTATATATTTTTTTAAATGTTACATCTGTGCCATCACATCTCTTGTTCTCTGTTCAAATGTTAACTATCCAAAAAAGTAATGTTTTTTTTTTTTTGAATAATAATTTTAAATTGCAGAAAAAGTTATAGCAATAAATTTATTATAGAATTATTCTATAGCCGATGATGTTAAACGATATAAGTACACTTAGTGCATAATATTATAACCGTAACGCATTGGTCTTGAATAATTATATTCACTTCTTTGACCTACTCGCGAGTGTCATTGATGAAATTTATATCATTACTTTGAGTACCTAATTTATATGTGTAAAAATTAGTTGCGTATAATAATAATTAGTTTAGCCGTGTTACCACGTGCATTCAATAGAAAAAAAAAAAAAAAATTAATAATTTGCATTCCTATCTTATAACGGCTATATTCCATTAATTAATACAATATTAATTGCGATATGTTCAAAATTATAAATATATTTAAATGTCAATCGAGAGTATATTATTATGATTTTAATAATCATATTGGGCCCGTCGTAATTATTAATTGCACGCAGGCGTAGAAATTTAAAGATTAATATACACAACATAAAAAAAAAAAAAAAACCCCTCCTAAATCATATGTTAATTATTGTCAATAATTCAATTCTGTTTAGAGAAAAGACCACCGAAAGAATGGCCGAGTGAAGGGAAAATTGTTTTCCAACAATTTTATCTACGGTACAGTCCGGACACGCCCGAAGTTCTGAAAAATCTCAACATTAGAATTCAGTCGCACGACAAAGTAAGTAAATCTAAACTCTCGAGTATTCTTTACAAATATTTCAGAAATTAATAACGACGATTTTATTCCCCTCCGCGCGTTTAGGTCGGAATCGTTGGCAGGACTGGCGCGGGAAAATCGTCATTGATTAGCGCTCTGTTTCGATTAGCCCTGAACCAGGGTAATATCATCATTGACGATATAGAAATACACGAATTGGGATTACACGATTTGCGTTCGAAACTCTCCATCATCCCACAAGAGCCGGTATTGTTTTCCGGGACGATGCGAACGAATCTAGATCCTTTTGACGAATATCCCGACCACGATCTCTGGAACGCTCTGGACGAAGTACATTTTTCTTCCTTTTTTTTTTTGATATTTATTATATGCTGTTGTACAACGGTCTTGTTGTTCCAGGTACAACTCAAAGAAATCGTTGAGGATTTACCGGACGGTCTGAACTCGAAAATGTCCGAAGGCGGTTCTAATTTCAGCGTCGGCCAGAGACAATTGGTGTGTTTGGCTAGGGCCGTACTGCGGAGTAACAAAATTCTTATACTGGACGAGGCTACGGCCAATGTCGACTCGCAGTAAATACACAATATATTATTACGTTTACATTATACATTAAGGAAAAGAAAGAAAAAAAAAATCATCGAAATCACTTCATCGCGTATTATTGTTTCGCCTGTTGCCAGGACTGACGCGTTGATTCAAATCACAATTCGGAAAAAATTCCAAAATTGCACGGTCTTAACGATTGCCCACCGTTTGAACACCGTCATGGATTCCGACAAGGTGCTCGTCATGGACAGTGGTACGATGGTCGAATACGGTCATCCGTACAAGCTGTTGAAAAATCAAAACGGATATCTGTACAAAATGGTGGAACAGACGGGACGGGCCACGGCTGATTTGCTACGCAGTACGGCGGAAGAGGTAAAAAATAATCTCACCGATATATTTTTTTATGATTTCGTTGTCGATTTTGTAATCAATTGAAACGATTTTTTTATAACGTGTTTTTAACGCAGAGCTATAGGAAAATTGATACGGCCGCAGAATCTCCAATCGAATCAATCGCCGAAGACTCTGCAGAAGTCGCCGTCAACTCGAAACTGTAAATCATATTTCGCAGTTTTACACATATTTTTACCGAAACAACAATCGCCAAATACTATATACTAAGTTTTGTTTATAAATAATTAATATTAATAACCGCGAAATATAAATGTATTTTAGTAATATTGTTCCAATTTCTCTGTCGGTATTTGTCAACGAGGTTTGTTCTAATCGTTTTATATGTTTTAAACCGTGTGTCCATATCGTTTACACATTTGCGATGTCGACGATTATTTGAACGTTTCGTTTCAATATTAAACATAAAAATTACGGCGGACGACTGAAACGTATTTATTTTAGCAGTTTGGGGGCTCAGTCGTTCGGTAATTTTTCCCCGGTGACGAGTATCCCCATTGCCCCTCGTTGTTCCGACGTGCGTCTTTAATTTGTTCAATCATATTTACAATACATTTTACTGCAAATACAAATCACACGTGATCCAGTGTTTGAGCTCATAACAATAAATCGAAACAAGTATTTCGGATTGATTTTCGGTGGGTCGGGCGGTCCAACAATTTAGGAATCTTACAAGCCCGTTTTTAGAATTATTTAACGGTAGAAAAATACAGAATTGCCATTAGAAGACCTCCGCGCTGAGATTGAACGACAGAAAAACCTCGATCATGAAATAAATTATATCGTCCCGCAGTACTGCGGTTCGCGTTAAATAGTGAAATTTGTATAAATTTTATACTTTGAAATTAGTAAACGGTGTTACGTATTGTCGTTTTTGGCGATCCGTGACCGTTTACCAACCGGCAATTAAATAAAATCAGTGTGGAGCTGTAAAAACTGTTTACATCTGATTATGCCCGACGAATAATTGTTGTAACCCGCGACAATGGCATTGTGCACGTCTTGCATTGCACATTGTTAGATTAAGGTCGTAATTTTAATTCACGTCCGTTACTAGTTTGACCGTGTCTAGTAATTTTAAATGTATTAACGATAACATCGCGCGATCGTGGGACTATAATGATTTAGCCAATAATAACATAGGAACGCGAGTATTATTTTATTATATCGATCCGGGTAATAAATCATTTCGTATTGTGTTCGGTACTACGTGATTCGTATTATCACTCGTAGTTTCTTTTACGAACCATCACGGGTCACACACGTTTACTCTGAAGCCTTTAACGACACGATGGCTACCCGATGATGGGCTACCGTAGTCGGGAAAATACAAAAAATTTAAAAAGAAAAAAAGAAAACAGACGTATGCTGTCGGCGAACGATAATAATTTAATGCAATGACGTTTTGAAGGTAACGGTACCCACGCGGAAATAAAAACTATCGGCTATAACATTGTTTAACGAAATAATATTCCCGGGGTGTGCATATATTACGGAAAATTAAAATATTGAAACCAGTGGCTTAATGATAGGAGAGGGCAAAGGAGAACTTGACACCTGCAATTTCTACAGGGGAGTAAAGGTATTTTTTGCCCTCCCCCCTCCCTAGGAACAACAACAGTACAAATCTTTGAATCTCCTAAAATAAATAATGAATATAATACATTAATGTTGAAATATCGATGTATTCTTTTGTTAATTTTTCAAGTTTTGTTTAATTAAGCGATTTAGTCATTCAATTAATCTACGATTATTTTGTATACATAGAATAACATATATATTTACACCGTCCTATTATGGTTATAATTTTGATGAATGAATAAATTATTTTACCCTCCCCCTCCACCCTTAGTTTTTTACCCAGTAACAGTAATTGTATTCGTTCGAATAAAATTTATATTTAGTAATAATTAACAAATCATTCACGTAAATTAAAGTTTTTACTATAAGTCATATTATATAAAATAAGGGGGGAAAAAAATGTAAATAGCGAATTTCGTATTTGTTGTGCGCAATCGTGGTGTGTTTTCGAAAATACGAAAAGATAAAATGTGCGCAACGGCATTACGTTTCCGCATTAGTTACCAAGGTCTGAAACATTAATGATTTTATCGGTTCTGGTTCCGGTTGGGTTCTTTAAATTGTAAAATAAGCGTTCCAATTCCGGTTCCGGTTAGTACCGGTTCTTAAAGATGCATAGTTTCAAATAGCATTACCCATTTGCTTATTAGAATTTTTTACTTTTAATAATAAAATGACCAACAGAATAACATAACAAATATTTGGTGACAATAATTATAATTATAATTATTATTCGCTCTATATTATGTTCGATTTCTGAAGAAAAAAAAAATGGTAAAACATATCATGTTCAAGTAAAAATTTCATGACGAATTCAATCGTGTTTCCAGAAGTTTTAGCCAACCACTAGAACAGTCGGTACAATTGGCATAATAATGGTGTAATTTTGATAGAAAACGTAACCGGTGTCGAATCCTCATAACTAACTAAATAACTAAATATTATTATTCGTAGGTATTCTCGTTGGAAAAACCCACAATCGTTGTTCGGCCCGGCTGTTTGTACTATTTGTATAGATAAAAATAGCTGACGGTCGTGTAATGTGATAATTTCGAGTTAAAAATACCATGATACTATAAATTATAAATGAAAAATATATGTGTCTATGAAAAATAAACACTTGTATTTATATGATTAAAAACAAATCCAATTTAAATGAAATGTTAATGTTCAGTTATTTATTAGAACCGATAATATTTGTATTATATTTGTTTGATGGTGGTTTAACCTCTTCTTCACCACTTTCGTCATCTTTCCCTTCATTGTTGCTGGTTGCTTCGTCATTCTCCCGTCATACTGGCACAACACACCAGTGGCATTCGTTCCTTATAAGTTTTTGTTCCTTTTGCTTTGTCATTTTTAAGAACGTAAGTATGAGCTATAAAGTACAAACCAGTTTCATCAGCATTAAAAACATCAGAGTGTGAAAATTCAGAGATGAGAAGAGGCCATTCATTTTCCAGCCAAAATTGTGCGTCACATTGTTCTCCGTGCGTTATTTGGAAAGAAATATTTTCTCTTTTTTTCCCCCGATGGGTTCCATCGGGTTACCGTCCATCTGTCGCATTGAGGTTGACTTTTCCCATTTTTCTACTAGTTTTTAGTAACCTTGAATTCTTGAATTGAGGAATGTGGGTTCCAATAAAGGTTCTGGTGTTCAAATCTTCTTCGGGAACCGGTTCTTTCGGTTCCTGTTCCAGTCCCAATGGTATTAAGTCAATTTTGATTTTATGACCGTTGCAGTTTATATTAAAATCGATCCGTTTTGCACTTTTCGCTCACTTATCGTACTTTTACTTTTTACACAGTCGACGAGTGTCTGAGTATTCTGCTCTCTCTCTCTCTCTCTCTCTCGATAATTTAATTTCTATTATAATAATAATAATAATAATAATAATATTCGATATACGTTTAACATATTTCCCAGTGTAATTAATTCCATATCTATGTCATAAATATATAAATGCAATTAAATTTATGAGTCACTATCGGTTCCGAACCGATTTAATTTCAATAAAATAATACAATACACAACGCCAAAAACAAAAAGTCTACGTTGGATACCGTTAAAAACAAGATTTCTGTTGAAATTATATAACACCTATATATTATTAATTGGACAATAATACCCGTGAAAAAAATCAAAATCAAAAGAAATCCAATATTTGACTATCATTACTGTAGAAACGTTACTTACCAGCAATGTTAACGCGGTAATCCAGCAGATATACAAGGTGATTTTTTTTGATTTTTTTATTATTATTCACGATCAAGCTATTCAAATAAAATTAATTTTGGTGTTTTTCAGGCGTTGTCGAATTGTTGTCCAACAATCGTGTTTACGACATATTAAAAATTTTACTCAACAGAAGCAATGAAATATTATAAGACAACTTTTAACATTTCGATTCGCATAACACTGGATATGTTATACCGTTTACGAGTCATAACTCAACCAACATTTTAGACCGGAGCAGTACGGAACGGTTATCGTCTAAAAACGGATGCGAAATTTATTTTATTACCGTTCCCCAATCAAAAACGAAAACTCATTTAGTCATTTAGGGCATAATTTACAAAAAAGTATTGTAAAAGATGACCGAATTTACACAAAGCAATTTTACTCAAAATCTCCGCATCGATCCAGCTGGATCGTGAAAAAAAAATATCATACCGGATAGTATAATATATATATATATAACAAGAAGAACACAAATCGAATCGAATTTTTTAGAGTAATTAATATTGAAGATCACTGCATTACTGCCAAACTAAAACTCGTGTCATATTGTAAGACGTTAAATATATTTTTTATTAATACAAAACATTTTTTTATATCAAAATATGTATTCGAAAATGTTATAAATATATAATTTTAGATAAATTTTAATGTTCTTGAATTTATAGTATTTAAATATAAGGTAATTTTTACACGCAACGTATTTGTTGCGTGTTCAATTTTTTGTAATCCTGATTATGTTTATGGATTACAATAGTTAAGAATCATTTTTATTTTTTTTTTTGCTCTTTGCCTGTTAAATATTTTTCATTTTATTGTGCAGCTCGTGGAGTCTCTCTAGTTTTCCACCACCCCTGCCCCCTATACTCTTACCTATTTCTATCTATCGTAGATTTTTTTTTCGTCGTAATTATAATAATTAATTTTTATTTGTTCGTTTTATCGAATGTTTCGAAAACGTTTAAACTGTAAACGGGATATTATTTTAACTCGTTACATAGATAGCCGACGAATTAATTTTTTAAATATAGCGTACCCGGCTTTTTAACCGTATTTTATCTGCGTAATGAAATTTGTACGAATACCGCAGTGCGTGTTCACTACGCCAGTGATCGGGGGACACTTTAAACAACGTTTTTTTTTATTTTTCTCTCTGTCATTTTTTATTATCAAGTCATAATCTCTTAAATTTGTATAAAATATTTAATTGGCCCGGTAAATACGGATGCGTTTTTTCTATAGGTAAAATGATGATAATAATGTGTAATTCGATCGGTAGTGTACGTACAGAACTGTACGTAAAATAATAATATTGTCTTGTGTCGACGGTCGTTATTAATTTGATTTTTTTTTTTTTTTTTTTTTTTATTCTATACTCTAATTACGAAATAAATAATTTAGATAATAATTATTGAAATCGTAATTATTTTTTTATATTATTGTACCGTATCTCGTCTGGAGTAGGATCGGCGCGCGTTAAACCCCAAACGAATAATTGAAATATTTGTACAATTGAAATATTCGACTAGTGAACGCTGTTGGCGACACCATAGGATTATTTATTGTCGACGAACGATGATCCAGGCAAAATTACCATAGACATAAAGTTAACCATCAACAATTTCGTAGTCGGTAAGGTATAAATTATTTTTCGATTAGTTTTAAACGTAGAGGCATTTTTCGGCTATATACAGCCAAACATAAAGCGTTTCTTTACGATATTTTTAAAGGTACTGTGCTGCAGTACGACCACGGTTTACGCAGACAACATTAGTCGTACATGTTTACGGTTTAGCAATAGTAGCAGTTAGCAATAGTAAGTAGGTAAGTGCAGATTTTTTTACGAATATAATTTGTGTAGATGTCGAACGAATTTTTAAAAAAAAAAAAAAAACCGATTATATAAAACACAATGTATTATTGCGGGTTAAAAATGATATATAGCTTTAAAGTGATAGATAATACATAACACAATATTATACAGATAGATAAATATAAATATATCCGTTGGGTAGCCGCGTGTATTAAATTTATCGGTTTTGGAAATAAAAAATACTAAACATGTTTAATGTCGAGGTAATTTTCAAGAACCTTTGATGTTTTTTTTTTTTTTTATCTTGTCGTTTTTTACACCGCAACTAGTCAATTTTGAACTAATAGCATATATAGGCTAAGTCAATTTCGATAAAATTTAATTTTACCAATTTACAATCTATTCGCTTTATTTGAATACCGGCTCGTTTGTCGCGATTTGTTTTCCCTCGGTCGTCGCGAGTACACCACCAAACCCCAGCGTTTTAAATCGATAATTCTTATTTTCAAAAAAAATCACAAACTCTAATCGTTTTCACCGTGACAACAATAGTAATAATAACAATTAGACGAACTACAAAACTCGAGAGGATGCCACTCCGACTGCATTGACTCTCTCATTCAGACTATCGGGCAACATGACAAAATTATAACATAAATTCTATCGTTAACAAGTTGACTGACCTGACGTCATGTCACGTCATAGAATTCGCCACCTGAACACCCCTTTTCTGTGATGTATTTTGGATGATTTTTCGGGAGGTGTCCAAAAAAAAAAAAAAAAAAAAACAATTAAAACCACAGTTCATAAGTTAACAATGTTAAGTCGTGGGGGGAGGTATCCAGATATAGAGACACCCCAAAAAAATACGTCACAGCCCCATTTAGGATTAGTTTGATTTGTTACGTGTTTAAATTCGAATCGACGTGTTCAGTTGGAAATTCGAGTTAAACGCCAGTAACAAACTTTAAAGACGACTGTAATTTCGAGGGTCGTACGCCATTATTGTTCCTGAAAAAATAGTTTTCGTCTGTAACTCATTTGGATGACGGTAGTTTGAGAAAAACGACAACTTCCGTGTAAGTAGTAAAGCCAACCGCCTTCGAAAATGTACTCCGCTTAAAATGTTGTCATCCGAGTTGATCGTTTAATTTCAACATAAACACCGTAATTCGCGTTCAACGTAACGTAATCGTTGCCCGGTACGGTTGGCCCGAGAGACCGCGGCTGGTGTAGGCGTCCTAAAAAAAAAAAAAAAAAAAAAATGCCACGTGTTTTATACACAGCGTGATTATTAATCGTTTCTACGCGGTTAATAGTAATTATTATTATTTTTTTTTTTTTTTTTCTCACGTCGAATAGAAATTATACGATACGCGTAGTTCAATAATTGATTTGATTATTGCACAGATGTATAAATGTTCGTAAATACAAACGATTATTATTATTATTTTTTTTCTTTTTTTACTGTACGCTATTGATTTAGTGACGGGATCGCGTGACGCTTTATTAAACGCTATCGCGTTTCGCCGAGTAATTATAATAACACAGTTCGGTTATTTTATTAATATTTCTATCGTGACGTAACCTTGTGGCGCGATTACTGATTACTTGTACGAATATCTCGACCATTCCGACACGGCGGACCGCATGTGTACGCGTGTGTTTCGATAATATTAATTGCGTAATTTTTTTTCTGCTAAAACGGACGAGTAATAAACGCGTCGTAGAAAATGCGTACACCCGGGCGGGCCGCGGGTGTTCGGAGCCTCGCCTAGGGCGTGCGGTACGAGAGGCGAAACGCCGCCCGGGTCGCCAAAAGCCGTGTTTTCTTTTTTTGTTTTTTTTTTTTTGTTTCTTTAGCAACAACCGACTCTCGTTACTCGACGACAAGTTAGTCGTAGAACCCGGCCATAAGAATTCCGTCGTAAAACCCACCAAGTCCGTCCCGAACTGTCCCGCGGAATTCGTAGATATCTTTCCTAAGGTCGCGGGCGCTTGAAACGAATCTCGGGCGCGCGTCGTGTCCGGACGACGATAATTTTTTGGAATTTTTCCCACCTACAGGATACCCCGCCGATTTACTTTCGGGATATTGATTTGTACGAATTTAAAAATCTAATGATGTTTCTTGCAAAACCCTTATAAAACGACACGGTTTCCCGCCCGTTTTTCCGTCCTTATCGTGATAACATTATAACACACCACGCGCGTGTACCTAAAAGTGCGCTATACTCGTGTATGTTAATATAAAGTGGAACATGAGCATAGACTAAGTATAAGTCTATGAACATGAGTGGTAATTACACCGTATTGATAATATTGTTATGTTTTTTTTTTTTTTTTTTACTAGCCGATTACCCCGCGTTAACTAATGATAATTTTTTATTTTTTTGTACGACATAAACAAATAGAGCACGTTTTGAAATGTAAATTTATGAAAAATATTTTATTGAAAAATTTGAGAATTTTGAGTCGGAGCTAGAAACAAAAAAAAAAAAAACATTCGACCCATAGTAGTTTTACGAATTCGAATATTTTTCGATACACTATATTCATTTTTTTTTTTTCGATTAGGCGCATAATTATATAAATTATTTCCGAACTAACTCGAGAACGTGTGACCTAAAATCGCCCACGATTGAAAAAGGAATCCGAATTGTCGAAGCCGGTTTCAATGTTTGACATTGTGCTTTATTGATAGTGATCGCAGAGCAAAGTTTTACGGGAAATTGAAGACGTCTAAATTCGAAAGGATAGTCCGCTGTTTTGTCGTAGGAATCGTATAAATCAATATTACCTTTCGCACGATCAGTTAAAATTTCAGCTTCAATCCGGTTCTTTTTCAAAGACTTTATACAAATTATATAATACTCTGTGGTTTTATTGATTTACAAAAAACGGAATCAAGCCTAAAACCTGCTCCGCAATGTATCGTTTAGAAGAAAAAAAAGCAAGCCAAATAAATTCGGTAGTTTTTCTGGAGATTACCCGTGACCAACAAAATACCATTTCAAAAAAAAAAAAAAAAAAAAAAAATGGTTGAGAATGTTGACATTTTTGGTGGAATTTAGAAATAAATCAGTTTTGAAAAGTTATTCGCGTTGTAGCGGTTTCATTTAATTATGTAGAAGTAAAATATGCGATACGAAAATAGCAAATCAAATCTAAAAATGAATTGATTTGTTTTCGGTTCTTTTCCCACTTCGCCTATAAGGTTCATTTGGTTATAGGACTCACTGTGTGCAGGCTCTCCCAAAGAGAGCCTTATAAGCGGCGTCCACTGCAGGATTTGCGCTAAGAAAATGTTAGAACTGCACAAGTGGGGTCACCTGAACTTAGTTTGTATACGTATATTGACACAAGAAATGCCAAAATCTCCCCTCCAACTAACCATAGCTGATATGCCCTTCTCATATTTTTCCAACGATAAAGTAAGTAGCATTAGGCACTGCACAATTTGTGTTGTACTGCAAACCCTGGTCCTCTGCATATAGATAGAAATCACAAAACGCACTTTTCGGATATAATCTAAAACGACGGGGTCGTTTTTCAGCATTCAGACGTAGACAAGACTACAAGACGCCCGTCATGTGGAATTCGCTTTACTCACTGCACCGGCGGGGGTGATAGTAGACGAATAACGTACACACAAAAAACGCTATTTGTCGTGCGTTTCGCCGCCCGGATCAAAAAACGATTAGCGGCGCGATAAATCGATTTGTTGTCATGTAACAGACCTATAGGTTAGCCGGCTGCTTGATTAACACGGTTATCGCATTGAATATAACCACCGAAACCAAACGCACTTCCTTTAAAAATCGATTTTATATCACAAGTATTATTGGTCAACATGACCGAGAAACCCGTGTAAGAACGTGTAAAAACAACGTCGCACGTCCAATTTCCTCGATTGTTCTTCGTTTGTTCTCGTTTGTTTCGAAAATGTCGTCGTTTGTTCTTTCGTTATTCCCGACTTATAGTCGATTAAATTTGCCGAGGAAATGCCACTTTGCACCTCCACTTTTGGGTTTTGGAACCGAATTTTCGATTTTTGTTATAAATATCGAGAGAGAAAAATTATGCTCATTAAAAAATTCTTGAAAATTTAATATAAGATTCCTCATAAATTCTTAATGAAATTACATTTTGTTCGTTTTTATTTTAATCATCAAT
The DNA here is from genome assembly GCA_956483605.1 of Tuberolachnus salignus. Classification (NCBI taxonomy): domain Eukaryota; kingdom Metazoa; phylum Arthropoda; class Insecta; order Hemiptera; family Aphididae; genus Tuberolachnus; species Tuberolachnus salignus. The sequence goes on from OY101434.1 coordinate 17,970,965, forward strand.
TGAAATCAGAAAATGTTGAATTTTTTTCTCCTCGTAAAGTTTACATTTTTGATCTATTATTTTAACCATTTTAATCAGTCTAACAATTTCCAAAAATATCTCTTGTTTAAATTAACACGGGGATTCAACTAACTACGATAATTTTTAATAACTTTCCATTTTTTTTTTTGTTTTTTTTTTTTTTTTGTTGCAAATAACAACTGCAGTAGGTAAAACCTAGTTGTAAAAAATGTTTTAATATCGTTTAAAACAAATAAAAAAATTATAAAAAGTATTTTATATATGATATATTCGTATGAAAAAACTCGTTGATAATTTGTTTGTATTATAGTTTTAGGTGAACCATAATGGATGACAGTAGTAACGTAAAACATCACGAAAATCCACGATCCAGAGCGAATATTTTCGAAATACTAACATTCAGGTAACCGTACGAAATCAATCTTAGTAAATTTTAACTATATTTGAATACTTATCAATTAGAATTTCGATGAAATCTGTTCATTTGAAATCGAACTAAACTGAAATTATTTAATTCGAATAATTTTTCATTTTGACTTTGATTACAATAACAAAGTTATTTATTGATTTATTTCGTTTAGTTGGCTGTTAAACGTGTTCAAAACCGGATATAAAAGGGATTTAAATGAAAAAGATTTGTATTTAGCGTTGAGCGATCACAATGCGTCGTTTATAGGCAGTAAACTAGAAAAGTAACGTACCTCAATATAATTAATTAATATATTTGTTATATTAGTTTACAATATTTATCAAAAAAAATTCGATTGATTTTTCCGCGTTCCAGGGGATGGAAAGACGAGTTGGTATACGCTAAAAATGCGAACCGAGAGCCTAGTTTGCTGAGAACTCTGCTTCGTATATTTGGTCCGATGATTATGTTATACGGATCGTTACAAGCGTTCACTGAAATCGGATTAAGGTGAAAATTCAATATTTCAATCGTTCGATTAAGAGAAGACTAGGGAGAGTATAACCGCATTTACCGTCTCGGTCCAAAAACATTAATCGTGGAGTTTAGGTTGAAATCAGAGTTTTAATACAGATCGCAAACAAATTATTGGGGGAGAATATTTCCGAAGTTTCGCTGTTTTTCTAAAATATTGCCAATCAAAAAAGTTACAGTTCTTTAACAAAAAAATCAAAACTAATACCGCTATAACATTTTTTGTGAAACAATATTTCACAACCAAAAAAACACCGCCGTATAACCTTTGACAATTATTCTGCTCTTTAAAGTTTATAAATCTGTGTTTAAACTCTTAATTTAACCTTGTCTTTTCTATGGTAAACTGCGAGTTGAAAGTGTTCTAACCTGTGACAATCAATAGATTCAATGCTATTTAATAATATATTATAAATACATTTTTTTTTATGTATTATCTGCAGATAATAGAACCGATATTAACCGGAACCCTTTTTTTTTTTATGTATATAATTTTAAATACCAGAATTGGAATCGGAATCTATTTTTTTTTTTTTTTTTAAATAACCAAACCGGAAAAAAAACATTATGGTTCCACCAGTTTTTGCGCTGAACAAAATTTTAGAACGGCCACGTCATCAATTGTTATAACATAAAATTATGGACCGCCCTCCTAATAGGCCCGCGTTCCAGATCTATTTTTTTTTTTTTTTTTTTTTTTTTTTTTTTATCGTGCTCTCCTCACGTGGTTTACTCGTGCGTAGGATTTCCCGGCCTCTAATCATCGGCGGAATGTTGGCGTATTTCAACCCCGTCGGATTAGTTACCACCGAAAAACATTACGCTTATTACTACGCTACCGGTCTGGTCTTGAACATGTTGGTCACTACTTTTCTGCACCATTACGTACAAATGGAATTGGAACACTGCGGCATGAAGATACGGGTCGCGTGCTGTTCGGCGATCTATAAAAAGGTAACCTAAAAAGGGAAACAATAGACAAACAATCAAACAATCATAGAGTTGTCTCGACATGTTTTACGCTTTACGGAAAACTATATAATATACACACGGACGAATGTCTGAAAATGTTTTAATATTATATATTTCAAACGTTTAGTATACTCGGGCTACCGAAAACGGTGATATTTAGATTTATGAAATCCAGTCGTCATAGATTCGTATGCGTATTGTTACAGTGTAAACAAATATGTAATAAATATGTATAGAAAACCCATAGAATATTATTACAACTAGCCTATAATTTTCGTCATATTCTGTATTTTTTTCTGCGCATGCAGACGCGCGCGAGTGTCCGAAACACAGTGTACTCCCTCGGTGACTTTTCACTACCACACTATTTTTAAACATAATTAAACGGTCAGTAAAATCGTTTTTTTCCGACTATCGTCACATGTTTTCAACTTGTTGTTCAACACAAACAGAAATATTAAATTAAAATATTTGAATATTATTTTTCTTTTAAACTTCAAAAACTCGTTCTACGAGCCAATTGTCGATTATCGTATTAGGTATATTGGTGTTAACGGGATTTTTTATTATTATTATTATTTTTTTTTTTTCAATATTTTGAGCGCCGGAATTAATCTTTAGTCATTATGTCAGTCTTAATAATTTCGGGTTACACGCATTAGATTTTGTGTTACGCACAATGCCCTGCAACTAGTTTAATCTTGGCGTTGTGGATCTGAAAAGAATTTTAATAAACGCGATTTATGAACGCAATGTAATAATATTGCCAGGGGCTGTATAATAACTGCAATTGTCAGTTTTCGCCGACAATACGTATAATATTGTTATCTTGAACATCAGCGGCATTGGATATCGTGGTAATAATTTTATATTTCGTCTAGAATAACGTCAAAATAAAGAATTCAAATTTCGGAAAGCTAATTATTGTTGCCTAATATTTACCTGTTTTTTTTTTTTTTTTTTTTTGTTGTTTGTATATCTATTGCTGTTCAACTTGCCGGTTTCTTGTCCGCGCAGGCGTTAAAACTGAGTAGAACTACCCTGGGCAAGACCACGGTCGGCCAAGTAGTAAATCTGATATCGAACGACGTAGGTCGATTCGACGTAGCGCTCAAGTGCGTGCACTTTCTGTGGATCGGACCGCTGGGAACGCTCGTGGTCACGTACCTAATGTGGCGCGAAATCGGCGTGTCGTCTTTTTTCGGCGTGGCCGCACTGCTCATGGTTACTCCGATACAAGGTTTTATTTTGATCCACTAATATTGCCATATTAACACCCGATCATGCGTAGATCGTTTAAAACGTACGCGTTTTGTTCGCAGCGTGGATGGGCACCAAGACGTCGGAATTTCGATTGATGATCGCGCCCAGGACCGACGAGAGGGTGCGGCTAATGAACGAAATCATATCGGGCATGCAAGTGATCAAAATGTACACCTGGGAACGACCGTTCGGCCGTCTAATAAAACTCGCCAGAAAGTACGTGTGCATTGATATTATATACTGGGCTTGATAATTATATATATATATATATATATATATATATGTCTATATATTTATAAATCGTTGAAGGAAGGAAATTCAAGCTATTAAAAAAGCGTCGTATGTCAGAGTTATTCTACAATCGTTCAGATTGATTCACACTAAACTGTCCTTTTTTATAAGTATACTAGTATACGTAATGTTAGGGAACACCGTCACCACTAAAAAAGTAAGTCGAGTTGTTGTCGAATAATAACTTAAAATCGAAAAACGATTAATTCACCATTGGTCCCCATATAAATTCTAACGTATTGTCGTGATTTCGACCCGTAGGTGTTCGTCTTGGTTTTATACTACAATATTATGTCCATAATGACGGTCATTTTCCCTCAAGGTATCATGATGGTGGCCGATATACTGGTATCCATTAAACGTATTCAGGTATAATATCTTTTTTTTTTTTTTTTTTTTATAAATAAAATAAAAATAAATCAAAAGAAAGAATGTTTTTTTTTTTGACATTTTATTTTTTAAGGCATTTCTATTGAACGGTGAGATAATCAAACAAATAACTTCGCACAAGGCTAATGACAAACCCACCAACGGAATGCAAATGTCGAAAATTAACGGCGATAATCACAGAGATGTGCGAAACTTAAACGACAAACCGAGCGGTTACGGAATAATCGTTAAAAACGCTTCTGCCAAATGGATACAAAACCAACCGGACAATTCGTTAAACAATATTTATCTGTCCGTAAGACCCGGGCGGTTGGTCGCAATAATCGGACCCGTGGGCGCCGGAAAAGTATGGAAAAACTACTACGGGCAAAACATTAATATTTATCGATTGGCTCGAATTGTTCGTTTTCAGAGTTCGTTGTTTCAAGCAATTTTACAAGAGTTACCGCTTACCAGAGGAATAATTTCCGTGCGCGGTGTTGTGTCTTACGCGTCACAAGAACCGTGGTTGTTTAACGCTTCGGTACAACAAAACATTCTGTTCGGTTCGCCAATGGACAAGGAACGTTATAAAGAAGTAAAAAAAAAAAAAAAAATGAATCGTTTATCAAATTGTTTTTTGTTACGATTGACGAATGAGTGGAAATACGTTTTGTTTGTGAATTCAAGGTCGTCCAAGCGTGCGCGTTAAAAACGGATTTCGTACAACTGCCGTACGGCGATAAATCGATGGCGGGCGAACGAGGAGTGACCCTTAGCGGTGGACAAAAAGCAAGAATAAATTTAGCGAGGCGAGTATAAAGTTCCCAATGCTGCATCGACGGGTTAAGGGGTTAAGGGCAATTGCCCAAGGGTGTCGAAATTTTACGATACTCAGGTGTCGGGAAAGTATTAATTTAATATAGGGATAGACAAATTCGGTATTAAACATTATTATATTAATATACCGTCGAAGACATAACATTACATTTTGTTGCAATTGATAACAGCAATTGTTTCTTAGTTGTATTTTTCCACTAATAAAAACACCAAGTACGAGTAAGATTATTTTATAATATGTGTAATTTTCTTAAGAGCGCAACACTATGTGTTGCCCCGGGGCGGCAACGTACCTGAATCGGCCGCATACGAGAGTTCCCCTCTCGTAATTTAGAATAAAAAACAAAATCAAATTCAAATTGTTTTTTTTATTATTCCAGAACTTTATATAAACAAGCGGACATTTATTTACTCGACGATCCTTTGTCGGCCGTCGATACGGTGGTCGGCCAACATTTGTTTGATAAATGTATCAAAGGTAACGACTCAAATATTATATCCGGGGCTGTAGGTTTAATGTTTTTGCGCGTTTTTTTTGCTACACCGTTTAAGAAAACTTACCATACTTTATAATTCAAATACGACATAGTATTTTGCGTAATTTATCGAGGTACGCCGGCGTTCAAATGCACGTTTTTGTGATTTCTTCGTGTCAATGTTTTTTGTTTTTTTTTTCATCAATATTTTCCCTGTCAATCTCGGATAAACTCACATTGAAACCAGTTTTTTTGTTGTTTAGACCATTAATTTTATAGTTGCGAACCTATTGTATTTCTAATCGGGAGTTTATCTCGAATGTAATTTTGACGTTAATTTCTAATATTGCAAGAATTGTATTAATTTTTTAAATACATTTTTAGTAGATTAAATTCACAGCCCTGGTAGTATCGAATAAGAAAGTAACAAACAGACCGTATAATTATATGTTATAGGTTACCTTAAGGACAAGTGTTGCATTCTCATTACGCATCAAATCCAATACTTGACGAGCGCGGATCATATTGTTTTTATGGAAAACGTTCGTATTGATCGTTTCGAGATTAGGATTCATTTGTTTCGATATCGTTTATTTATGTCCAGGGGAACGTGTTGGCCGACGGTTTGTATGAGGAACTCCGGACTTCCGATGTGGACTTGACGAAAATGCTCGAATCGTCAGTAAAACGGACGGCGGCGGCGGCGGCGGCGTCCAATGCGGACGCCGGCAACAAGAACGACTGTCATTCGTATTTAGAGGTTCCGCTGGTCTCGCCGTTGAGAGACTCGAGGCTGAGTGTGTCGTCGTCGTCGTCGTCGGCCGACGGAAACGGCAAATGCCGCCGAGCCGAATCGCCGCCCGGGCAAGTGGCCGAGACGCGATCGTTCGGCACGGTGTCGCGCAACGTGTATTTCTCGTATATCGCCGCCGGCGGCGGCGCGCTGAAGATATTTTCATTGGTATTCGTGTGCCTGTACACCCAAGTGCTGTGCACCGGCGGCGCCTACTGGATAAGCCATTGGTAACTGCGGACGGCCGGGCGGGCGTTGGGCATAATTTGATTGCATACGTCGATTGCAGAATTTGTTTTTTTTGACTTTTTGTTCATTTCCTCCTGTCTAAATACAACTCCTCGACCAGAAATATTGTACCAACCTTCCAGCCAATTGGCGGGGGGGGGGGGCAGGCGAATTTATAGTAGCGAATTTCGGCTAGCCTTGGGGCTGTCGTTTTTTTCGTCTTTCCCTCGAGTCAATTAAAAAAAAGACAAACCAAAAAATTGTATAGGTGTTTTACAAAAATACTTATTGTGGCTAAGTTTATTCGTTTATCGTATCGAAATGTTGACGAAAATTTCAACAATTTCAAATAGCTAAAAATAATTAAAAACGGTTTTTCGGGAGCAAAGTATATTCGGGCTATAGACACAAATTTATTCGAACTGTGCAACATTGGTTTTAGTTTTTCGTTACCATATATATATATAAAAAAAAAAAAAAGTTATGGTTTACCTAAAATGTAATAACCGTATGTCTTTGAAACTAGAATTATTAACTATTTCACGTTTGTGTTGTCGAAAAACTAAAACTAAAATGTTTGCACAGTGTAAATTCTTTTTTTTTTCTACGGTGACAATTTGGTTCGTTAATTACGTTAATAGCTCGACGAGTATTTGCTCGCACGGAACGGTAAAATTGTTTGTATATTTCAATACGACGCACTGCGATTTACAGGGTGTACTTGGAAGACCACGTGTTCCGCAACGAGACCCTTGCCGCGGCGTCGAACAATAGCGCGGGCGGCGCGACGTGCGATCCGGCCCATACGTTCCTGTGGTGGACGGCCACTCGCAAGCTGTGCGTGATCGTTTACGCGGTCATCAACTCGATGGTGGTCGTGGTCGTCGTCGCCAGATGCGTTTTGTTCGTGTCGTTTTTCACGGGCACGTCGACCAGTCTGCACGACCACATGTTCGACGCCATAACAAACGTCACGATGTATTTCTTCAACACTAACTCGTCCGGTAACGAACGCACCGCCGCCGACGCGGATTGTCGAATTAAACACTAGGGCGACTTGTTGTCCCACCAGGGCGACGCCGATTATAAATTAATATCGCGCGACAATCGTTTCGTTTTATAATACGCGGGTTAATATATATACCGGAGACCTCCCCCGCCGACGCGATGCGACACGAAAGCAACTAATCGTGCTGTCTGTCAGTCGCTTGATAAATGTTGCCTAGTCAACCACGTGACAAAAACGCAATTAATTATATTATTATTTGGTAAGTTGAAACTTTTTTTCTTCGTGCGATCAGAAAGATTGAAATTTTACATCGTCTTGCATTAGCGGCAACAAATATTCGACAATTAATATTATTTTGTATGTATGGATGTTGGTATCCAATATTTCCTTGGTTTTTTTTTTAACTTTACGGTATCGATACCAATATGACACATTTTCAGAAGACGACATGATAGCTACTGACTATTAATCAACTGCCGATACATCGCCTATAGTGTGCAGAACTCATGACATCAGGTCGTACAATATTTTGCTTGGCGACTATTTTTTTTAAATCGCGTCAAAGTCGCATCACGTCGCGTCGCCCTAGTGGGACAAGGGCCTAAAACGAATATTATTAACGCCGGTCGTTTTTTTTTTTTTTTTTTACCAACAGGAAGAATTCTCAATCGGTTCACTAAAGACATGGGAATAATCGACGAGACGATACAAATGCCATTGATGGATTTCGTAAACGTAATTTTTAATAATGCTGTAGGAGCTAAAAACGCCCCCCTCCCCATCACTACTCATCGCCGTAGTGCGTAATTGCGGCTAGTTTTGTTTTACGGAAATTAACTACAACAAACTACAAATCTCTTCTGCTTTTCCGTTTTTTGAACGATTAATATACATTTGAAACCAATGGTAATAATATTAAAACGTGAATAAATGTATTTCACTCGAGTACTACGGGATAATTTACAATATTTTTGATTTATCCGTCTTTAAGCAAAAGCAAATACATTTTTTCGGCTGTCCCACTGGCGAACATGCGACATTTTATTGGCCGTGTAAAAAGCGTGGATTTTCTATTATTTAACCCGGACACTTGAAGTGATTGGCCTTGTGCATTGTCAGGGGCGTACGGCGGAAAATATTTCGGAAGGGGGTGGGGCAGTTGAAAAAATGTAAAACGTAACCATTACATTTGTAGTTCATTTTTTTTTAATTTTTTTTTTTTAATTTTTCCTGATATTTCGAGGAGGTTTTTTACCTCCCCCGCCACTCCTTGCGTTCGTCCACCCGTGCCCTGGTCACTAACAATTGCATCGATAATGTTATTTTTGAATGCAACCGTTGGCTATTGAGGCACACACATAATATTTATACTTGGCAATCATCAATACACAGGATTTATTTAAAATTTACCGTGGGCGTTGAATAAAATTCAGCTTCGTCAGATTGGTTAATACACCAAACCGATATGAATTTTACAAACGTCGCTACGTGTATTACATAATTCAACGAAAATTTATACGTATTTTGTCTTCATTCGGCCTAGTCAATTTTAATGGTTAGGATATGGTCAATTTTAGTACTTACATTTTAATGGTAATCGTTCGTTTCCCAATCACGATGATTACTAATCGACAAATCGGCCTTGATAACTTACGTTGACGACCCTAATTCAAATTGTAAAAGAAAAACTTTCATTCATTTCACCGAAATTCGATTAAAATTCAATTAACTAGGTACGGAAATGCATTAGTTGGACAGTTCAAAGTAAAAAAGAAAAATATATATAATACATTCAACGAAAATTGCAAAAAAATGCATTGGATAAAGTTCATCGATTTTGCTCGAAAAATCATTACTAATGTTACTACTAATGCGAAAATTTTCAAATTTCGTAGCCTCTGTTACTCGCCATTGTATAACGATTATCAAGTATAAATGTCATCAAGATCGGTTCAGCGATTGAGGAGTCCATAAGTCACGGACAGACAACAAATTTTCATTTTCAATAATAATATTATTTTTACCCTAAACTAATAAATATACATTTTTGTTCCCCCTCCTAGACTTTATTGTCACTTATCGGCACTCTGGTCATCGTCGGTGTAATCAACATTTACCTTATGATACCGACGTTCTTCGTGGGCATATTCTACTATTATGCCATAGTAATTTATTTGTCGACATCTCGTAGTACTAAACGGCTAGAAGGAATTTGTAAGCACAGACAAATATTTTAACGAGATTTCTATTAGAAATTCGATTAAAATCTGTAATTATTATTGTAATTTGGTTTATAATTTAAATTTATTTTTTTTTATTTTTTACACGTTTATAGCTCGGAGTTCCGTATACGGACATTTGAACGCATCTCTCCAGGGTTTGAGTACGATTAGAGCGTTCGAAGCAGAAGATATTTTGTCCAAAGAATTCGATAACCATCAAGTGAGATTGAAATCAAAAGCGCGTTTACAATATAAAATATTGTTTTTTTTTAAATATATATATATATATATAAATATATGTATCGTATTTTCTTTGACCACATTAGGATTTAAATTCATCGGCTTGGTATTTATTCATTTCTTCGAGTCACGCGTTCGGTTTTGCATTGGACGTGATCTGTCTTATTTATATAAGCCTTTTATGTTATATTTTTCTGTTTATCAACGATGGTAAAATAAAACGAAAATATTTCTTAAAACATAAATTCGCGTTTTATTGTATTATGTATATTTTTTTTCCCCCTAATATTTTAGAAGTACACAGTGGATATTTTGGACTGGTCATAACCCAGGCAATGGGATTGATGAATAGGCTTCAATGGGGAATAAGACAATCGGCCGACTTAGAAAATCAAATGACGGCCGTTGAACGAGTACTTGAGTATAAAACCTTGACAAAAGAAGCTGGTTATGAATCTTCTTTAGGTAAATATGTTTTTTTTTTTTTTTTATAAAAATAGTTTATGATAATTAATAAAGAAGACTATATTTAGTAGCAAGAGTATACTATCGAATTAAAAAAAACAAGCTGACACACTGTATCCCATAGCTGGGCCACTATTGTAGGTGGGAAGTAGAGAAGCTAAAGAATATTTAGGGCGATTAAATATATATCCGTATACAACGATAAATCGTTTCAAATGAAAAACGATTCTGAGCTTAGTACCGTTAAATGCGTTTTGATGAATTTAAATTGAACATTATATTATGTAATTTGTAACTGCATAATAAATTACAATTGTTCGTGTTTTTATCGAATATTAACGTCAATTTTTACACTAAATGCAGATAAAAATAAATTGGTAAATTAGTATCCCCGTAAAACGCCAGAAAATGTTGAAAATCGCTCCACGTCCAGTAAAATAGTTAATATAAACAGTTAGGTAAATGTTTTGAGTGTGTACAGGTTAGTACAGAATTTGTTATAATTATTTTTAAATAGTAATTGCGAAGTGTGAACAGGATCCGCATTTAAATGATATAATTTTAAACTAAATGTGTTTACTAAATAATTATTGCTTGTTTTTTTTTTTTCAGATAAAAAACCACCGTTAGGATGGCCCAGCAAAGGTCAAATAGTATTCCATCAATTTTGTCTACAGTATAGCCCCGACGCAGCGTATGTTTTGAAAAATATCAACGTAAAAATTGATCCGTTAGAAAAAGTAATTCGAGCGTTCCTAAAAAAATATTCGGACACGGATAATCATTGTGTGTACCGTGCATTTAGGTCGGAATCGTTGGCAGGACTGGCGCGGGAAAATCGTCATTGATTAGCGCTATGTTTCGATTAGCCCTGAACGAAGGTAATATCATCATTGACGATGTAGAAATACACGACTTGGGATTACACGATTTGCGTTCGAAACTCTCGATCATACCACAAGAGCCGGTTATGTTTTCTGGGACGATGCGAACGAATCTAGATCCTTTTGACGAATATCCCGACCACGATCTCTGGAACGCTCTGGACGAAGTACATTTTGGTTTTTTTTTGTTTTGTTGGAATTTATTACACGTTGTACATGTACAATAAACATTGTTGTTCCAGGTGCAACTTAAAGACGTCGTGGACGATTTGCCCGACGGTCTGAACTCGAAAATGTCCGAAGGCGGTTCTAATTTCAGCGTCGGCCAGAAACAATTGGTGTGTTTGGCTAGAGCCATATTGCGGAGTAACAAAATTCTTATACTGGACGAGGCTACGGCCAATGTCGATTCGCAGTAATATTATCACGTTTACATTAAAAACAAAAAAAAAAAAAAAAAATCAACATCAAAATCAATACTCTTGGCTCTCGTTTGCCTACAGGACGAGCGCGTTGATTCAAAACACAATTCGGAAAAAATTCCAAAATTGCACGGTCTTAACGATTGCCCACCGTTTGAACACCGTCATGGATTCCGACAAGGTGCTCGTCATGGACAGCGGCACGATTGTCGAGTCCGACCATCCGTACAATCTGTTAAAAAACAAAAACGGATATCTGTACAAAATGGTGGAACAGACGGGACGGGCTACATCCGATTGGCTGTACAGCATAGCCGAAGAGGTACGTACACACACGAGAACCACCTATTCTGTTATCGGCGTTCAATATTCGATCTGGTCAGTCAATTTTATTATTATTATTTTTGTTTTTTGTTTTTTGTTTTTTTTTTCTAGAGTTATAAAACGAGGAACACGGTGACGACTAGATTCCCGATTTTCGGTAATTGAAATAAAAAAAAATCGCTCATCGTATTGATCGAAAACCATTATGTTTTCGTAATGTAATATAATAATGCAAAAGAACTACGTCTAACCCCAGAAAATTCATAAATAATCAGTTTTTGTGTTCATGAAAGAATCATTATTTTCCTACTTTAAATTTAGAGTATTGTAATAGAGGCTTTTTTTTTTTTTTTTTTTTTATCGAATCTCACATCCTGTACATATATATAGTCTCTTTTGTAGGTATATCTAATTGTTGAATATTAACTTATTATTAATATTATTAATATTAATACATCATTTTTAAATATTTAATAATTATATGTAATAATTTTGAATTTTGTTAAAAATTATATTTCTCTTATGTTTGTTTGTATATATAACAAAAAAAAAAACCATACACCGCAGTACCAGGGACTGATTTATACATTTCGGGGACGGGGACATTGATCTTCAAGATCTTTTTTTTTTCTATCTGTCTTAATCCTACATTTTTCTATATCTCCCATCAGTTTTCTTTTTTATCCGGACATATTTTTAATTCGAACGAATTTTTAAGAACCGATACTAACCGGAACCCTTATTTTATAATTTTAAAAACCGGAATTGGAACAGGAACTTATTTTTTTTTGAAGAAGAAGAACGAAATCGGAACCAGAATTGAAAAGTCTCCAGTCTCTTTTTCGTTTACGAAAAAAAAAAAAAATAGAACAAAATAAAATATATGACATTTAACACGGGGCGGAACACTTGATATTCGGTTTAAAAAGGTTATCTATTGGTTTTGTATGTTATCTGTTAGTTTTTGTATTGATTGCTAATTGCGGTATTTAGACATTTATGTATTTGTTTATTATAGTATTCCAATTATAAACGAGTTAATAAAGATAAGTAATCTAAAAAAAAAAAATGTAGATAAGAAATCAATATTACGTACGAGGTCTGTTCAAAAAGTACCAGAATTTTATTTTTAATAATTACAAAAATGAAGTTACATATTATTTAAAGATATCTCCTTCAAATACTCTCCTCCGAACGATATGCAGTGTCCCGGCGATCTTGCCATTTTTCAAAACTCCTTTGGAACTGTTCCAAAGTTTAAAGCTATGAGTTCTGTGGCCGCGGTCGCTTTAGTTTCCTCTACATCCGGAAATCGTTGTCCTTTAAGCGCAGATTTTAATCTTGGGAAAAGAAAAAAAAAAAATCACATGGGGCCTGATCAGGAGAATAGTCAGGAGAGTCAGTGCTAAATGTGCCGGTGCATTTGTCGTGGTGAACGATCGCGGAACGAATTTGGAACTTCTCATCTGTACATTTTCCTGTAAAATGCATGACAAGACTCAGTTGAGATTCGCTTTGTTACCTCACGAACGGTTAATCGGCAGTCATAGGTGCATTTTTTTCGCAAATTGTCGCCATACCATCGTTTCTGGATGACGTCGACGATGTTCCAGAACGTGGATCGTCTTCAGTTGAAAGCCGACTGTCCTCGAAACGTCTAAAAACACTCGAAAGTCGCGAAACAACTTAAGGAATTATCCCCAAAAGCGGTTTTAATCATTTCCGTACGTTTCTGTTGCATAATTTTTACCAAGTTTCAAGCAAAACTTGATACACACGCGTTGTTCGTTAGTTTCGGTCATGGTGAAAACGGCGAACGAAAAAAACCGACTGGATGTAATTATCACGTGTATTATTAAACTGAGATAAGATAGCGACTTTGGGTTTTGTTTAAAATATTCACTAATTCACGGGAACACATTTATTTACGAATTAAAACGTTATCGTTTGTAGATAAGCCGTAATATTATTTGTCCTGGTACTTTTTGAACAGATCTGGAATATTGATTTTAGTTACGGCCGCAGTCTACGAATAAAAAAAAAAATCAGGCGGTGGAAATATATAATTATATATATATATAAAATGTGTTTCATTCGAATTGTAACACGAAATATTTCAGACTAGAATCGAAATGAAGGATTTTTTTTTTTTTTTTTTTTAGGATGATGGCGCGGTGGTAACAAATTATTTTGAGCCGATTTTCAAAAATGTTATCCTGGTAGTTCGCGCGCAAGTAATTAAACTTACATTTCAGGCGTTTTAGATTCGAATAGTGGTAAATTTTTTTTCAAGCGACTCCACAAGTGAAATTCATTTAAAAAATCGTCCGAGATATAGACCATTTAAAGTTTATTGACAAATTTTGATTGTTTTTTTTACGATTTTAAATACTTGGTCCGATCGGCTTCAAACAAACGCCAGTAGTAAGCAAATAAAATTAAAATAAATTAAGCCAATTAAAATTAATTTTTGGCGAATTTTCAAAAAAAAAAAAAAGAAAGTTGTTCACCTACTTGGTTCGATTGGCTCCAAACAAACGCTAGTTAGAAACTCTAATTTGAATTTTTAAACGATAATTTAATGATATTTTAACACAAACATTAAACTTTACATATTTTTTGTGATTGCAAATCTATATTTTAAAACGTTATGTTCAAATATAATAACAATAATAAAACGACATAATTCATATCGAGTGCGGGCAAACAGCTAATGGGCAGAATAAGTAGTTAAAAAAATCCACCAAAATTTGAGAAATTTGAGTGGCTAACTTCATAAACAGATTTCCGATTATTTGCTTACTGTTTGCTAACCATAGGCGTTTGTTTGGAAACGATAGAGGACCAAGGCTGACAAATTTTAAAACATAATAATTTTGTTTTGTTAATTTTTTAAAACAGATTTGCTATTATTTACTAACTATTGGAATTGGTTTGGAGCCGATCACATAAAGCGGGTGGGTCAAGTTCATGGACGTATGAAGGTCCACAATAAAAAAAAAAAAAAAAATTACACATACGTAATGACATATTGTACACGTCGACCGGGGGGGAGGGGGGAAAGAATAGAAGAAAAATTCGAAAGAACCATTGGAACCCGGTGTTGAAATAGATATTTTTTGTAAAATCGTACTGGAATGTGTGTTTTTTTTTTTTTTATTTTACTGTTCGGCGTGTACAATATGCCGTTACGCGTGTGTAATTTTTTTTCTTTTCTTATATTTCATACGAGTAATTCCGCGAGTAGGGGAACGCACACATCAATTTTTATAACGGCACGCCGATTACATAAGCAATCGTGAAATTATTATTGCTTTTAAAACCGATTTACAATTACGCGTCTATTGGACGGGCGCACAACAAATACGATAATTCGGTGTATATAATAAATATAGACTCTGATAACGAAAATCATAATCGTAATCGTAATATTAACTGACCCAAGTGCTGTTCGGTGTTAATCTCGTATAATACCCGTGGGTGCAACAATAACGAATACGACCGGCTTCGATACGTTTCAGTTTCACGTCACGAGCGTTACGTCGCGACCGCGTTTCTGCAAAACGTTTCTGGGGCGGCCGTGCGTGCGAATTCGTCCGGCACAATTAAATCCGAACGGAACATTCGGTATCGGCGTTCGTCGACCACCCCGACGGTTTACGATCAAAATACAATCGTTTAAATTATTATTTTTACGTGACGGTCCAATAAATTGTTCGGAATCAAATGTCGTGCGCTAGGGGCGCGCGTATATAATGCTGGAAAACCGATTGCCGATACAGCCCGCCGAGAACACATTTACCGTTGGTCAACGCAATCGATGAATAACCGATCACCGGCGTGAGTATACCGCCCCGGCGGTCTCCGGTATAAAAATATTCCGTCTAATTGCGAGTACGTATATTATATTATATTTGTACGCGCTCAGTGCGAAACGATGAGCAAAAAAAAAAAAAAAATCGAAATAAATAGATAAAAAACAAAAAAAAAAAAAAAATAAAATAATAATATACTCGTCCCCGTTCCGCAGCTGGCGTACGTATTAGTAGAACTGTTTCGGAAAAACTTTACGATTACGCTACACGACTGTATAAAAAGTGGTGTCGAAAACAAATCCGGGCATTCGCATTGAATCGTGTATTACAAATAAACTGAAATCGAATTTCATAATTCAGGATTTCGTTAAAAGTTTGTCTGTATTCATTTTTTTTTCCTTCTCTCCCCCCCCACTCGAGCGACTTAAGCACGGTATTTCGTTCGATTTATAACGGCAGATCACGGGGCCCGTACCCATCTACACTAATAGTGTTTCGATGCCAAACAACGTACCTATTTTTATAGATATACGATGTTATTCATTTTATCGATAAATCCAAATCAGTACCGATTGACAGTTGAAAATATCGTAAAAATTATTTTATTATCTTTACTATTATCATCGTACGGCGCATATTGGAACAAGAACAAGTCGATTTTAGCCAGAGACGTGTTAAGGGGGAAGTCTTTCGTGCCGAGGCACCTCGTCTCTGTGAAATTATCAGCCGTCCAAATGGTCCGAAAGATCTTACTGCCGATTTCAAATTCACGTAATGCGTTGTGCAACCCACACAATCCCACAAAGGGATTGTGAGATATGTTGGCAAGGGGGCTGGGCACTTGACAACATCGACCTCGGTGCGCCAAACCGCTAAACGAAACATTTTAATTTTAGCACAAAAATAAAATTAAATACGTTAGTTTTACAATACAATATGTATGTCATTTTAATCAAATTCTGATCTATAAACAGATATTTAACATATTTAACAGGTGTCTGGTCGTCTCCGTAATATCTTTTGGTCTTCCTTGTAATGTTCTTATTGCGAAATCCAGCACGCTGTCTCTAAGGCGGCTCTCACACCGGAGCAATAGGCAACGAGCAACTAGCAATCGTCGATAAGCAATAATATTGCTAATTGATTAATCTCGTAGAAAATAATGAATATTCTCACACCGAAGCAACACGATGTTTCCTGTTGCGAACGTGTAGCAACATGCGTTGCCAGTGATACGGCTGTCGTGTTGCCGGTAGATATTTATTGACAGTGTTGAGCAATATTTTTCTCCTGCACTTATAGCTTCTCTGTAATTGGTATCACGTTTTGTAATACTATGTTCAATTAAATTCAAAAGTTGTTGAAATGTATCTGGGCTCATTCTATAACAGCTTTTGAACTGCAATGGATGAAGTTTAAGTTCATCTGCATAGACATTTGCACCATATTTTGCAAGCTGTTTAAACGCTGGGTTAATCCAATATTTACGTTTTTTATTTTTTATTTTTCTTCTTCTTAAATTCCACCAGAATAATAAAATATCGTCTTCATCAGACGATGACATGGTTGCTACTGCGTTGCTTATATTTGAGAGCTAGGGCAATACGTATTGTCTGTTGACTATTGTTAATTGCTAGTTGCTCGTTGCCTATTGCTCCGGTGTGAGAGCCGCCTAAGGTTCCACCAGTATGCATAAAACGCCCACGATCCGTTCTGAACCAGTTCAAAGATCAAAGTTAGCCATTTTCCGGGAGGCAGTTTAAATCAGGGACTAGAGCCTTTACGATTTTTTTCGGGTCTGGTTCCAGGTCGGTTCTTAAAAATAAAAATACATTTTTTCCACTTTTTAAAATTATAAAATAAGAATAAACAAAATAATGTATTAAAAATAAGACAATGTATAAAATAAGTAACGTGTGACTGCTTATTGCTTAGAACCGAAAATATTTGTATTTTATTTAAAAGGTTCCCGTTTCTTGAATTGATAGATATGGGTTCCAACAATGAGATTCCGGTTCTTTAATGGTCTTCGGGAACCGGTTCCAGTCCTTGGTTTAAATACTCACAGTGATTGAGCGAGAGCCGCGTGTTTTTTTTTTTTTTTTTAAATTGAGATAGATTGCAATTATACCGTCTGCTTTTTTTTCGTCTTTCTAAAAAACGAGATTTACTATTGAAAAATAATATATTTACGCACATGCCGTACTATTTATTTTATGTATTATATTTTGCTTTGAAATAGTTGATAAAACCGTAATCGGTATAACAACGCAATGCCAGTTATTATTTATTATTTTTTTTTTTTTTTTAACAATTATTTATAGTATTTATAGTCGAATAAACTGCGCTACATCTATACATAATTATATAGTATTGGACCGATAATAAAAATTAAAAGTCGTTACATTTTTTTTTTTTTTAGAGTACTATAATGATTTTATTATATTTTTTGAATTTTTAATTGTATCTACTTTGCGAGTTGCGGATAAAAACAAAATCTATAGGTAACCCCGAAGGCATCGTTAGTATTTTGTGTAAATAATATTGTCATACCATATACCTACTTAGATATAATATTAAAAGAAAAAAAAAAAAAATCCGATCTGAGCATTAACCAAAAACGATTACGCTGTGTCCAACGTGAACGCGGCGAACGCGGTAATGGCGTTGCGGTGCGGGCGACGCGGTGAATAATATTATCAAACATATAAAAAATAGATTAGATTGTCCATCGTACGCGATAAACGCGGAATTAATTCGTTCGCGTTCGCCGCACGGTTTGAAAATCAAATTCGTATTGTTTTTGGTCGCGCGTTTAAGCGAACAGACGTTAAAATATTTCATTAATTTATTTAATATTTCAATTTACGATATTGTTGTATGGTCAATATGGAGCTCATTATATCTGAGGTACAAAAAAGGAATGTTCTTTGGAATAAATTTAATACAAATTATAGGGACAGATTGGTATCTGAGAAAGAATGGGAAGCTGTTTCCAGAATAATTTTTTTTAAATACTTTTTATATATTAAATATTTCACTACAGCACTATCCAATATTAACAATTGTTTTTGTAAACTGAAAGACATTTTTAGTTGTTTTTGTTTTTAAAAGAGTAGAACACGTGTAAAATATACCGCACAACCTTTGCACAACTCGCTTCAAAATACACCGCATGTAAAAAATATCTGAATATGGTTTAGGCACAAATTCGCGTTCGCCGCGTACACATAGGACACGATTGCGAGCGGCGAATGCGGCCAACGCGAATTCGTTCGCATGTGCCGCAAATTCGCGTTCGCCGCGTTCACAGCGTTATAATTGTCCAAAGACAAATTATTGTTGGTTATCCGGCGTATGAGTATCGTCGCGAGCACGAACTTCGTATCTCTTAATTGCTCAATAATTGTTCCGTGTATCGCCACCATTACGTTTATATTATTATTATTATTTTTTTTTTTATTATTATTTACATTAAAACGGTATATTATACGAATAGGACCGGCGTTACTTACATTTGTAGGTCGGAGAATTTTTTTTATAAAGACGTGTAAAATTGTTAACGGCAATGTCAACATCTGTTCGCACTTCAGATATATAAAAAAAAAAAAAAAAAAAAAACCGCCGTGTTTGTGTGTATTTCAAACTGATAGCGTAACAATACGCTAACCTAAACCCAAACCTACTGTCTTATCAATCGAGTTCACAAACGATATTTTAATACACTAGTAACCAAATATTGTATTAATTCTCGCCGATAAAAATTATAATACAGCTACGACAATCGCTGACGTAATTGCCATCGAGTTTGGCCGCCTTGGGCGAACGTCTCGGGACAAATTGAAATATACACTGCCGTGTAAATATTACATTATAAATATATTTCGATTAAAACACACTATTCATAAATAAATAAATCTCTCGGGCTTCGTACAATTTGTTTTTATTATTGTTTAATAGATATATAATTGAATATATCGCTGGCGTTGTTCATCCGTGTCGCTCTTCCGTTAATAAAATCGCATCCCGCGTGGCAATTATGTAAAAAAAAAAATAAAAAAAAAAAAAATAATAATAATAATAAATATGCAGTGTTGATACGTGTAATAAAACGCGATTCAGTCGACCGTTTGGTTTTGTTTTTAATAGAAAATATAACGGCGAGTTTGTCTAAATATTTACTATTGCTGATAAATAACAACTAGGAGGTACGCGCTAATTGTCGTGTGCGACAACAGTCTGACGGTTTCATCGCTAAACTGTATAAATGAATAAATCCGTAAACGATATCGGAAACAACGAGTAATAATACCGAAGTACGGTTAAGAATATCGCCGAGCTGCGCATTATGTACAGGTTAGTAAATCGAATATTATCTGAAACGTTCGACCCAAATATTTAATTGTGTTACTCCGGTTATTGGTTTAGGTTGATTACAGACAAGGACAAGGTCGAACAACGGCCACCGCATCCGCGAGCCAATGCGAATATTTTCGAAATTTTCACATTTAGGTAAGTCGATTAACACGGGTAGCCGGTACGGGATTTTAACAAATCCGTGTATTTGTTCAGCTGGATGTTAAATCTGTTCAAAACGGGACGGAAAAGAGGCTTGAGGCAAACCGATTTGTACGCAACGTTAGGCGAGCACGCGTCGTCGTCGTTGGGCGCCGAATTAGAAATGTAATACGACCAACATACGTTTGTGTTCGGTTTGGATGTTCTATTCTAACGTGTATTATGTATGTATTTAAGGAGATGGCAAGTCGAGCTGATCAACGCGAAAACCGCCAACCGGATGCCCAGTTTGTTGAGGGTTTTGATTAGAATGTTTGGCACTACGTTGTTGTTTTACGGATCGATACAAACGTTCGTCGAGATGGTATTGAGGTAAAAGTTTACTTGACATTAAATACCAAACGGACAATTGAAACGACAAGAACAAATAGTTTGGGTTTTAAATATTTTTTTTTTTTTATATTTATTTGAAGTAATCTACAATCTATACACGCTCTTAGTATAATAAGTACGTTTGATACCTATCAAACAGGTGACAGGTAAGAATTATGAATAATAAGATTACGGAAGACACCCATAGTGACAGAAATAACAATGAAGAGAGAGAAAAGAGAAGAAAAAACAAAAGTGATAATAATAAATAAATAGATAATTAAATTTGAGAATTGGAGGTGTTACCCGGTAGCGACCTCCAGCACTTATTTAGCACGTTTACTAAAGTAGATCTCTACACCATTGCCTTTTGAGTCTACGGCGCGGGTTACCAGGGAGTGTGTTAGTTGATAATTTCGAGATTAATGGATTTGTGTGTTGTTGAAATTTGTCGTGGAGTCCGGTGTAATATAGTTTGGATATTTGGTTGAGATTTTGGATTTTGAGATCTTTATGGATATTATTGTTGGTTAAGTACCAGGGTGCAGATGTAACTAGTCGAAGGCATCTTGATTGAAAGGCTTGGATTGTACGGGTGTTTGAAGGTTTGGCGGCACCCCATAATTGGACGCCATAGATCCAAAGTGGCCTGAGTAATGACTCATAAATTAGCAGTTTGGTGTTTATATTCATTTTGGATTTCAGTAAAGGTCTAAGGAGGTGGAGACGGGTATCGAGGGCTTTTCGTTTAGCTTTTAGGTGGGGATTCCAGGTAAGTTTACTGTCAAGGATATTTAACTTCTGAGTAGGACGGGATTAGGATGTTGTTCAATGTGACTCCGGGGCAAAATTCTTTTTTTTTTAGAGTGAATGTAATGAAGGAGGACTTGGATTCATTTATTTTGATCTTCCATCTTTTTGTCCAGAGGTTGATTATGTTGAGGTGACTTTGTAACATATTAGAAACAGTGTTTGGGTTTTCATTGGAGGCCACAATTGCCGTATCATCCGCGTAGGAACCGAGTTCAGTAAAGGAAGTTTTAGGGATGTCGCGCGTAAAGATATTGTAGAGAAAAGGAGCAATATCGCTGCCTCAGGGAACTCCTGGGTTTTAAATATAGGCGTAGTATTAAGTCGACTTGTATTTGTTATTTTTTTATACGACGAAATATCGTACGAAAAAAATAATTGTTACCGTTGTTATTATTATTATTCGCGTGTGTAGAATTTCTCGGCCTTTGCTCATCGGTGGGCTGTTATCGTATTTCACGCCCGCCGAGTCCAACCAAATCGACAAAAGTGACGCGTACGTTTATGCGTGCGCGTTAGTAATGAACATGTTGACTTTTCTTTTGATGCACCGGTACGTACAAATGGAAATGGAACACAGCGGGATGAAGATGCGAGTTGCTTGTTGTTCGGCAATATACAAAAAGGTATTTCCGAAGGGTTTTTACGGCATCGAAATTAAAACATTTTTTTTCCCCTTTTTTTTTTTTTTAAACCGACATGCTTCGCGTATAGAGTAAATCAATTGTACGTCGAATACGATAAACGGTTCTGAGCGAAGTTCGGATAAACATTTCGATTCGTTCGATAAATGTATAATTATTGAAAATTGCATTAATTTGTAACAACATAATACAATTGAACCGTGCCCGAATGTTCTTTCGTCTAGAAAACTGTTGAGCATTTTTTTACAATCATCAAAGTTTTATCCGCACGAAATCAAAACTAAACGTAGTGATAATTCAAAAAAAAAAAAAAAAAACAACGGAATAATTTCGTAAATTTCACCACGTCTAAAAGTTGTTTACATAATAAGTATTCGCTGAACATTTCACGTATCTACGATTATTTTTAACTGAAATACATAAAAAAAAAAAAATCATTCGTCAGCTGCAGCGCTTCAGTCACTAGAGACGAATTTCCCTCTGTATAAAAACATGAAATTTGAGCATAAAAACGTAGGGGCTGGGATTGAAAGTTGTACATGCGTATAGAAATATACGTGTAAATTCTTCGTATAATTATTTACAATTATATAAATAACGGTAAAAATTAAAATTTATCCAACAGTAATAATACAATTTCGTTTCAGACTTTACGGTTAAGCAAATCGTCGCTCGAAGACACCGCAATCGGCCAAATGGTGAATTTGATGTCAAACGATGTGAACCGGTTCGACACGGCGTTTAAATTTTTGAACTTTTTATGGATCGGGCCTTTAGGAGCAATCGTGATCACGTATTTTATGTGGCAAGAAATCGGCGTGTCGTCGTTATTCGGAGTGTTGACAGTGCTCATGGTCGTTCCGTTACAAGGTTTAAAGTGATAATGCGAAATACGATATAATATAGTTTTTTTTTAATTTTTATTAAAATATATTTATAATCTGTATACAACGTAATACAATAAGTAAATAGGTTAAGAGATTTAGACATGACGACTTGGGGGAAAGGGGCGTCCATCGACACTACTTCCAACATGAACCTAGAGGGTTGTTTGTATATTGTTGATTTAGATATTTGTTAACAGATCACGTAGCCATCTACGTTTGAGACGACGGGTGGATTGTCCGGTAATGTACCGGAGGATAGCCCTGATATGAGGGGATTAGTGCGGTTGAAGGAGTTTTTACGAAATTTATTATAGTGATAAAAAGCAATTGTTGATATTGTTGGTAAGTTGAGGTCATGGTGTAGAGTACGATTACTGACATACCCGGGGGCATTAGAAAGGACACGAAGAGTTATTGATTGGAATGCTTGAGATTTGTTTAGATTTGAGCTTTTAGAGGCTCCCCAAAATTGGATGCCATATGTCATTGTTAGGCGAAGAATTTGTTTGTAAAGTAATAATTTGTTGTCCAAAGAGATTGGATCGGAGCAGAGGTCTTAGTTTGTCGAGTTTGAAGTTAACTGATGTTCTTTTTTTCTTAATATGGTTTGCCCAGGTCTTTTGTCGAGGAAGATACTTAGGTATTTAACGGAGTCGTGCATAGGGATTTGTTGATTATCGTGGTGAACAGGATGGATATTTTTAGGGCTGAGAGTAATTGTGAAGTGGATCCACATTTATTTTAATTTTTCATAAGTTGAACCAATCTTGTAGTTGAGTAAGGTGGTTTTGAAGGTTGTTTGTGGCAGTGGTTATGTCAGAGTTAGATGCTGTTATGGCTGTATCGTCGGCGAAAGTAGCTAGGGTGGTGTTGTTGGACCGTGGTAGGTCGGCTGTGAATATGTTGTAAAGAGTCGGGGAGAGGATACTGCCTTGGGGGACGCCTGCTTTTATAGGATGAGAGATGGAGATTTCGTCCTCAAATCTTATTGCAAAGGTTCGGTTTGATAGGAAAGATTTGAGGGTGAGGTATAATGGGGTAAGTAGGAATAGAAGCTTGAACATTAATCCTTCGTGCCAGACCCGATCGAATGCCTGGGCAATGTCGAGAAAAACACCAGAACAAAATTGTTTTTGCTCAAGTGATGAGGCAATGTTATCAATTATCCTGTGTAGTTGGTGTAAAGAAGAATGCTTATTTCTAAATCCGAGATGTGCGTTTGGGATGATTTTTTCCTCGTTTAGTATCGGATGGATTCTTTTTAAGATGATTTTTTCCAGAATTTCGGAGAGTGTTGGGAGGAGGTTTATAGGTCTATATAAGGATGGGGCATCTGAGGGATTGCCAGCCTGATAATGTAGTTATAAAATAATATTAATAATATAATTTTAATAATCGTTTAACGTACAGCGTGGTTGGGAAAGAAAACGTCCGAATTCCGATTGAACACCGCCCCGAAGACGGACGAGAGAGTGAGATTGATGAACGAAATAGTATCGGGCATACAAGTCATTAAAATGTATACTTGGGAAAAGATGTTTGCGCTGCTTGTACAACACGCTAGAAAGTAGGTATACTCTGATAATAGTTACTACTCATACGAGGTACAAGGTTTTTTTTTTTTTTTTTAAATATCACGTTACAATCATTATTCAAAAGGATGGAAATGCGAGAGATCAGAGGCGCTTCGTACATCAGATATATCTTGCAATCGTTCAAAATATTCCACACCAGATTCGCGTTGTTTGTGTCTATTTTGATGTACATAATATTAGGAAACAACATTAATACACAAAAAGTAACGCCACAACATTGTTATATACGATATTTTTTTCAAAATTAAAATTCCATCACTTGGCGCAGAGCCGGATTAAGAGGACCCCCTGTCCTCAGGAGGAGGAGGGTCTAAGGGAATTGTAATTTTTCCAGAATATACAAATAATTCAAATTTTTTTAAAAAAAAAAAAAAAGTTATTAAATTTAAAATTTAAACATGTATGTATACGCATAAGAAACATTTTTTTTTTTTTTTTAATTAAGGCCCCCCAAAACGGGTTAGTCCCAGGGTATATAAAACGTATAATATGTTTTTGTTTTTGAAAATCATTCCTAAAAAATTATACATTTTATACTTCATGTTTCTGATATTTAAGATCTTAGATTTTTAATTTGTATATTTAGTAAAACTATATTAGTTATAAATTATAAAAAAAATCTATTTGTTTGCAATTTTCTTTTCTCGTTCTTTCGAGTACCACCTATCTAAATAGAAAATAATATAAAAAATATATATTTTTTTTTTTTATAATTCAAATTACATACAAATTATGTGTGTTTGTGTATTTTGCGCGACGAGAACAAAACACAAACTAATACACTATTAATATTAAATAGTAATAATATACTCTTATATTTCGCGAATAGTTGTTTTTTTTTTTTTTTTTTAAATAAAAAAAATTTAATTAACTAAAAACTTCTCAACTCATGTCAGGTGGCACTGCTGGGAGCCTTCCTATTCTTAATATAAACGTCAAATTAAAAGCTACCACACTTACTTATTATACTCTGTGTATAGATTGTAAATATATATATTTTTTTTAAATAAATAAAAAAAAAAAAAAAGAATTACAATCTGTATAATGTGTACAATAAGTAATAATAAAACGCGTATAATTGTATAGCATAATAGCTCGTTATAAATATCACAGTGTACGATGATTATTTAAGATAAGATAAGATAATTATATATAATCGCCACGATTTGCTATTTATAATTTATATTCCCTTATTTCATTGTTAGTTTAAATTATAAATGTATAATTGTAGGGATTTATTTGGGATTTAATTTTCATACGTACGTAATCATGTGTTTCATACTGTATATATTTTATACGTTTTATAAGTACGACAACACGTGTTTTACACCACACCGTACATTATACGTTTCAACCCCGCCCAGGGGCCACCGATTTTTTTTTAATCCGACTCTGACCGAATGCATTACGTTATCATTAATTGTCGCCATAACGTGTCCTTTAGGTATTCGTTATTATTTCGTACTACAACATATTAATGACGACCATGACTGGCCTCTTTCCCGAAAGTGTCGGATCCACCGCCGAATTGCTAGTGTCCATTCAACGTATTCAGGTACGAAATACACCTCGTAGATTATAATAAGTAAATCTTCTTTTTTTTTTTTTTTTTTTTATTGTCTTGGCTCGATTTCGGCCATTAACTTACCGTATCGCCAAACACAAAACCTAATCCCCGTTCTCCGCGACTACTATTCGTTGGGT
The DNA here is from genome assembly GCA_956483605.1 of Tuberolachnus salignus. Lineage (NCBI taxonomy): Eukaryota > Metazoa > Arthropoda > Insecta > Hemiptera > Aphididae > Tuberolachnus > Tuberolachnus salignus. The sequence continues at coordinate 17,997,072 of OY101434.1, forward strand.
TTCCGGTTTCCCATTGCTTCGATGCCGTCCTTAACGCATTCGTTCCGCATTGGTGGAAAACCCGATCAAATTTTTTTACGTATCGAGTAAACTAGAGTAGATAAAAAAAAAAAAAGAAGAAAATAATAATTTGTTTTCCTAAAGGTTTTTTTATTAAACGACGAAAAACGGGACCGGCCATCGGAAACCGTGTCGGATAATAACCGTGCACGAACATCCAACACGAATGGCGAAAAAAATCATTCGAAAAACGAAAAAAATGGCGCCGAACATCAATCGTGTGTTAATGTCGGTGTAGACGTTTCGAACGCTTGCGCTAAATGGACGCCCGACCAAACCGAAAACTCGTTAAACAATATCAATTTAACCGCGGTGCCGGGTCGATTGGTGGCAATTATCGGGCCCGTCGGAGCCGGAAAGGTAACAAATGAATACGATTCGAAATTATAACGTTTGTTTTTTTTTTTTTTTTTTTTTCACACTCGTCGTTGCAGAGTTCATTGATACAGGCGATCTTACGGGAATTGCCACTTACCGAGGGGACCATATCCGTCCGCGGCGCGGTTTCCTACGCGTCACAGGAACCGTGGTTGTTCAACGGTTCCGTTAAACAAAATATTATATTTAGTTCGCGGATGGACAAAGAACGTTATTTACAGGTACACAATTATAGATGACAAACAATAATATTTAATAATCCACAAAGGATATCATAACGAATAGCTAAAAACGGTTTCGAGAACTATTATTGACATAATTCGGAACGCGTAACATCCACAAAACCGTAACGGCTCATTTCACACTACACGGTTTTGACCGTACGGTAAAACACGATTTATGCTTAGTATACTTTTGTACAGGTTTAGTTTTATAAGAGCACTCAAGTCGCGCGTTGTTATAACGAACGACAATCAAATTATTGCACTGCGGTTATTATACAATCGTCGCCGCAAAAGACAACAGAAAAATCGTGTTTTTTGGGGCACATCCTATTAATGATGCTAGGAGAGAAGAAGTGGGATTATTTCATACTTTATTTAATGATTTACGAAATGATGAAGATACTTATTTTTAATTGTGTCATGTGCTTCTTTCGATGTATTACAAGTTTATTCGTGTCTCGAAGTGACTGATGTGAACTCTCTGCCGCACGAATAAAATCGTATAATATGAAAATGTGCATTTGGTCACGTACGCCACTGAGGTTATCGCGCCGGTCCGGCTACCGTCGTATACTGTAGTGACAGTAAGACGACAACTGCACGGCACGGCGCGCCGGGCATTTTGCCGCGACCGTATAATATGAAAGCGCTTCTTCGCGCCTCTAACAAAATGTCGCTGTCCGGTTTTTCGCCGTACGGTCGAAACCGTGTAGTGCGAAATAAGCGTTATAATTTATACATTGGGGAAACAAAAACGGAAGATTAATAACAACAATAATTTGTTAAATTGGAATTTAAATTCATTAAAAAAAAAAAAATAAACAAATACAATAAGGTTAAAATATAGAAACCAAAAACATTGATGATGTTTATACGTCTCTCGCGGTACCGTATTGTACACGTGCCAAAAATCTTGTAAAATTATGAAAAAAAAAAAAAAAAATGAGCAGCATTAGTCCGAGGTTCGGTCGATGTTTTAAACTGATAGTAACGTTTATTACTATTATTATTTTATTTTTTTTTTTATAAAATTACACGAATACATCGGAATTACGGTTTTGTAGATTTTTGATTTAATACGGTATTTATAAATTAAGGTTATAAAAGTATGTGCGTTAGAAACCGATCTGTGCCAACTTCCGTACGGCGATCGGACGATCGTGGGAGACAGAGGATTTTCTCTAAGCGGCGGACAAAGGGCGAGAATTAATTTAGCCAGGCAAGTGGAAAATGTGGGCGCGAGTTGTTTTAGTTATTTTAAAAACGGTTTTTTTTTTTTTTTTTTTTTTCCCCAGAGCCGTGTATAGAAAAGCGGACATTTATTTACTGGACGATCCTCTAACCGCCGTCGACGCGTGTGTTGGCAAACATTTATTTAACAAGTGCATAAACGGTAATTACGATATTATTGTTTATCCAGTATATATGATATTTTAACGCCTGTCGGGTTTCGTTTTTTTTTTTTTTTTTTTATTTTCTCGACGTTAAGGTTATCTCAAAGAGAAAATATGTATTCTCGTCACGCACCAAATTCAATTTTTGAAGAGCGTAGATCAAATCGTTTTGATGGAGAACGTTAGTGTTGTTTTACTGCGCAATTAACACATTTTTAATAGTAACGTGGTGACGTATGGAGTTGTTTTTTTTTTTTTTTTCCCCCCAGGCCAATATAGTCTCGGAATGTCCGTTTCGGGAACTCCGGTCGGACAATTTGGATATTTTCAAACCGTCGGGTTGCACGGGACGGTCGGCAATAGCATACGAAGGCGCGCCCGATAAAGACGGCGGAGCCGCATCGGATCCCCCCCCGGTCGCACGGTCGCGGCCGGGTTCGCGTCGCAGCGTCGCCGCCGGGAGTAATCCAAGCGGCGTCCGCCGACAATCCGGACCGGCCGAAACAACCGAAACCCGGTGTGCCGGTAACGTTGCGCCCGGCGTTTATTGCTCGTACATCGCCGCCGGCGGGAACATTTTCGATGCATCGCTGATGCTGTTCGTGTGCATCGTCAATCAAGCGTTGAGCACCGGCAGCGATTATTGGATCAGTTATTGGTAATGGTTTAGCGTTTCGAGTACGTCCAGCGACCGGCGATTGATTACTTACCGATTTTCCGTTTTAGGGTCAATTTGGAGGATCACGTTTTCCGGTATGCGAACAACGCGTCCGCGGCGAACAGTAGCGCGCCGGCGGGCCACGTACCGCCCGCCGACACCGTGCTGTGGTGGACGGTATCCCGTAAATCGTGCATCGCCGTTTACGTCTCGTTGAACGTTGTGGTCCTGGCGGTCATTTCGGTCAGATGTTTGATGTTCGTATCGTTTTTCACGAGGACCTCGATGAGCTTACACAATGCCATGTTCCGCGCCATGACCCGGGCCACGATGGTATTCTTCAACTCGAATTCATCCGGTAATGCGATTCCGCCGTTAGATTTATCGGGGCTCGGAAAGGTTGTAGCGCTGAAAAGAGTTCATTTTTTTTTTTTTTTTCACAGCGCATTGATTACGCGCTCGGAAACGACCAAAAATAACACTGACTTTTTAGTTAAAACCGTAACGTTTTATCGGAATACACACCAAAACCATAAAACACGTTAATCGAATTGAGAAAATATTAGAACCGAATTCGTCAACATGGGTTTTTTTTTTTTGGAGACGATTCGATAGACTTTGTTTGGTTTTAGGCATTTTCAAATCAATATACAGTAAGACTTCTATACAACGAACTTTAACGAAATTTTCTGGTTTTTTTTTTTTTTGAGAACCATGGACCTACATTGTTAATCATGCGTATATTTATTACTGTACAACGAATAAACTATTCGATAACAAACCTGTTTTTGTAAACTCGGTCACTATCGAATATTAAATATTGTTCTAAAATACCAACGGTTTTATTGTTTCCGATAAAGATAAGACATCGCGATAGACGGCTAGCCGGTTAATTTGTCCGCAGTATTGCGTGCTGCCAGTACCAATATTGACGCAAACGTAATCGTACGGAATGTGACGAAACCGAAGGAGATAGTTGACCTAAACTCACGGAAAGAGTGATACTAAACGTGTCTTTTGTGTTGCGAGAAATGGTTTTAGACAACGAGCAAATGTTTCGGGTGAAATTTTTTTTTTTTGAACTCAATGATATCGAAACATTTTACGTAAACGGTACAGTTTATAAAAATAATAAACAAACGAAACTCTTATTTATTTGAAATTAAGATTGAAAAATAATAATATATATATATATATATGTAGGTATAATACGATATTTTGTGTTTATTTGGTAATATAAAATATAGAATAAGAAATTAAAAAATTGATACATATGAAAAAAAAATTGCATGCAATTCTATTTAACATACGAATTTCTCTGTGTTACGAATTTTTTTTCTGTTCCCCCATGAGACTTCGTTATTGTATGGAAGTTTTACTGTATATACACTACAGTTAGGCACAACACGATCAATCGTCACACGTAATGCGTTTCGATGACGGCCGAACACTGAAATAAAATCGTTCAAGTCGCGTGTAAAATACAACGAATCCCAATAGGATTATCCGGCAATACGGCATTACGATGCGACCGGCACGACGATTTTAAAAATAGCCAAATTACAGGAACCGCAAAGGAATTGTCCGATAAAATCGACGAATCAATCGAATACGACCGCCGTCTTTTTCGGATGCGTTATGGTCGTACTATTTAAACCATCGACATTTCCCAACGATATCAATACAAATTTTCATTAATATGTATGCGTTTGTTTCCTTTATTGTATACAGATATGCCAAAAATAGCTCTTAAAGCCCAAAATATACAAAAAAAAAAAAAAAAAATATGAAACAATATGCTCTAGGTGTCTCCAAAAAAAAAACAAAAAAAATTAACGTTTACTACGACTTCCGAGCCCTGGTTATTATTATTTCGATTAATCCAAACATTGAATTGTATATGTTACGATACTAACATTTTATCAGGACGAATTCTCAACCGCTTTACCAAAGACATGGGAGCCGTCGACGAAAGGTTACCGACGCCATTGATTAATTTTATAAATGTATTGTGTAATATGAACAAATCTATGCCTACGCCCAGTGGCGTAATTGAAAGGGGGAGAACTTGCCCCCGCCCCCGGACATTTTTTTGTGGGGAGGCAATGGTATCGTTTTGCCCCCAACCCGCGGGTACGACATCAGTACAAATCTATGAATCTTCTAAAATAAAGAAAGAACGCAATACGTACAATTATGTACTTTTGTATATCCGTAAAATAAAAAAAAAAATAAAAAAATTCGTTTTCCGCAAATTATTCCATAGAAGTTTTTAAACGTTTCCTCGTTTAATTCATAATATACCGACGTATCGTCAACGTTATCGCATTGTCTGCGATTGTTACAAAGCTTTGTTAATTTTTTTCGATTTTGTTTAATCAAGTCTTTTTGATCATTTCGTATACACAGAACAAAAACATATTTACACCATCCCTCGAGGTTTTGATTCCGGTGAATAAATTATCTAGGCCCCCTCTCCCCCTAATTTTTTACCCAGTTACGCCACTGCCTTCGCTTACCTATATAACCCAACTTTGCGAATTTCTCGTCATTAAAATGCGTTGTGTAATTTTTTAAATCCAGATTGGCCTGTCGCTTATAGGAACTTTGATCATCGTCGAACTAATTAACGTTTACCTACTGATACCCACGTTCTTCATAGGAATATTCTGTTCGTACACCGCGGTGTATTATTTGTCGACGTCGCGCAGTATCAAACGGTTGGAAGGAGTCTGTAAGCGTAAAAATGCATTTCCACGTGTTTTATTGTTGAATTGTTATTATTATTATTTTTTTTTTTCGTATAATACACCTATATATTTCTATAGCTCGAAGTCCGGTTTTCACACATTTGAACGCAACTATTCAGGGTATAACCACCGTCCGAGCGTTTAAATCGGAAAGCGTTTTGTCCGAAGAATTTGACGAGCACCAAGTAAAATAGAAATTATACTACATCGAGTTTTTTTATATATATATATTACAAAAAAAAATTTAAAAAAAAACCATAATTAATTAATTGTATATCCCTGTATATTTGTAAACTTTCCTAGGATTTACATTCTTCGGCCTGGTATTTATATATCGCTTCAAATAACGCGTTCGGTTTCGTATTCGATGTGATCCTTCTCGCTTATTTAAGTATTTTAATGTTTAGCTTCTTGAGTGTCCATACCGGTAATATTATTACACGAGAACACATTTGAAGAGTATTTTTTAATATTATTGAATTCTATCCGTTTAAATTTCAGACACGTTTGGCGGAAACGTCGGATTGGTCATAACGCAGGCGCTGAGCCTGATGGGCAACCTTCAATTCGGTATACGACAATCGGCCGAGTTGGAAAATCAAATGACGTCAGTTGAAAGAATACTCGAATACACAAACATACCGCAAGAAGCGCCCCTGGAATCGTCTCCGGGTAATATTATACGCATAGTTTTATTAGATAATGTTGAAAATGATTATGTCGCCATTGCGGTTTCCAGATAAAAAACCGCCGAAAGAATGGCCTAGTAAAGGGCAAATCGTATTCCAGCGATTTTCATTACGTTACAGTTTAGACTCGCCGTATATTTTGAAAAACATCAGTATTCAAATTCAGCCTATGGAAAAAGTAACCGGAGTTTTTCCGAAATATATTTCGTATATTACGTTTATCCGTATTTTATTTATAGATCGGAATCGTCGGTAGGACAGGGGCAGGGAAATCTTCCTTGATAAGCGCGTTGTTCCGATTGGCATTAAACGAGGGTAGCATTACTATCGACGGAATAGAAATTCACGAATTGGGACTACACGACTTGAGGTCTAAACTGTCGATTATTCCCCAAGAGCCGGTTTTATTTTCGGGCACGATTCGAAAAAATCTCGACCCGTTCGACGAGTACTCCGACCATGTTGTGTGGAACACGTTGGAACAAGTACAAATATATATTTTTTTTTTTTTTTTTTTTATTTAGTCGCGTATTTTTAAATTCAATTTGTACATATATTGTATTTAATATTCACGTTAGGTACAACTCAAACACGTCGTCGAGGACTTGCCCGTAGGTCTCAACGCGAAAATGTCCGAAGGAGGCGCCAATTTCAGTGTCGGCCAGAGGCAATTATTGTGCTTGGCCAGATCTATATTAGAAAAGAAAAAAATCCTTATATTGGACGAGGCAACCGCTAACGTCGATTCAAAGTGATACATTTTTACAGTAGACCTTTTTTTTTTTTTTTCTTTTTTCCCCCCCCCCCCCATTATTATATTTTATAGTACGAAAAATACACCGGTCACTCCTGTTGTTTTTATCCGCAGGACTGACACTTTGATTCAAAATATCATTAGAAATAAATTCCAATCGTGTACAATATTGACAATAGCTCATCGGCTGAACACCATCATGGATTCGGACAAGGTGCTCGTCGTGGACGCCGGTGCGGTAGTCGAATTCGACCGTCCGGACAGTTTGTTGGAAAACAAAGACGGTTTTTTCTACAAAATGGTCAATGAAACGTACTTTAAATGAAATGTAATAATAATTTTGTGTGTTTTAAAATTCTACAATATTTCAATGTTTTTATTAGGAAAATTCATAATTATTGTATTTATTCGTTTTTAAATATATATATGTTGACCGTTGGTTATGTAATTAATTTAACATCTGAAATTGGAACTAAAATCGACGACGTTTATGACTTTTAAACATGTAGAAAAGTTTTTCAAACCGAGCATTAAAGATAATTGTTTCATGTGGACAATTCGATTCTCAGAGTTAAATCTATAAAATAATTATTCCCGGTCGAGAATCGAACTATACTCTATAACAGGTGTGGCCACTTTGAAAATACTTTATAATCCCGCGGGCTGCGTAAAAAATTATTTATTCTCATATCATTCGATTTGAGAATCTGAAATGCTTCGATGTATTTTTTATTCCTGTAATGATATGTTTGATTTATTGAGTTTTTCGACAATATCCACTAAAAATCAGATAACCATCAATAACCATCATTCATCATTTTTTTTTAATACAAGTATATGTATACAATTACAATACATAAACAAGTCAATTTCTTGTTGTAACTCATAAAACCGTTGAAAACATCTTCCACGACTTAACCATCTGCCATGACTGAAGTATTATACTACGTCACTATGTTCAGAATCCAATTCTTTCAGTACTCAGAAATTGTCGGTGATGAAGTGCACGTGATCGAATGTAATTCACTGTTTTTATGATTGCTTGTATAACACGATCATAACAAGTATTAGTAATACTTGGATATGTAGATGTTGTCGATGAATCAAACAGTGGATTATAAATAAATCATCTCTTTTACAGCAATTATTATTTTTGTTGTTGGATTCTATTATTATCGATCAGTAATTTTGTAGCTCCGTTTTCTTTGTAAACAACATAGCAGGCCCTCCGTTCGTTGATATTTCCAAACCTAAATTGTTTTCGCGTAAACATTTTTCAACAGCACAGAAAAATATGTAGAACATACTGTACGTGAAAATTAAAAAAATAATTTTTTATAAAGAAAAGAAGAACATCGATTGTCTCCCGCAAGAGAGTCAATATCAGGATTGAAACTTGACAGTTTTAGCCTCGAATCACTTTCAGCAAGCGGTCAATTAATTTCCATGTTTAATTTTCAAAAAAAAAAAATTAACGCTGAAAAAGCTCGTTCGAGTATATAGGTTGTCGAAAAACCCATCGAGTGTCTCGGTGCAATTTCGGCAATTGTCGGACAGTATAATTGTAACCAGCCCATACGAACCACACTGGAAAACTGGACAATATAATCGTGCGACAGCGTTAATTGCGCGATGATTATTGATTACATTTTAGACATTTTTAATGTAATAAAAAAAACACGTTTAAAAGTACTTTTTACAAGCTTAGAATTATTGAATCCTGGCGCACTGGCAATCGGAATAGGGACAAATGGGCGCGCCGTGGTTTTTGAACGTTACAATAAAAAGTGTCCACGCGGGTTGAGAGTGTCAGTATAAAAATAATAAAAATATGAACGTATTACCAATTGCCGAAATTACAATACAAATATATTATAATATCGTTATAAACGCGCTATTTGCGTTCGACCACAATAATTATACACGCGCGTCATTACGTTATCGCAATAGTTTCGATCGAGAAACTAACTCGCTGTAGAGACAAAAACATCAACAACAGATAAAAAAAAAATTAAAAAAAAAATGCTACGCCCCGACCACAAGAGAGTCCAGTCTTCCAAGTGCTCTTCGTCTTACTGTCACGATCGCGAGCCACGGCGGCGGCGTACGGGAAATAGCACGTCGTTGGATCGGCGAACAAAATAATTAATTGTTATTTTATATAATTGTTGCCAATTGTGAACTCTGAACATATTTTCTAATGGTAATTATTATTATTATTAATAGTAATAATAAAACATAATAATTGTGTAGGGCAACACGGGGCCAAATACAAAAATGTCCAATTTTCAATTCCGGCCATTTTCGTATTTTCCTCCTTCCATTTTAGTGTATGGACATTTTTACCCTGCCGTTTTTCTTCTCCCTTTTGTTTTTCGATTTGTTAATTATTTCCCTTACTGTAACAATAAATATTATAATCATGGCTTGGGAATTTATGCGGTTAAAAACGTAAAATTATACGCATACATACGAATCGAAAAATTAAAAAAAAAAAAAATTGTGTATCTTATATGTATTATTATAGGTATCTGAGTATATTATATTTGACCCAAGCATCTCTTTCCCATTGGCTACTTTGGGCACGTACCCAGAGCCCGGCTAGTTCCTGCCACATCACCAACCGATAACCGATATTTATTGCCGATAAATAAATTTATTTCGAGAAAAATCAAAGGAAAATTACTGCTATTATCTACTCGCTCATGCTTATATTTTAAAACTACTACAAAAAACTTGAACATACTTAAATCAGGCATGTCAAGCACACCATTTTAGGCCCCGGTTATATATATATATATATATACTTAATTTGTATTTATTTTTGTTTTAATTATCATTAAATTTATCAACTCGCTAATAAGTTTCCGAAAGAAATTGGAAACTAAGACGACAGTCTAAAATTCTAGTGCAAGACCTGCAAGTGCTGCACTTTAGTCTTATGTATCAATATTATTGTTATCGATCATCACACCACATGATTTAATTGTTATTAATTATTATAAATTATATTTTAATGCTTTATAGTATGGACTATAGACATATAAACAATACAATTGTGTTCGTTTGGTTGTTAAACGAAATACCAAAACTTGACTATTGAACGCGATTGCAATTTGTGTGAAGCACAGGCGTCTCTTGTCCTGTTTTCAGGAGGGGCGATTTTAAAATTGTTTTTTCATTTGGATTGGAAAACGAAAGAAAAATCGCTGAGATTGAGAAACGGACAGTGTTCGACGTGGAAAATGGAGAAGGCAGTAGTATATAGAGGGGAATTCAATTAATATCTGTCCGCAACGATAAATAATTGCTGACGAAAGACGGTTCTGAGCGAAATTCGGTTAATAGTGTTTTGAAATGTCGTGATTTTTACGATTGCCGTCAAAATGTGCGCTTTAAACAAGTACAACTTATGAGGAAATTTTCGTGCATTTATGTAATTCAGCCAAAACAGTTTTGTTCGATCGATTCGAAAAATAGTACGCGACATGTCGCGATTTTTACGTTTTCTATTCGAATTTTAACTTCAAAAACCCTTATAGAAAAAACTACAACATAACGCTCATTTTTTTTTCATTTTTTCTTTTTATTACTTATGGTGAGAACCTCGTAACAATCACAAGCATTTCTGGTCTTTCCAACCAATTTTATCCACATAAAACCAAAACAAAAACTAAAATAACGCAACCACATAAAATGCCATTTAAAAATCGCCGATTTGAATTTATCCGCTCCTAGAAGGGCCTGAGAATAATTAATAATCTGAGTAAATAGTTCACGGTTGTGTTCGCCTACAATTTCTAACGCGAGGAACACGATTGTACCACAAGAAACAAACCCCGCCGGTTGTAGGGAATCGGCGGGCACGATAGATAAAAAAAAATAAAAAAAAAAATATGTCAATTTCTCTTATCTATCACCCGAACAATTTAGTCCCGAGCCCTGATTATAATATAATAATAATTATTGTTTTCGTATTTATAATCGGACAGTGTAAAATCTCACATTCTCCCGACGACGGCGTGCGATAATTATTAATAATAATTGCCAAGTTGATTGCTATAATTATCATTATCGATACAGTTGGATTTTTAAATACGTATTCTCGTAATGTGTTTATGACGTTTTCGTTTGCGCAGCAGTTATGATGCGAGTTTACGAGAAACGTTTTAGAAAATTTTACTCCACCAGTGGGTGTGCGCAGGAGTTCGATATCCGGTGGTGGGAGGGGGGGGGGGTTATATAAACCGAAATAACAAAAATCTATTGTATTTTAGTCTGAATCTTCATTTTTTTTTTTTTTTATCAGTTATCGGTTATCATAAGTCAGCACATATTTCTGACGACAAATTTTGTTGTCAACAGACACCACCGCGTACAAACTACAGTTAATCCCTCGTTATCCGCGGAGGTTAGATTTTGTTTTTTAAATTTTAGTATTGTTTTTTAATTTATACAATTAATTTATTAATTATTTATACATAGGACGGATGATAAAACTTAGTGATTGATGTTCGTTTCCTTTTATTCTCAATGCCGGCAAACTTCTTCGAATAGCATCAGCAATTCTTGAATTCCTCTTTTGAACTTCTTTCAGTTGGTTTGCCAAAGAAAATAACCTCAGTGATTGTTTTAGAGGAAAATTCCGGCTCCGCGGGTTCTTCTACCTGTTCGTCGCGCATAGATTAGCAGTTGTTGTCCGTTCGGGGTTGCGGTAAATGAGTTTAATAGCTACGAAATCATCAAAAGATGATCAAATAAAGGATATTACCGACTCGACCGCGGATAACGAAGGATTGCCGTACTGATGAAGAAGACCCGGACGGAGAGTCTATAGTGATGTTTTAGTATACATATATATATATATAAAAAGCCCACTGGGTCGATTTATCCCTGCGTACGCTGCTGTACTCGACAATTCCGCGTGGGCGTTATACATTTAAACGGACAACAAGAACAGGAGAGCGACACGATAAAAGTGTGTCTGGGTCGGCCTCTCCTCTCGCCTACTTGTCGTCCGTCGTCCGTTTCAACGCGAAACCCAAAACCGGCGGATACGATAAATGATATCGAATCGTATTACGGAGGCGGACCTCCTCCGAACTACAACCTCCCCGCCGTCGAATTTTAGCGCCCGTTTCGAAACACCGATAACAACGGTGTTTAGATATTCGTCGACAGTTTATAATTCGTACGACGCGATAACGCGGTAAATCGCATTCGGTTTTTTTTTTTTTTTTTTTTTATTTACAGCTCCCCTCTATATATTCGCCGTGCGTCTAGAGAATAGACACCGACATGATTTTCCGTTAGCTCGCCAGCGTTCAAAGTCCGTGTAGTAAGTCGGCCACCACAGGCCGATCTGTCGAGACGCAGCTCCACGGACAATTCTCAGCGGTCGGTAGTCGTCTGCAGGTAATTCAATACTATTGAACATTGTGTGTAACGCCAGTGTACGTATGACTGCTGATTATCGTCAAAATTTCTCTCTACCATTCATTCTCGGCTGTTATTATAATTATAGTGTTCGATTATTTCCACCTCTTTCCCCCTACCAAAAAAAAAAAAATCGACAAAATACGAACAAAACTTAAAACGAACGATATGTCCGGAAATATTGTTTCGACTTATATACGTCCATTCCGCAGATAACAATATTTAGATATTTTAATCCTGATTGCGCAGTCATTTTTTTCCGTTTATTATTTATGCGGACATTACTTTCGGAAAATCTACCCGTTTCAATATATTTAATATCCGCTTTTGGAGAATATTCAAAATACAATACCACCAAGTAATTTTCAAGTTAGAACATCTCGTTGTAAATTATATCTGTTAATAGGCTTTTTTCTTTACTTTTTATTTGATTTGATGCGGATTGAACTTATGTGGCTTTTCGACAACACTCGTAAATACGTTACGAGATTCATAATAAATTTGATGTTGAGCCAACGTGGCCAATAACCTCTTCGATTTTAGACGCACCGGCGTTGTAAAATTTAGCATTTGAAATAATATTTAAAAACAACGTTTATGGAGGAAATATAATCGTCAACTAATATGCTATATGCTATTTTAGTATAGGGATCATCGATGGTCACTCGTATATAATTAGTTGTCAACAATTTATTCAGTTAAATAAATCCATAAACAACTCGGTTAGTAGATAAATTTAATTCAAATCACGTTTACTCTAACACGTCTGTGGCGTATAATTATTTTAATAAATACGCCGATTAAATATTACGATTATTATTTTGAATTAATTTCTATTTGAAAACGGTCCGATCAATTAATATTTCAACAAGCGTATTATAATAAATGTACATTTTCGAACTCCTTTAAATTTTTCATTTTTTTTTTTTTTTTTAATATTTTGTAACGTGTTGCTATTATCCATCTCGTCTATAAATTTTATTTTTTTTGTCGCTTTCGATTGATATCGATGGCGATAATTAGTAGCAAAAATCAGTAGGGTTATATAAGCAGTGGTGCAGTAACTGGGTAAAAAATTACGAGGAACGGTGTAAATATATTTTTATTCTATGTAAAAGAAATAGTTTTCTCGGTTTTTTGTAATCCAGATAATGCTCGATAACACACGTCAATATATTGTAAACCAAAAGAATCGCGAAATATGTATAAACTTGTTTGAAATAATTTGAGGAAAACAATTTGTTTGTATCTTATGCATATAAAAAGTTACTAATGTATTATTGCATTCTTTTTTTATTTAATACGATTCAGAGATATGTACTGCTCTCGTACCAATTACTTATCTATGGTTGATGCACGTTGCACGTCTCACTATTTTGCCATGTTAAAATATAATAGATAAAAGCAGGCACGTTTTGTTGTTTTAATGGAAAAATTGTTTATACATTCATGTAGACTTTTTTTTTTTTACGAATTATTAGAAAATAGTTAATTCCGTTGACGGTTTAGAATTTATAGAACAAAAGCGTTCGATCGAGCACATTGAAACAATCAGGGCAACTGCGATTTAATTATTATTAAAATTATAAAATGATTTCATAAAATCATTCGGAATCGTGATCGTATAGTGTATACGGGTGTTTTTAAATATTCGCGTTTAAGCCGAATTATGTGGCTATCGTGATACACTATTTATGATTTAAGAATTTTTTTTTTTTTTTTAGTGAAAAGTCGTTTTTTGTGCATCTTGATGAAACTGGCGAGACGCACGGGAACAGATATCCATAGGATTGACCTTCACTGCTGACTTGGGTAATCGTAATATTTGTTATATTTATTTTGGTCAATCCAGCTCTTGAGTCTGGGATATAATGGCCAGAGGAAAATTCGGCCGGATCTGAAATATGATCAAAGGCGAAATTTACACATTTATTCCTCGGCCATTTTGGTATTTGGCCATATTTTCTTCCAGTCCTGTTTTCCTCCGGCCAAAGTTGCCCCTTGCCCGGTCTTCCACCGGTCATATTGTCCACGGCCGTTATATTAATTTGGCCATTATTACCGACCAGCCAGGTCCATAGTGTCCATAGATTCCGTACGACTCGACGCAGATTCCCACAATGCGGTAAACATTCGGCAGGCGGAACAGGTATTTCAGTTTGCAGTTGTTCTCCCGGGGTTTTCGTTTAGGAATCCGGACGTAAAATACGACGAGTAGTAGTCAATTTGAAATATTGTCACCGTTCGTACGACAAGCGCAATATTACGATGTACAGGTCAGTCGACTACGGTCACACGATTATTCGGCCAAATCAATTTGTTTAAATATGTTGTTACTAATGTTTAAGCCCGACTTCAGATGCCGAAAAAGTAGAACGACCTCGGAATCCGAGATCCGATGCAAACATTTTCCAGATCCTCACGTTCAGGTATGGGCGCCCAAAATTAAAACGATTATCGTGGTACACTGTCGACACCGACTGATAAAATAATTATAACATAGACAGTTATTAGTAAATGTTTGAACTGTACAATTTCGATACGTTCTTATAGCTGGATATTAAACGTGTTCAAAACCGGACGAAAGCGAGACTTAAACGAAAATGATTTGTACGTAACATTGGACGAACATAAATCATCGTTGTTGGGCAATGAACTAGAAAAGTAACCTATAAAAAACTGTTTTTTTTTTCTTTTGTTATCTATATTGCGTAATATTATCTACGGTCGCCTTAAATACGTTAATTCGTCCCAATTCAGGAGATGGAGAAACGAGTTGGTCAATGCGAAAAAGGCGAATCGTAAGCCCAGTTTGTTAAGGGCTTTGCTCCAGATGTTTGCCGGTCAATTGTTGATGTTTGGAATAATGCAGATACTCATTGAATCTGTACTGAGGTAAATAAGATATAAAAATCATTAAAAACATGTACACCGTATAATATTTATATTTCCATCAATTTCAAGTATGACCGGTTACATGGTAGTAGTGGAATTGCTTTATATAGATTATTATTTTACTGTGATTTGTTCTTTTTTTTTAGTTTAAGACAAAATAATGAATTGCTTATATTTGTATGCTTAGGGTCGTTCGGCCTTTACTGTTTGGCGGATTATTAGCGTATTTCAGTCCGGCTGGCACCAGCAACGTCGATAAAAAACATGCATATATTTATGCCTCGTGCCTAGTGGCAAACCTATTGGCTAATATTCTTTGTGACCGGTACGTCTTATCGGAATTGTCTCATTGTGGAATGAAGATGCGAGTTGCTTGTTCTTCGGCAATATACAGAAAGGTACATTATAAAATGACAAAATAAAAAAATCGATTATACGATTTAGAAAAATGGAAAAGTTTGTGATAAAAATGTTCAAAAATATTATAAACAATAGCAACATCGAAGGAAAGTACATTTTGCAATTTTTTTGCAGGCTTTACGTTTAAGTAAACAGTCGGTCGAAGAATCCACAGTGGGCCAAGCAATAAATTTATTGTCAAACGATGTGAATAGATTCGATATGGGATTAAAATTCGTGAACTATATCTGGCTCGGTCCTTTGATGGCAACTGTGATCACGTATTCGATGTGGATGGAAATCGGTGTTTCGTGCTTATTTGGATTATTTTTAGTGCTCATGGTTATTCCATTTCAAGGTTCAAACGAATACTATAAGCGTGCAATGCTATTGGATAATTATTAAAATACATTATACTTTTCAGCATGGCTGGGAAAGAAAACGTCCGAATATCGGTCAAAAATAGCCCCAAAGACCGATAAAAGAGTGAGACTGATGAACGAAATAGTATCGGGCATACAAGTGATCAAAATGTTTACTTGGGAAAAGACGTTCGCTTTACTCGTACAATACGCAAGAAAGTAATATTTCTTTTGGTTATAATGTGATCCCGTATTAACACATTGGTGTTTTATTGTTATTTCAGGATGGAAATTCGAGAGATCAAAAGAGCCACGTATACGAAAATAGTTCTGCAATCGTTAAGAATATGTTACATTCGATTAGCGTTGTTTATAAGTATTATGGCGTACGTGTTATTAGGGAACGAAATTAACACCCAACAAGTAATACCAATTTTTTAATATATTATATTTATATCAATGTTATACAATACTTATACGGAATGGTTCCCAACCGGTTGACGGTTATTAGTGGTTTTATGGCACTATTATACGTTTTTTTACATTTATTTTTTTTATAAAGAAATCAAGGAAATCAAGCAATCGATTAATAAAAAAAAAAAAGTTTCATAGTTCGAGTGAAACACGGTTATTCCTCCGAGACCCAAATCCATAGTCCAATTTACCACGTTTAAAAACGGTCATTAAAAAAAGTCTCTACGATAATTTTTAACGGAATTACAAGAAAAACAAAAAATCGAAAATAACAGGAATCCATTATAAAGGAAGCCACCCTATCTAAATCTGATACGCTACTAAAATGCTAACAGGTTTTTTATTTTTTATTTATTTAAGGCGGAGCACTGAAACGGCCGATTTTTAAAATTAATCTTCGATACATATAAATGCGAATGTATGTCTGTTTAAACCTAACCTATTCATTCCCACACTATTCATCCGATCGCCGTGAAACTTCGAGATGCCATTGAGTTTACTCCCGCATGGGTTTCTGGCATATTACATCCTATCCTACGCGCATATCCTGCGTAGAAAGTACGTATGAAAGAAAATGATTGGAAAATCCACCGGAAAAGTCGGAAAATTGGATAGAGAAAAATGTGTTGATTTACTATGGAAACCAAATAGTATAAATAATTATAACACGAAATAAAACGGCGAGTTAGGCTACCATGATAACCAATGCGTAACGCTAATTCGGTAATCCTCTTTCACAAAATACGGTTACTTGACTACTGTCGGCAAAGAAAAAGTTCCATATTAAATTTAGCAGCTCAACATTTAGGCTCCTAACTTTCTTTCTGCTGATATACTCGAGTATTTACATACGTAAAAACGTGCGTTTATACGAATGTAACGTTATGACGTTGTTATAATGAAGTGCATAACTTGCCATTTATTTTTTTTTAATTTATGTCCTCAAAATGACGCCCATCTCATCTCAAGCACTCTTCTAGCCAGCTTCGAATAATTTCCACTACCCGGTTTATCACTTTCAAATGTGTATTGGCGATTTTTTTATGAATTTTGTTTTTTAGTTCATCAATATTTCGAGGTTTCTGTGCATAGAGTTTACTTTTTGAATTGATGAAAGTTTATGTTCGCTGTGGAAAATCGTAGGCTTCTACTGGATAAATTTAACGACAATGCATGTTTTCGTGTAGAACTTCTTGGGCTCATTTGAGAGCAGTACTGAAAACGGTGACTTTAAACGGGTTTTTCAAGGGTTTTTTTCGTACCGGTTTCTTTTTAAATGCTGAACCCGTTTATTCGACGATTTTATTGCATAAACGATTTTCTTCGAGTCGGCTTACAATACAAGATAAACTCAGGACGCAGGGTTTGACGCAACCGAAGAGCGCCACTGGGCGCCGGTATCCGTCCCAGAATAATATCAAAACTACTGAAGTAGCGTCAGGTATTCAGGATCGCATTAGGTTTTCGTAAATCATATATTGTAAACCAATCAATCTAGCAAATTTGTGACAGAAAGTAATCCTTGGTAAAATGTTGAAAAAAAAAATCGTTAGTTCTCTATGTGGTGTAAAAAAAGGTTGGGAAACATTGGTATACTGGATATTGTATAACAAACAAAATATGTTGATTATTACAACTGACGTTATTTTATTCTAGGTGTTTGTCATAATATCGTACTTTGGAATAATGAGGACAGTTATGGTTGTATTTTTTCCCAAGAGTATAACAAGCTTATCCGAAATACTTATTTCCATCGAACGCATTCAGGTAAATGGTCATTTGCCTATACATCTATAGTCTACGTATACGAATAGAATTGAAGCGTCTATCTGTGGCTTCAGAATAAATTTCATTCTATAAGCGGTTTTTTTACGATTATTTTTGTCCGTCTCTGTTGGGATGCCCGGGCTATAATTTCGAAAATTGTTGAACCGTTTTTATTCGCCCAAATCCGTGTTTTATTGGTAATAGACCTAACCTAACCTAACCTAACCATAATATATTTAAAACTCAAAAAACACGATAAATTTAAAAGAAACATAAATATTGAATAATCTGGTATAAGCATAAAATATAGTAAACGACACAAGATACACGATGTTAAGTATATTTAACCACACGTTACTGCCAGTGTCAGCAATAAATAATATTAATAATAATAAAACGGTAATTTGGGACGTTGATATATTGCTGCTTAAACTATAGCCAGATTAATTTTAAAACGCTTAAAATAAGATATTCTGTAAATAATTGTAAATAATTGTAACTCGTGTATTTCACCTCTACACACTTGGTCTAAGTAGACTATTTGCCCATGTCGTTGAAGCCTTAACTTTTAATAAAAAAAAAAAAAAATAAGATATTATTAGAAAGTTCGTAATACAATAACATAGATTAACATTATGTAGTTTATATTTAAAATGTATACATTTAATTTTGATGGAATTTGTTATGTCCGTATTGAATTTGTGGAAGATTTTGGAAATATTAATATATTAGTATTTTATTTTTGTTTTCATTGATTTTTTCATACGGAAACATAATAATATAACGTACCTAAACGGCTCTGGAAGTCTCAAAAAGCCTTCGGTAGCTTTTCAACCAGGAGCCCGGTTCAGAAGTGTGCAGATTTTCCAGGGGGTCCCTGAATTGATATGATATAAAAAAAAAAAACCCATATACTCGACGACCGTATACAAGATATTATCGGAGAGGGGATTGCATGACAAACACACCACACCGTACTTAACGGATAGGTGTAATTTGAAAATAAGTTCTTTGGGAAAGAAGGGATGAAGAGGTTGGCAGGTATTAGCGGGAGGATACTCTACGGGCCGGTGTCGTTTAATGGTTCGTATTACCCAACTGGACCAGCGGCGCAGTGGTTAAGACATAAGGTCCAAAGTAGGTTAGGTTATACGTATGATATAATATTATTTCGGTAACCGAATTAAAAATACAATTTTGATTAACCCTGACCTAACGTAACGAAATCTAACCATATTGGTTATCCGGTTACTGCTGAACGCTGAAAATATTTATAGTAACTAGTAGAGATATATTAAACACTATTTCGGTAGTACACGTGATTGTCGATATTATGAATAATATATAAATTAACTTGTTTTATTATTGTTGAAAGAATTTCCTTTTGTACGACGAAAAACGCAAAGAAACGGCATTGCTTTTAAAACCCGCCGTAAAAAACGTATCGTACGAAAATAATAATTTTATTAACGACGAAAAATCCGTAAAGATCAATACTGAAAAAAAACGATCAACTGCCAACGTCGGTACAATAGTCATTTCGGATGCGACCGCCAAATGGTCACATGATCAAACAGAAAACACATTGAACGGTATAGAATTATCGGTAGACTCGGGACATTTGGCGGCGATAATCGGTTCCGTGGGATCTGGAAAGGTATACACGTAATATTTACAGTAACGATTATTATGTTTTTTTTTTTTTTTTTTTTTTTCGACCACAGAGTTCGTTAATACAAGTGATTTTGGGAGAATTGCCATTAACTAAAGGCACCGTATCCGTCGGCGGTGCAGTTTCGTACGCATCGCAAGAACTGTGGTTGTTTAACGGTTCGGTCCGTCAAAATATCATTTTCAGTTCGCCGATCGACGAACCGCGTTACGAAAAAGTACACGAATAGAAAATAGGCGAATTATAAAAAAAAAATATATTTTATTTGGGCAAAAAAAAAAAAAAAAATCACTATTACAGGTAATACGAGCGTGCGCGTTGGACAAAGATATTCTGCAATTTCCGGACGGCGACAGAACAATCGTGGGGGATAGAGGCGTGGCGTTGAGCGGCGGACAGCGGGCGAGAATAAATTTGGCGAGGTGAGCGTTTCGGAAAATTGAAAATTTAACAGCCGAGTTTTAATTGTAATATTTAAATTATGTTTCGTTACAGAGCCGTGTACAAACAAGCAGATATCTATTTACTGGACGATCCTCTGTCGGCCGTCGATACATCTGTCGGCAAGCACTTATTCGAAAAGTGTATAAACGGTATTATATACAACAAAATTGTTTAAGAATTAAATTGTTCGTGTTCCGCCAGTATTATGTATTACATAGACTAAACGAATCGGATTAACCAACCTGGCCTCTAGCCTATTGTCGGTCGACCACCTTTAGAATAAGACTTGACAAAGATTTCGACTGGCCAAAATTAAATTTATTCGATTTGCTAACGGGATGAGTGTAAATTAATAGTGAAAAAAAATTAAAAATGGTCGCAATTTACGTATGATAAAAATGTGCATAATATAATAAATAATGAAATTTATAAAGACAGGATGGGGAAAAAAAACCATAACCGATATACGGAGGTCTGTTCAAAAAGTACCAGGACAAATGTCTTAATAAAAGGCTAATAAACGCACGAAAACGTTTCAAATTGCGAATAGATGTATTCCCCGCGAATTAATGAATAATTTTAAACAAAACCCGAAGTCGCTATCCTATCTCAGTTTAATATTACACGCGGTTAAATCCGGTAAGTTTTTTTTCGTTCGCCGTTTTCGACATGTCCGAAATTAACGAACAACGCGTGTGCGTCAAGTTTTGCTTGAAACTCGGTAAAACTGATGCAACGGAAATTACTAAAACTGCTTTTGGGGATGATTCATTAAGGGATTCCGTGACTTTCGAGCGTTTTAATCGTTTCAAGGACAGTCGGTGGTTAACTGAAGACGATCCACGTGCTGGAAGACCGTCGAGGTCATCCAGAAACGATGGTGTGGCGACGATTTGCGAAAAAATGCGAAACAGCCGCCGATCAACCGTTCGTGGGTTAACAAAGCGAATCTCGATTGAGTCTTGTGATGCAATTTTACGGGAAAATGTACAGATGAGAAGGGTCGCGCTGCCAAATTCGTTTCGCGATTGTTCACCACGACAGTGAATTTTTGGACTGTTGCTATTCTCCAGATCAGGCCTCATGTGTTTTTTCCTTTTTCCAAGACTAAAATCTGCGCTTAAACGACAACGATTTCATGATTTAGAGAAAATTAATGCGAACACGGCAACAGAACTCATAGCTTTCACTTTGGGACAGTTCCAAAGGACTTTTGAAAAACGGCAAAATCGCCGGGATCACTGCGTATCGTCCGGAGGAGAGTATTTTGAAGGGGATATCTTTTAATAATATTTAACTTCATTTTTGTAATTATTAAATATAAAATCCTGGTACTATTTGAACAGACCACGTATGTGGATACTTTTTGCGAAAATTAATCCAATCACATTTCAAGGTATGAAATAATAATTCAAGTGAATTCCTGTTGTGCAGTTTGTATAAAATATTCTACGTATCAAGGCATGTTGGGCAAATTTCCAACAGTTCCGAAACATAATTATGTCATTTGAATTCAATGTTATACTCGCATTGCTTATAAAATATTAAATTAATTTTTATATCTTTGCATGATACTTTGTTGTTACAGGGTACCTCAAAGGTAAAACGCGTATTTTAATAACACATCAAACGCAGTACTTGCAACATGTTGACAAAATCGTGGTGATAGAAAATGTAAGTGAACGATTTGATTGCATTGCTACGTATTTACTTTGTACGGAGTATTTGTTTTTAACATTTTTTTTTTTAAAATTTTATTTAGTCAAACAAAGTAGCCGAGGGTCCGTATTGGGAACTTCGGTCGAAAAATTTAGATATATTCAAATCACTGGGATCCCTGGACGAAACGTCCATTACATATGGCAAAAATAACCGTAGTAAAGAGGAAGACGAATCTAATTCGCATCCTCTCCGTACATTGTCTCGACATCAATCTCTTAAATCTGTCGATAAAAGTAACGAGTTACGAGTGATTAAAAATGAACCGGTGAAAATGGCCAAATCTCAATCGTCTGGAAACGTCCGGAATGTTTATTCGTCGTATATATTGGCCGGCGGAACTGTATGTCAAATAATATTTATAGTACTCGTATGTATTTCGACTGAAATACTCGGCACCGGAGGAGATTGGTGGATTAGTTATTGGTATGTCGAATAACCGTTTATTTTTTTTTTTTTTTTAGATAAATTATTATAAACCGTTTTTTTTTTTTTAAAAGGGTGAATTTAGAAGATCATGTTTTTCCTAACGCGACAAATTTAAATTCGACAGACAATAGTACATTAACCAACGTCCACTTTTTTCAAACATCGTTGTTATGGCCGATTTCCCATAAGTCGTGCGTGTTTATTTATTTTGTTTTGGTCTGTTCGTTACTAGTGGCTGTCTTCTTGAGAATAGTCGTAATGTCGTCGTTTTTTGCGAGGTGTTCTATGAACCTACACAATAATATGTTCAACGCGATAACCAGGGCGACAATGTTTTTCTTCAACACCAACTCGACGGGTAACAAGGAGTTTTAGTATTTTTAATAGTATACAATAATGGACACTACGTTTGTGTTTGCCAGGTCAAATTCTCAACCGTTTCACTAACGATATGGGAATGATTGACGAAAATTTAATACTGCCCATAGTGGACACCGTATCCGTAATAAAATTTAAAATCGCCTTTACAAAACGGTCCAGAACGATTTGGCAACTAATTTGATGTGTATTTATTTTTAATTGTCTTTTTAGAACGGTTTGTGGCTCATAGGGATTTTATTCGTAGTCGGACAGAGTAACTTTTATTTCGTCATCCCGGCATTTAGTATAGTAATCGTATGTTATTATGCAACGCTATATTATTTGTCGTTGTCGCGCAGTATTAAATTTTTAGAAGGCGCCTGTACGTATACGATAATGCAATAAAACAACTTTTTACCTATATAAAATTATAGTGTTGTTATCAAACGTTAATAAATAATATTATTGTGTTTCCGGATAATATTGCGCATAGCCCGAAGTCCCGTTTACGCGCACATGAACACGTCTCTTCGAGGTTTAACGACAATTAGAGCGTTCCAAGCGGAAGGAATATTGACCAAAGAGTTTGACGCGCATCAGGTAAAAAATGTGTACCAATATGCCATAATTATCGACAAAAAAAAAAAAAAATAAAAAAAATAATAGTATTTTGTTATTATTTACAGTTTTTTTTTTTTTTTTCGTATTTTCAGGATTTACTTTCTTCAGTGTCGTATTTATTTATTTATTCTAGTAACGCATTTACTTTGGCGGTGTATTTGATTTGCCTTATTTTTTTCATTGTTTTAACGTTTAGTCTATTAATATTTGAAGACGGTAAAGTTAAAAATACAAATATAACCACCGAAATGTGTTACGCTTATGATTTACGTACCAATTACAGAAAATACGTACGGCGGAAACGTCGGTTTGGTCATAACTCAAACGTTATATTTGATGGGCATGATGCAACTGGGATTAACACAATCTACGGAAATCGATAATTATATGACATGCGTCCGGAGAGTACTCGAGTATACGAACGTGCCGCAAGAATCCGCCCTCGAATCCCATCCCAGTAAATCATTAAAATATTTTTACTGTTACAGCCTGAATTTACACCAACGTCGACAGAAATTACGACATTATAGTGTAAAAATAAATTTTGCTTTCTGCTACGGCCTTAACTTATATGAACATTGATAAGAGAGAAACAAAAAATTTCCGAGTACAAATTAACATGTATTATTGCATATAGGTCGAAGGTTAAAAAAAAAATATATTAATTTTTCACTTTTGTGACGGTACTGTTTAATTTACTGTTTCCCTATTTCCTTCACTAAGAATTTAAAAAAAAAAACATCAATATAAATTCAACATTATATTACATTTCCTTTATTTTCAAGGTAAAAAGCCACCTGAGGAATGGCCAAGCAAGGGACAAATTGATTTTCGAAAATTTTCCCTACGTTACAGTCCGGATTCGCCGCACGTTTTGAAAAATGTCAATATTAAAATTCAACCTATGGAAAAAGTACAATTTACCGATTTCGCGTGTTACAATGCACGATAATTATTGTGTTTTCGGCCAATACGATAATTGTTGATAATATTGTTTGTACGTGTTTAGATCGGGATCGTCGGTAGAACCGGTGCCGGGAAATCGTCGCTGATTAGCGCGTTATTTAGATTAGCTGTGCACGAGGGCAACATCATCATCGACGGTATAGAAATACACGAATTGGGCTTGCACGATTTGCGATCTAGACTTTCGATCATTCCTCAAGATCCCGTTTTGTTCTCGGGCACCGTACGAACGAATCTGGATCCATTTGACGAATACCCCGATCACAGTCTCTGGGACGCACTGGAAGAAGTACGCGGACTAATACGTATTATACGTGATGGCTTAATCTAATCTAATAATGTTCGATTACTGTGGGATCATTATAATTTAGGTACAACTGAAAGATATCGTACAGGAATTGCCTGAAGGATTGAATTCGAAAATATTCGAAGGCGGTGCTAATTTCAGTGTCGGCCAGAGGCAATTGTTGTGTTTGGCCCGCGGTATTATCCGGAGTAACAAAATTCTAATATTGGACGAGGCCACCGCTAACATCGATTCAAAGTATAATATAAATTTGTCCGTAATTGCCCTATTAGTAGTACCCTCCTACCTACTCAAATATCACAAGCGTATACTATTAGAAAATCTGCACTCGGGTGATGTTGTCTGTGAATTTTAGGACCGACGCGTTGATACAGAACACGATAAAAAACAAATTAAAACTATGCACGATATTGACGATCGCTCACCGTTTGGACACCGTCATGGACTCCGACAAGGTGCTGGTCATGGACTCCGGCACGATGGTGGAATTCGATCATCCGCATTGTCTGTTGAGAAACGAAAATGGGTTCTTCTACAAAATGGTCGAACAGACGGGTGGAGCTACGGCCGATTCGTTGCGTACTATGGCGGCAGATGTAAAACGAAATACTAACGCCACGTTAATCGTGTAATACCTAACGAATGATAATTGTGTTTTAACTGTTGAATGTAGAGTTTTAAAACGTTGCACGGGACAGCAGATCCTCCGGCATACACTGAACTGGACGGCAGGAGTAGACTCGTATAGCCGACGGCTAATAGAATAATATGTAAAACGACGGATTATTATCGTTCGGGTGTTACTTATATTATATTTAAATTTTTTTACCTCCGTTTAATGCCCAAAAGTATTTCGAATATTTATATTTATTCCCGCTAGTGGTTTTTTTTTTTTTTTTTTTTTTTGAAATCGACATTCAACAATGGCGACAAACGGTGTTAATTACGTTTGTAATCTATAGTTTTGTTGAGCAATTGTCGACAAATATATTACAGGTGAGTTTATTCTTAGCAAAACAATTATTTAAAAGGCCTGACGGCGATGTGCCCAGTCATAAATTTCCAAAAAAAAAAAAAAAAGGCTCATGGAAAAAAAAAAAATACTGTATTGTCCGATATGTTGACATTTTATAGGGGTCTTCAGCATGATCGATTCTGAGGAGTATGAATTAGGCGACTTTTGTCGCAGTTACAATAAATGTGTGTGAAAAGGAAATTGAACATCAATGGGAGTGCGGTTCACTGCGTGTTCCTTCATCACCTTGGGCGCGATGATAGAGGGCACTGGTACCGTCTCTTTTCGGTATCGTTTCGCAGTTGTCTTTAGGGTTATCCGGTTTATTACAATTTGCAGCGAGTCCATCGTGAGCGTACATTTTACGTTAAAATGAAAATTTGTGCTCATAATTATTACGTAACGTAAGTCCGTCCGTTATTATGCCCAAAAAAATGGCAGAAAAAAAAAATAAAGGCCACCGTTACAATTTGCGTTCGGAATGCAGTGTTTTTAATAAAAATCATTATTTCAATTTTTTGTCCTTATTATACGTAATTGATCTTTGGTTAGTGGAACTTAACATTATCTCGCTACATTCTATCGGATTATTTTAAGTTGCTGCACATTCCTCGACATATCCTTGATCAGTGTTTTTACATTTGTAGAAACGACGGCCGTATATTAAACATCTATTAACCAATTGATCTTCACATATTTCGTAAGTAAAACAATAAGTACTAAAAAATCCCATCCGCTTCTCTTCAGTAAATTCCAAGTCACGAAATTTACAATCAAATCCCTGTGGTGGTTAGGATTGACTAAATAGTTCTAATAGTTACTAAAGTTCCATTCATATCACCAAATGATTTATTTATTTCTGCAATAATATTTCGGTTTTCCGGAGTAGATGTTGATTTGGATACAAAGTTACCATACGAAATACCGACATTTATTAAATTCAATTTCAAATTATTAGTGATACCAGTGACAATTGCTATTTCAGTGTTGGTATCATTATTAGTCTGTAACATACAGAAAATATAGTCAAAATACGTTCTGATGCTGTTGAACTTACACTTTAAAAGCTAT
This sequence comes from Tuberolachnus salignus, assembly GCA_956483605.1. Classification (NCBI taxonomy): domain Eukaryota; kingdom Metazoa; phylum Arthropoda; class Insecta; order Hemiptera; family Aphididae; genus Tuberolachnus; species Tuberolachnus salignus. The sequence continues at coordinate 18,023,916 of OY101434.1, forward strand.
AAAAAAAGATTATTATAAAAGCTAATTTTGTTTCGTATAAATACAACTTATCGTGAACATTGGTAAAATTTTCGTGCATTTCTGTTCGGTCCAAAACAGTTTTATTCAGTTAGTTTGGAGGAAAAAAAAAAATGTAAATGCCTATAAACAGTTAAAAAATGGCCAGAATATATTTTTTTTTATAGTTTATTATTGTCACCAAATAGTTATTTTTAACTACGGCTTGTTCATTATTTTGATAGTTTTATTTTCGGTCTATAATTCTTATCGGTTTATTATTGGCAGCCGTTACGAAATATAAAATTTAATTTTCACACGTTTTAGATCAATAAGACGATTTTCGATTTAAAATCTGGTGTGCCCAAAATATGTACAAATGTTATTATTAACGGTAATGTTCATTAATAATATCGTAATTTTGGAGGTTTTCATAACTGAAAATCGAAAATCGACTTCTTAAAAAACCTTAAAAATAATGTGTCGACAAATGCATACATATCATACAAATTGAAATCGGACATCGGGAAGTATGTCTGATTTACCTAACCGCTTATTGGTCTAAAACGTATGAAAAATAGTTGCGCTCCGATCCCCTTAAGTTCTTAAATTAAATACTATTAATTGTTTCAGTACCTTACTCTTAAATTATAAAACATTAGTTTTTTGTAAATAAAAATGATAGTTTATTTGGTTATATTTATTACAATTACGATGTATTTATTATGCGATAAACACCACATAATATAAAATATATTGTTTGCAGTTTTGTTATCCCGATCGGAAAAATTTAATTTCGTAAAATAAAACATTAGACATAATAATAACAATAATAACAATAAAAAATTACATTAACAATAATAGATGAAATAATAAAATTCAATATTATCGAAATGCTATATATGAATTTGTTGCTGATATAAATGACAATAATTATCTCTTGGACTCAGTATTTGGCAGTATGGCATAATTGAGTTGCCGATGTGCTAGTGATTGAAAAAACAACAAAAAAATGTAAAAAAAATACTACATCCACACAATACAGTTCGTGAAATCCAAAATGTTCCTAATATAATATAATATCTCATTTTGACAAAACTGGACGGATATTCGTTAAGAAAATAGAATGTCAGAAAATAACTGGGTTATTTATTTTAACAAAATAATTTGAATACAACTTAGTTATTTTCTTAAAATTGAAGTTATTTATGAATTTGTTTTTACAATTTCATGGGATACCCACAAGAGTCTTGTGCAGTAAAGTCTATAAATGTCTAAATAATATTAGAATTCAAAATACCTACGTTCGTGTTACAAAAAGAAACGTTTGTTGTCATGCAACATAATACACACACAAAAAAAATAAAAAACGTATAGCCGTACGAAAAACATTGTTTTATTGAAAAACGTTAACAATAACGATTATTTCTTATGGATTAATATCCATAAATTAGTTACTAATTGTATTATCAATCATAATATTCCTACAGGACAACGAGTGGTCAGAAATTACTTTATTTTTGTCGAAATACTAGGTAACAAAAATCGTAGGCCATCTTCGTACAGCCGTTTGTGTTAGGTTGCATTTACAACTTATTCCATTCGAATAACAAAAAACAATTTAAAAAAAAAAAAACAGTAGTATTATGTCTAATAACTATAAATAATATTAAATAATAATATAATTTATAATTCGAATATTTATTTAATCTAATAAAAAAAATTAATTTATAGTAGATTAATAACTTATCAAAATTTAACCGTCTCTATAATGTATAATATCATAGGGTTTTAGATTTTGAGCGGATCGAGGAATGTAGTGGTTTTACTATTATGTGTGTGCGTTTTTTTTTTTTTTTATGTCTGTTAACAACTTTTCTACCGCCAACTAATCTCGTTCCCATTGTCAAATGTAGCGCGTTTTCTCAAAGCATTTTGGCGACATTTTTTTAATTATGTTCCATATAGATATGAATAGCGATAATGAAACATACGACGACATTACGACGAGACTATAAGAGTGTCTGCTCAGTGGCGTATTTACGTGGATGAGGGAGGGGTGCTGAGAGTTTCCACCCTCCTAGAAAGTTTTTTTTATTTTATTTTTTTGGTTTGTTCGTAATTGTCGGGACAAGGTTTGTATGAAAGAAAATTATTGGAAAATTCAGAAATTTAGTTGGTATAAAAAGATAGAAATTTCAAGTTAAAATGAAAATCATTTGTTGATTTACCATGGAAATATAAATAACTATACAAAATAAAACAGAGAGTTTGGTAACCATGGTGACCAAAGCGTTACTCTAATTCGGCAATTCTCCTCCACAAAATGTACAAACAAAAATAATGATCAAGCATTTAGAAGGTTATCCCGGATTAAAAAAAAAAAACGGATGCCCTTGGCAAGATATACGTAGAGTAGTTCATCCAAAATAACAATGAATGTTGCTCCACGTGTTTAAAGGTCCTATGCAAGGAATCGACGAATAAAATCATTAAAAAAAAACTCTCTGCTTGAATGTACTCTCCTTACTGGCCGTGGAGCTCTGGAAACGGTCTTGATCACTAGAATACCAACGATACCAACCAATCCTACCATTCCAGTTTAGACGGATCCAACTTACCGTAAAATTATGCTTTTCAATGACCATATAGGGCTAAACATTAAACGTTGCCGGTTTAGACCTAACCGTCCAGTGTTATTCCCTTGGTCAATTGTACGTGGTTCTGCAACGTGTCAATTGTTAATTGAAATTTACAATTTAAAAGTAATACGCAATTTAAAATAAAGAAAAAAACATTTAATTAGATTTAGACAGAAGAACAATTTAAAAAAAAAAATACACATCATAATAAAACCATATTACATTCCACACTTCGCTCTGAATTTTAAAAAGATGATGCGCAAGACAGCTAGATGATTCTGGATAACCAATAAACTTGACCCGTGCAAGGCCAGATAGGCAGATAGTAAAATATAAAACTATAATAACATCCGAATTTACGTAAATACTATAACATTTTTGTACTTTATTGGAGATAAAATAAGATTGTGTATTGAACCATTTATTTTCAAAATTATAAGTAGATAAAGCATTTTAGTTTTGAAAACAGATTTGTATTCAGCTGACAAATATAGCCTATAGATCGTACGGTACACTTTTAATATTTAATTTTTAGTTTAGTTAGGATTACGATTTGGAATAATCCGTGTTTTCAAGTTTACGATTTCAGTATACAGTGAAATAAGAAGAAATCGTTTCAAAGTGTTTCTATAATTCTTATGCGGATAAATCTAAATATTTTTTTTTTTTTCAGAATCAAAATCGGTCAATGTTAACTAATGTAGTGAGCTCACTTGACTTAGGTTAGGTCTGTCTTCGTTGTTGTAGTAACAGACCTGGGTATTTCAATAAGAGAATAGTAGTGCATAAGTTTAATGGAACATAAATCGATTTCTATTCGGAGCTTGATTACTCAAAAACCAAACTTGTGGACAGAGTTTTTGAAGACTCCGCCCGAGAAAAGAGACTCTCGTCGGGCAGTGGACTTAGCGGTTCGTATAAACGTTACCGTAGGTAAGCGTGTTCAGAACATAGGTCCCAGCACTGTCGAGTGTTAAACTAATTCTAATTGTGGCGCGATAATGCCTTCATATATATATATATATATATACGGAGTTAGTAAAGTCGTACGTGCCCGTTCAAGGAGCATAATAAAAAGGAAAAACCGTGGACGCCAGGGCGTCGCGTACAACGGATAAACCGTAAAACATCTTGCGCGACGCGTTACTAAAAGTGTCACTACACTAACGCGAAAGTTTTTGTCAAAACTCCAGGCGTTTTGTGCTCAAATTTACGGTAGTGGCACCGATGCCCCTTAAAACAACGGATCTGCAAAACTAAATGAAATTTTTTTTTTTTTTTCAAACGTAAAAACCGCCCGTGATCTGGTAATGAACTCTGCCGTGCGGAACGCATTTAAGCTATTGCCGAATTCACGCAACACGATTCAGTTTCAACGGCGAATTATTATTATACACGGGATTCATTGAGTTTTTGCTCGACGTTCGTCCGTGCGAATTCAACGCGTAATTTAATACGACGATGTTAACGGGCCCCGTATTACACGGTATCGATCAAATTATTGATAACGGTAGTGGTAGGTTAGGTTCATTGGCGATTATTGTTATTGAGTTGATACGATAACGCTCTGAACCGCACTCGGTTGTCCGTCGGCAACACGAAAACTGGTCGTGCGACCGGCAACGATCCTAACGGATTTTTCGTGATAGCGGTCATTAAACCATTTGCCGCGCTTTTTCAAATATTTCGTATTCATATACGGGTTTTTTTTTTTTTTTTTTTTTGACATGTATATGTCTTATGGCTGGAGGTCATTCTGTTAATTTGTCCGACACCGAGAATGTTACCGCGACGCTCGTTTAAAGAACAAGCTCAAAATCGTCATTCCGATAACCGAACCGCCGCGAAATGTCTGTATTGACGAATTTCCCGTTGCTGATAACGAATTCAATTTTCGTTTTATCCAAAACAAATTCGGTGTTTTCTGCGCTGTTTGCGATCGCCTTTGGTTCGAGAAAGATATGAAGCACGTTCCCCAGAAAGCCGTAGATTTTTTGCTCGAAAAATACCCAGACTTAGATTCTCATAATATGAGCGTGTTGCAATACTTGTTATAAAACTCTGCTCAGTAACAAAGTTCCCCGTTTTGCTACGATTAACGGTTTTTGTTATCCTCCATTTCCATCTGATTTACCGCTTCTCGATCCTATCTCTGAACGGTTAGTGTCACCGCGTCTTCCATTTAAAAATTTAGAAAAATGTATACTCAATAAAAATAAATAAATAATTCCTGTCTTTGAAATTTGTTTATTTTTTACACGTGTTAAAAAGGTTACCTACAGTTTAATCCTCGTCTCCTCGTATCTAATACCAAATTGACATCGACATTCTTATGTCAACTATATTCAGTAGAAACAAGACATATACATGTACCGATGTGTCTGTGTGTAGTGTAGATACTCTTAGTTTTTATTTTTAAATTATTATTTATTAAAAATATTCAACAATTAATGAAAATATCAATACGAACGGTCGAATTCGAATAGAGGGAAAACAAACATTATTGATATGGGGAGCACAGCCCTGTTGGGCGCGACAGGTGGTTACAGTAAACTGAGAACCACTGGCTGGGCGAGGTCCGGGATACGACGGCGGCCACCCCCCAGTTTTCGTGTCGACGACTATAAGTCGTCCCGACGCACCGATTGTACGCTCCCTCTAGAATTCGTAGCGTGTCTATTCTTAGAGCGGCCGTCTCGGACAATATTAATTTTGAATGGCTCGCCGTGTAACCGGGACCGTCGCGCGTTTAGTTTCGCAGTCGGCCGCCGATCCGTCAAGACGTACGCGCAATATAATTCTCAACAGGTGGTCGGCACTACTACAGGCGAGTGTAATCGAGTAACGCGATATTAATATTTATTATTATATTGGTACGCGGTCTATCCCGGTATGCGGTATATCGAATTTCTCTCGATAATATTCCCTACCGCGAACTCGTAATTGCAATATTATAACAAATAGCGACGGTTATTAGAAAAAAAAAAAAAATAAATTTTTTTTAATATATATTTATACAATTTTGGATCAAGTCGACAGTAGTCGTTTTTAGTTCCTGTCCGCGTTGTTTCGTTAATAACGGCCGAAAACCGTGGACGAACCTGCAATATTTAACGCAATAACGGTTTTCGGTTTTCAGTTTTTTTTTTTTTTTATTTAGATTTCGTTTCCCCTCTCAAGATTGCATTCGCGGAACATTTTCACATTTTTCCGAGTGTTTTTTAATTCGATTAGTTTTATAGGCGGATTAAATATTTTTCGCGTCTCAAAAATTGCATGTGGTTGTTCTTTCGCTCGCCCATACAATTATAACGAAAATCCGCGGGCACGTTTGATTTTGTTAGCGTTCGAAATTCGGATTTTGACGGAAACCGTAAAGATTCACGACATTTCAAAACACGATTAATCGGTTAACTTCGCCCGGAATTGTTTTTCGTTAGCAACGGTTTATCTCAATGCGTTAATGGATTTATAAATTAAATTCCTCGCCATATCCGAACTTCCCACCTACAACATAGGCCTACTCATGAGCAGTATCTTTTATTGTCTACTTATTATAATCCACTAGAAGTCTATATATTTAGTGACCATCCCGTTTATTTTTTGGTTTAGATTACTAACCGGCTTCGATACAAAAAATCAATCGTCAGGTAATAAAAAAAAAAAAAAAAAAAAATTGCGAACAAATAATACGCGACTGCGTATAAAATCAGAATGAAGACTACGTAGAAAAAAATTACCATTTTTTTTTTTTTTTTTTATTTTTAAATATATTTATAAAGAAAAAATATATAGAAATCCGTAGTTATAAAATTGTTAAAAACGAACTATGTGACTCATAAGATATATATATATATATATGTTTTTTGTTCGTATTGTTAACAGTTCAGGATTTATAGAATAAAGAAATTCTATTGGACAAATACATTAGAATAAACAAGAAACTACGTTATAATAATTAAAAAGATAATATATTACATAATTTATTCAAACATAATATAGTGTGTGTGTGTGTGTGGGCGATTTACATATTTTGTTCGAACCAGTGGGTGGCTAATGACGTATGGCTTATTTCAATTTTTAGCGTCGAGTCGTCTTTTTGTGCATCCCGACGGAAACAAACTCGGATGTTCATCGGACTGGCCTTCACCACTGACCCAGCTAGGTAATCGTAATATTTGTTTTTTTTTTTTTCTATTAATCATTCTGGTTCTTCATATATTAATTGTATTCCATAAGGTATACCCGTTGTACATTTCCGCCACTCGGTAAGCATTCAACAGGTGGAACGGGTATTTTAGTTCGCGGTTCTACTCCCAAAGTTTCAGTTGACGTTCTTATTTGGGGACCCGGACATTGCATACACAACAAGTAGTTGTTTTGAAATATTGATACTGTTCAAACGATACGCAAAATATAACGATGTACAGGTCGGTCGACTACGGTTCTCTAAAAATTACACGAAAATTCGGTCGATAAAATTTGCTTGAATATTACTATAATTTTTTTTTAAGTTCAATTCCGGACGTTGACAGAGTAGAACGACCTCGGAATCCAAGAGCCAGTGCAAACATTTTCGAAATCCTCACGTTCAGGTACAGGCGCCAACTAATTAAAACGTTCATTGCGGTATATTGTTAACAGAATAATAAATTATACCGTATACAGTCACTGTGTTTGTAAATGTTTTAACTATACAATTGCGATGCGTTCTTGTATAGCTGGATGATAAACGTGTTCAAAACCGGACGAAAGCGAGATTTAAACGAAGGCGATTTGTATGCAACGTTGGACGATCATAAATCATCGTTGTTGGGCAATGAACTTGAAAAGTAAACCTATGACCTATTCCAGTTATCTATATTGCGTAATGTTATCTACGATCGTCCTAAATCTGTTAATTCGTCCCGGTTCAGGAGATGGAGAACCGAGTTGGCCAATGCGAATAGTGCGAATCGCGAGCCCAGTTTGTTAAGGGTTTTGCTTCAAATGGTTGCCGGTCAATTGGTAATGCATGGATTGTTACAGATATTTATAGAAGCGGTACTAAGGTAAAAGTTATATAAGTCATTAAAAAACGTGTAATAATCGCCGCATAATATTTGTATTTTCATCAATTTCAAATACGACCGGTTACAGGGTAGCAGTAGAATTGCCTTATATAGATAATTAATTTACCATTTACCGTGATTGATTGATTTTTTTATTCAAGACAAAATAAGAAATCGTTAATATTTGTATGCTTAGAGGCGTCCGACCTTCACTGATTGGCGGACTACTGGCGTATTTCAGTCCGGTCGGTACCAGCAGCGTCGATAAGGAACATGCGTATATTTATGCCTCGTGCTTGGTGGCGAACCTGTTGATTGTTATTATTTGTAACAGATACGTAATGACGGAATTGTCTCATTGTGCGATGAAGATGCGTGTCGCTTGTTCTTCGACAATATATAGAAAGGTACATATATTTATATGGTAAAAAAAAAAAAAAATAACGAATAACGAATAAAACGATTAATCGAATGTTGAGTACAATTTGCAATTTTTTTCAGGCTTTACGTTTAAGTAAACAGTCGGTCGAAGAATCCACAGTCGGCCAAGCAATAAATTTATTGTCAAACGACGTGAATAGATTCGATATGGGATTAAAATTCGTGAACAATTTATGGCTCGGTCCCCTGTTATCAATTGTCGTCACGTATTTGATGTGGATGGAAATCGGTGTGTCGTGCTTATTCGGAGTTTTCGTAGTGCTTATGGTTATCCCATTACAAGGTTCACACGATAACTGCATGCAAGTGTACAATACTATTGAATAAATATTGTAATGCATTATACTTTTAGCGTGGTTGGGAAAGAAAACGTCGGAATATCGGTCGAAAATAGCCCAGCGGACCGACAAGAGAGTAAAACTAATGAACGAAATTATATCGGGTATACAAGTGATCAAAATGTTTACTTGGGAAAAGACTTTCGCTTTACTCGTACAATACGCAAGAAAGTAATATTTTATTTGTCTTTAATGTGATTCCATACAAATGTTCGTGTTTTAATATTATTTTAGGATGGAAGTTCGAGAGATCAATAGAGCCACGTATACGAAAATAGTTCTGCAATCGTTAAAATTATGTTACATTCGGTTAGCGTTGTTTATAAGTATTGTGGCGTACGTGATATTGGAAAACGAAATTAACACCCGACAAGTAAAATCGATTTTTATAATATTTTATTGGTGTGTCAATGTAAGTGTACCGAAGTGGTTCCCGGCCGTCTTGTCGGGGGGCCTGTCGTTGGTGGTCCGCGGGGCCGATGATTTTTTCCACGTGTATATTTATTGGTATATAGAAAGATAAAAAAAAATAGCATATCATTGTATAGCGAGAGATCATCATTCGGAGATGAGCTTTATTTGTGTATCGCGTACTATAAGAGGTATCACTACCGTTATTTTCTTAAATATTCGCCACAACGCGTGCGATGTGAGCAAGGATTGCCGTGTCTGCATTCTCGTATAATACCAAACGTAACCACAAGAAACAATTGGACGCGAGTTAAAACAATTTTAAAGGAGCACTTAACACAAAGACTAACGTTCGTGTTCACGCTATTAAACGAGTGAATGGTTTTAATTAAAAAACGACGCGTCATTGGGCTGGGCTCGCCGTAATTAACCATCGAATACGTGTACAAGTTTCTCGCTTCGCACATTAATTTGCTTACTTTTTATGTATATTTTCGCATTTTCGTTATATGTATGCGACGCGTGTTGTTAAGCAACGTCGATGTTTGCGGAATCGGTATTTTTGTGAAGCGTTTAATGATTTTTTTTTTTTTTTGAAATATTTTAAATCATATAAAATTAATTTTTGTCACGTACGCCTCTGTAACCGAAGCAGTTACGCGCTGTTGTGACTACAGCAAGGTATGTGTTAACGAAAATATCACTTTTGCTATAAGCAATATTAAAAAAAAAAAAAAAAAAAAAAAACAATTAAACGTTACTTTGAAATTACGATTGTCTTGAGCACAAAAAAAATCACGCATTTATAGGCAAATCGAACGTCAATCAAATTGTCAGAATAGTAAATCATTGTGTAAAGCGAGCAACTTTTACACGTGTAAGATAAGCAAATATGGTGAAACCAAAATAAAAAAAATCGTGTTCAAATCGTTTTTCAAAGTTCTGACTACAATAATATTTACAACATTACAATAATATATAGTTTGAAGGAAAAATGAATTTGTATCGTGCGCTCCTTTGTGAAAAGGCATGCCTATAAATCGCATTAGGTTATCGTAAATTATTATACAGTCAACTTACTAGTAAATCCGTAGGGGGAACAAAAAAAAGTCATTCTTGTTTATAATCCGAAAAAAAAAATGTTTTTTTCATCCTCGAATCGAGGCCGCGGACCTCTATCGACAGTTCTGTGGACGCGTCCCGTAGTGCCAAAACGGTTGGGAAACACCGGTATACATGATACGAAATAATAAACGAAATGTCAATTTGTTTGTACCGTAACAATATTCTAGGTGTTTGTGATAATTTCGTACTTTGGCATAATAAGGATGATGATGGTCGTCTATTTCCCCAAAAGCATCGCGCACGTATCCGAAATGCTCGTTTCCGTCGAACGCATCAAGGTAAACGGTCATTTATCTATTTTGCGTCAATGCACAAGAATTGAATTTATCTGGTCGTCTGTCCGCGGCTTCAGAACAAACGCCGTTTTACGATTGTTTTTTTTTTTTTTTTTTTTGTCCGCCCGTCTGTCTATCCGGGCCGGTGGCGGGCGCAATCATTTTTTTGTTTCTTTTCTTGTCACCGACACAAGAATACGTTTTGGCCGCACCACCGGCCGCCTCCCGCGTAACACGTTCATCGAGATCGCGATAAATTTTAAAGGAAAATACTCGGATATAGCATGGAATATATTGAAGGCCGCGTGCTAAAAACGATTTCGAATATATTTAATTATCTAAATGCAACTATTTATACGAACACGATTGGAATGTGTCGGTCTGTGGTTTCAGAAAAAAAAAAAAAAAAAAAAAAACTGTCATCTTGTATGCTGTGTTTACAATTACTTTTGTCCGTCCGTCTGTCTGTTTGTCCGGAATCTAATCTCGGAGACGGCCCAACAGAATTCGACGGGACATTCACTGCGAGGCGCAATATTCGCTTCATTTTTTTTTTTTTTTTTTACCTGTCTCTCAGTTCGGGAAACGTCTCAGTAGTAGCTAAACTGTGATGCGTACGGGACAATCGAAACACAGCCACGGACAACGGATTGTCGACTCTACAATTCTGAATGTCCTCTACCCTAGAAGAGAGGACAGATTAGGACAGGGGTCTCCAAAGTTTTTTTACGGCGGGACATTTCCGAGACGCGTTTCGGCACCGCGAGCCAAATTTTTTTAGAGAATGATAGAGAGATAATGAAACAGAATCATAAATAAGAATATTTTATTTAACAATAATTTTACAAAGGAAATAATTGATTCATTGAGATAAGTTACTGTTACTTCTCAATGAGCAGTTTTTTCTTGAGCTTGTTTTTTAAAAATTCGTTGTAGTTTGGATCAAACTTGGTTGGTAATCCAACCAGTACCGTCGCTCGTAAATATTTGTCACCTAAAGTGGTTCTGTACTCTAATTTGACGTATTTCATATTTGAAAAAGTTTACTCACGTGGGTAGGCAGAGCTAAATATCGAAATCGTTTCACGTGCACATCTTTTGCGATTTGGAAAAGAGTCTTCTGGCTACATGGCGTAAAATTGTTACAATCTGGTTACCTCGAAACAGTTTTTGAGCTAATTGGTTGATGTAAGCTCGATAACTTGAAGCTGAAGCTCCGTTGGTAAAATTTCAAATTCTACGGTGAATGGATTTTTGAAAATTCGAATGCGCTCAAAACGAACTATCAAAACATCAGTTAACTCGGCTGGCCGTAGATTGGAGATCCCTGCTAGAGGATTACTGTCGCGGAAAAAGTTAGACTTTGGTGAGATACGTCATTGGATTCTTATTTGTCTAATAAACAGGCTCAAATACTTTTTCTTTGCCGAAAATCCGTTCTATACACGTGGTTTTCTGTCCTTAAAATATGATTTTTTTTTTTTTTCTGGCGTTCTTTGATTTATTGATTTGTATTCGTATACAAAACCACTTATTTTCATTAGAATTTGTTTAGCTAGTATATATAATACGTACAGAATATATAAGGGGCACATATTAGTTATGGGAGAAAACCTTATTTGCCGAAGTTCGAGAATCCGGATTTTTGGATTCCGAAATTTGAAATACGAAATTTTTGATTTAATTCCGGATTTCGGATTTAAATATCTGGTATTTTCTCTGAATCCAAATTTCGGTTTTAAAATTACGATTATATAATATCTTTAATTAGTTTCTTGTAAAACTATTATTATTATCTTATTGTTAATGACATTGAATGTGTATAATCTTAAATACGTTCTCACAATTCAATAGAAATTTTACAAATAGAAATTTATTAAACAAGTACTAAAGCGAAAAATCATTTAATATAATATATTACTAGTTGACCCGGCTAACGTTGTTTTACTCGTGAAAATACAACATTTCGGAATTCAAAACACGAATTTTCGGATTTTAAAATCCTAAATCCAGTTTTTTTGGATTTCGAAATCCAAATGTACGGATTTATTAGATTTTCGGACGAATCCGGATTTATGTCGCATCTTTAGCGCATAAAATAAAATAATACTATTTTTCCTTTTCCGTCACAATCTAAAAATCGACTAGACTTATACGTGTTATAAACCCGCCAAGTCATAACCAATTTTCTTCCATGTACAGTTCGGCTGTAGTCTCGTAGTTAAATTTTTCAAAACGGCAGGTGAGTAGTAATTCGTCAAAAAAACGTTTTCAACATGAAATATAATCATAATTATTTAACAAGTATAGTATAAGTATAAGTATAAGTAGACTACGGTAGAGTCGAGTGGCGGGTAGGGGTTTGTATCTGTGGCATAAGCTGATGTGTCGTTTTCGGATTATCGTGTGAAACAGTTATGGTAATCGTACGTCTTTATCAGTATTTTGACGGCGAAACTCGATGTCTTCGAAAATCGTACAAATGCGTACACGTCAGCTTCTGGCCTACGGCCCGCGGTGATCTATGGCCGGACCGGTGCATAATAAAACCGTTACGATGATCGTTTGAAACAATAATCATTCGTTTTTATTTATGTTGAAAGAAATTCCTTTTGTGCGACGAAAAACCCGATCAAACGCCGTTGTTTTTGAAACCCGCCGCGAAAAACGTATCGTATAAAAACGACTATATTTCGATTGGCCAAGAAGTCGTCACGGACTATGACGCCGACGGTGGGAAATCCGCAGAACAATCGAACGCGGATGTCGGTACAATTGTGATTACGAATGCTACCGCCAAATGGTCACGAGAACAAACGGAAAACGCATTAAGCGATATAGAATTTTCGGTAGACCCGGGCCGTTTGGCGGCGATAATCGGGTCCGTGGGATCCGGAAAGGTACGAGCAATCGTATTTCAGTAGGTAACGGTTTTAATATTACATTTTTTTAAAATTCAAAATTTTCACGACCGCAGAGTTCGCTGATACAAGCGATATTACGAGAATTGCCGCTTTCCAGAGGTACTGTATCCGTGCGCGGCGTGGTTTCGTACGCTTCGCAAGACCCGTGGCTGTTTAACGGTTCGGTCCGACAGAATATCATATTCAGTTCGCCGGCCGACGAATCGCGTTACGCCAAAGTATACGAATAGCGAATACGTTAAAAAATGATTAAAAAATAACTTGTTCCGGGACGAAATCATTACGTATATTATATTGTAGGCGGTACGAGCGTGTGCGTTGGACAAGGATTTTTTGCAATTTCCGCACGGCGACAGAACAATCGTGGGGGATAGAGGCGTGGCGTTGAGCGGTGGACAGCGGGCGAGAATAAATTTGGCGAGGTGAGCGTTTCGAAATATTGAAAATATAACGACCGAGCTTTAATTTTAATATTTAAAATATGTTTCGTTACAGAGCCGTGTACAAACAAGCCGATATCTATTTACTGGACGATCCTCTGTCGGCCGTCGACACATCTGTCGGCAAACATTTGTTCGAAAAGTGCATAAACGGTAATATTTATTGCGGAACGCCCTAAAAATAAAAATTATACTTTTTCGTCGCAATTCGTAATAAATCCACTAGACATATACGAATTATAATTCGTCGCAATAAACCCGCCAAGCCGCCCATAACCGTTTTTCTTCCATGCGCACCTTACCAGTGGGCGGCGCGCGGACAGTTTGGCAAATCTGCAGTCTCGTCGTTTTTTTCATTCAAATACGCCAGCGGATAATTCGCCATAAAACGTTTTCAACATAAAATACAGCGATAGTTATTCAACATGTGAATTTGTTATTAATATACGGTTGAAAAATCGAAATGCCTTCATTCGATTTTTCATTCATAACTATCAATGAATGTCTGATATCGTCGTAGGTAATTCAAATTATACTAGTCTCGTGTAAAGGCGACCGGGTTTTTAAATAACATTCTTAAAAGTTAATAAGCCGTATTTAATAATAGCAATGTAAAATATATATAAAAAAATGTAGACAGACTCAATCTTCGTGATGTAAGTTCGCGCCGCCACTGCACTATTCACGAATCGAAAAAGTCGTGATTGGCCGCAATATAATTAACTAAAGATTTTGGAAAAACTGATTGAATTTCTACCGCTTATCGTGTGTCTATTTCGCAATGCCCTCGAATCATTATAATATACTGGAGGACAAAACGAGCGAAATACTTCCTGTATATTTGTAATCTCTCGAGTCACTCTTTTAGCTTTTAAAATATTTAATGCATTAATTTCTAAGCGTTCGACTTTGTTGTTCTAGGATTCCTCGAAGGAAAAACGCGCATTCTTATAACGCATCAAACGCAGTACTTGAAAAACGTAGACAAAATCGTGGTGATGGAAAATGTTAGTAGGGGAATTTGATTGTATTATTACATAATTATATTATATGGCGAATTAAGTGGTTTTTTTTTTTCTAGTCAAATATAATAGCCGAAGGTTCGTACCGGGAACTTCAGTGGAATTGTTTGGATTTGTTTAAAACGCTGCGATCTACGGACGAAACGTCCATTATTATATACGACCAAGGTACCCGTAGTAAAATGGAAGACGAATCCAATTCGCATCCTCTTTGTGCATTGTCCCGACATCAATCTCAAACCGCTATCGATAAAAACAACGAGTCAAAAGGAATTGTAAAAGAACCGACGGTAATGGCTGAATCTCAATCGTCCGAGAACGTTCCGAACAACGTTTATTCGTCGTATATATCGGCCGGCGGAAATGCGTGTCAAATAATATTTGTATTACTCGTGTGTATTTTGACCGAAATACTCGGCACCGGCGGTGATTGGTGGATTAGTTATTGGTATGTGCCGAAGAGGGATTGGAACCTCAATGATTTTATCGGTTCTGGTTCCAGTTTGGTTCTTTAAGAAATTAAAATCGGTTCCGGTTCTTCAAAATATAAAATAAGGGATCCAGTTATACCAATTCTTAAAAATGCATAGTTTCAGAAATTTTTTTTTTTTTAATAATTAAACTACTAACAAAATAAATGCTTGGGTGACAATAACAAACTCTATTATTATTATTATTATTCACTCCGTCTGATGTCCAATTTAAAAAAAAAAAAGCGGAAAAGACATTTTCAAGTAAACTTCATGACGAATTCAACCATGTCTTCAGAAGTTTTATTCGATTACCAGGACAATCTGGTACAATTGGAATAATAGAGGTCTGTTTTGGTAGCAAACACAACCAGTATCGAATCGTCTTAACAATTAAATATTATTATTCGTAGGTATAACCGCTTTCGGCCCGAATGTTTGTACTATTTGTAGATAAAAAATCGCAGCCGGTCGAATAATATGATAATTTCGAGTTAAAAATACCATAGATATATAAAAGAAAAATATTTCTAAGGAAAACAGGCACTTATGTATTTGATTAAAACAAAATCCAATTTGAATAGAATGTCCAGTTATATCGTAGAACCGATAAGAACCGAAAATATTTGTAATTTTTTTTTTTTTTTTAAATGGTTCCGATTTGTTGATTTGAGAAATAAAGGTTCCGGTTCTAAAATTGTCTTCGGGAACTGGTACCAGAACCGGCTCTATCGGTTCCGGTTCCTGTGCTCGGGGTCGAATAACCGTTTTCTGTTATAGACTATTAGAATGATTGTAAATCGTTTTGTTTTTTTTTAATTTTTTTTTTATCATTTTCCTTAACAGGGTGAATTTAGAAGACCGAGTGTTTTCTAACGCCTCAAATTCGTATTCAACGGTCAATAGTACATTGACCGGCCACGACTCAATACACACATCGTTTTTATGGCCGATTACCCGTCGATCGTGCGTTATAATTTACGGCGTTTTGATCGGTACGTTTCTAGCGGTCACTATCGTCAGAATGGTATTGCTCTCGTCGTTTTTCGCAAGAACTTCCATGTACTTGCACGATAATATGTTCAACGCGATAACCCGGGCGACAATGTTCTTCTTCAACGCCAACTCGTCCGGTAACAAACGGTTTTTTTTTTTTTTTATATTTAATAAAAGCCAACAGCAAACAAATACAATTTCGTTCTCGTACACCAGGGCGGATTCTCAACCGTTTCACTCACGATATGGGAACGATCGACGAGAGTTTTGTACAACCCGTAGTGGACACAGTATCCGTAATAAAATCGCCTTATTTACTCTCATACGACGGTCCAAGACAATACAGACGCTAATATGAAAATGTATACTACTTTTTTTTTTCTACTTTAGAACGGTTTGTGGTTTATCGGAATTATATCCGTGATCGGACAATGCAATATTTATTTCGTCATCCCAGCGTTTGTCGTATTAATCGTATGTTATTACGTGACGGTATATTATTTGTCGTTGTCGCGTGGCGTCAACATTTTGGAAGGCAATTGTACGTATATTTGAACGCGATAAAATACACATTGTCGTTAAACAGTCATAAAACTATTATTATTGTATTTTTTAAATTATATAACAGCCCGAAGTCCCGTTTACGGACACATGAACACGTCTCTTCGGGGCTTAACGACGATTAGAGCGTTTGGAGCCGAAGACATATTGACCAAAGAGTTTGACTCGCATCAGGTAAAAAAAAAAAAAACCAGCGTCTCTAGGTACCTCTTGTTCAATAATTATATATATATATATATATATATATAAAAAAAAATTATTTCATATATAATTTAATGTATATTTTATAATTATTTACTGTTTGTTTTAATATTTATAGGATTTACTTTCTTCAGCTTCGTATTTATTTATTTATTCTAGTAACGCGTTTACTCTGGCGATTAATATGATCTGCCTAATTTATTTCATTATTTTAACGTTTAGTTTCTTAGTTGTTGAAAACGGTAAGGTTAAAAATACCTATATGAACGCCGAAGTGTTTTACGATAATCATTTACGTACCGATTGCAGAAAATACGTACGGCGGAGACGTCGGTTTGGTCATTACTCAATCGATGTATTTGATAGGCATGATTCAACTGGGATTAATACAATCTACGGATATCGATAATTTTATGGCATCCGTCCAGAGAGTACTCGAGTATACGTACGTGCCGCAAGAATCCGCCCTAGAATCCAATCCGAGTAAATTATTCAAATACAATAATATTATCACTTATTAACATATCGTCGGGCGATGAAATATTTATATTTTTGTTTAAGTGTTTTAATTGGAATTTGCGTGCTTATTATGTGTCTCAGGATAAAAAAAAAAAAAAAAAATATAAATTCGATCGTTCAGACGTATGAGAACCCGTACACCTGAAATCGAACGCTGAAATTTCGCGTGGCACTTTGCGACAATTCTTCTTGAATAGTCGTTATTAATTCAGTGATTAATGGTGGGCCAATGGGTGAGTATTGGCTGTTTGTACACTTTGCTTTTTGGCAGCCTTTCAAGAAGAAACCGCATACCCACCGACAGGTTTAGGCGTCCTTAGGAGGAGCCATAAATAATTGGCTCATAAAAATTAGTATTTCACGAGTCCGTTTTAATTTGTCGACAAAAATATATCGACACAAATCTGGTCGTTCTACCGAGGCGGCCGGCGAAAAATATTTACCGATTAACAATGCGCGATATACAAATAAAAGTCAAACGTCCTATAATTTCAAGACGGACACTATTTCGCAATATCGCGATAAAAATTATATTGTATTTGGTTTTTTTTCTCAAGACAACAAGCCGTCGGAAGAATGGCCGAGCGAGGGACAAATAGTTTTTCAAAAATATTGTCTACGTTACGGTCCGGATTCGCCGCACGTTTTGAAAAATGTCAATATTAAAATTCACCCTATGGAAAAAGTACAATTTACCGATTTCGCGTGTTACAATGCACGATAATTATTGTGTTTTCGGCCGATACGATAATTGTTGATAATATTGTTTGTACGTGTTTAGATCGGGATCGTCGGTAGAACCGGTGCCGGGAAATCGTCGCTGATTAGCGCGTTATTTAGATTAGCTGTGCACGAGGGCAACATCATCATCGACGGTATAGAAATACACGAATTGGGCTTGCACGATTTGCGATCTAGACTATCGATCGTTCCACAAGAACCGGTACTGTTCTCGGGCACCGTCCGGGCGAATCTGGATCCATTTGACGATTACCCCGATCACAGTCTCTGGGACGCACTGGAAGAAGTACGCGACAAATACGTATTACACGTGATGGTTTAATCTAATCTAATTAATGTTCGATTGCTGTGGGATCATTATAATTTAGGTACAACTGAAAGATATCGTACAGGAATTGCCCGGCGGATTGAATTCGAAAATAATCGAAGGCGGTGCTAATTTCAGTGTCGGCCAGAGGCAATTGTTGTGTTTGGCCCGCGGTATTGTCCGGAGCAACAAGATCCTAATACTGGACGAGGCCACCGCTAATATCGATTCGAAGTATTGCTTTGAACACCACCATTGAATTACAAACAGCGTAAACACTCGGGAGTTCTGTAATCGGGTGATGTTATTTTAGAACCGACGCGTTGATACAGAACACGATAAAAAATAAATTTCAATCGTGCACGATATTGACGGTCGCTCACCGTTTGGACACCGTCATGGACTCCGACAAGGTGCTGGTCATGGACTCCGGCACGATGGTGGAATTCGATCATCCGCATTGTCTGTTGCAAAACGAAAACGGGTTCTTCTACAAAATGGTCGAACAGACGGGTGGGGCCACGGCCCAGGCGCTGCGTACCGCGGCCGCAGAGGTAATACAAAATGTTTACGCGACTATTTGCAACCGTGCAATTGCCGATAATTGAGAAATTATATTTTAACCGTAGAGTTATAAGGCTCTGGGCGAACAGAAGAACCTCCTGCGAAAACTATCGTCTCACCAGTAGACTAGTGTAGCCGATGCGCGACCGGAACTCGGGACAAGAGCAGTCGGCGATTTATTTACCCGAGCGTATCCGCGTACGTTTACTGATTGATAGATCGAGATTTTATCCAGGGGTCTAGGAGAGAATATGTTTTCAGAAATACATCGAGAGGTAACCGCACCGGGCGTATAGAGATTCTTTTCCCCGGACGGAAATGTCCCTAGTTCCGGCACCGAGCCGATGGCTAATAAAAAAAAAAAATTGTAAAACGACAATATGTATTATATTTACACGCATTTGCCTACATTAAATATTTATAAGTATTTTAAAAAAATTATTTCCATTCACGCCTCCTTTATCCAACAGTTCTTACCATAGGCACTCGGCATTTCGGCCTACACTCTACACATAATATATTATTACCTCGTACCTGTGTAAATCACGAAAGTTGTGAATCGTTCGTCGTTCTTTGTTTTGTACTCAGTAGATGGACACAGATTACAACGATAATTACCGTGACAAAATGAATAATATGGTCTTATTGGTTTTATTAACTACGAATTTTACGATATTGCAATTTGCTAAATTTCGCTATTAAATTGCAATTTCCCCCCGCGGTCGGGGATTAGCGATTTTTATTTCACGATTTTCACTGTCACCCAATACCTACGTCCTTCGTCGTATGTGTTTTATGTTTATACTTTTTTTTTCACGTTTTTCACCATTTTTGTATTACCATGATAACTGGTTAAATATATTTTAAACGCGTAAATTAAAGTATGAGTCTGTTATTCCGTTTGATTAGGTTTGTAGATAAATGTGCTTTCGGTACAAGTTTGAAATCTCTGGAGTCGTCTGATGGTCCGTAGCGATTGTTTCGGGTAAATCGGTTTCTTTTTATTTAGTACGTTCCGAAAATGCTCGATTTTCGTGGAAAAAATCGATTGAAGACGAACCTCAGAGCGGAAGGCCTTCCAACTGCGAAAATCTCACGGAAACATTGTCGGGATTCGGGATCTCGTGCAGTCCGACCGTCGGTCAACGTTCTTGATTTTTTCGGTGTATATTGAAAATGACCGGCGACGAGACTTGCATTTTTGGTGTACGGCCCGGAAACAAAGCGCCGGGGCTACGTATGGCACGCCTTTGCTCGAATTTGATGTCGCTCGTTATCAGAGTGTACTGAAAGAAAATACCGAAAATAATCGCTACGCACCAACACGTGACTCTGGAGAGGCTTGGACCTAACCAAATTTGAGGGGGTGGTTGACATTTTCATATTCCTTTTTTAACCCTTTCGTCATTTGGTCATTTTTGTCCAATTCAATATTTTCCTGGCATGTTGGGTGTCAAAATACTCAGCAAGCTCAGGGCTTTCACATTTTTGGGGTTTCGATGACAAAAGGGTAGATTCCCTCCAAATTTAAGGGGGGGGTTAAAATTTTCATATTCCTCTTTTAACCCTTTCGTCATTTGGTCATTTTTGTCCAAAAAACTCGTACCGAAGGCATATGATTAGATGTTCGTCTACAAACTTTTTCAAACGGAATACAGATATCGTGGCCACGCTATCAGTCGGATTACTTTTTACGTGCACACCTCGTAACACTACGATATTAATATGCGCGTTTCAATATAACAATATTAGTGAAAAGTATTCGGCTAACCGAGGTGCGAATCGCCGACTAATGGATTTCTTAATGAGCCGTACGCGTGCGATAAGATTACAATAATACCCGCCGTCTACGCGTACAAAGGCTTGCTAGTCCCAAGTCCGTTTTTTTTTTAATTTTTCTATAAATGACGTCTAGGTGCGACGTGATAAAGAAAATCCTATTTCGGTTTACGTTAATCATAATATTACATTTCATTTTTTAAACTATTTCGTATAATATTAATACGACCAATGATCTACACGTAATGCATATTTAATGCGTGTTTAAAATTCAGTATTCGTGATAGAATCACGATAACGTTTATTTATCGTGCTCAGAAATTATGCAAATATTGACTTTTTTTTTTTTTTTCTGTGATTTTAGCGTTTTATCATTATCGCATTCAGCGGCGTAACTGGGTAAAAACTATGAGGGGGCAAATTAATTTTTCCACCAAAATCAAAATCACGAGGACCGATATAAATATATTTTTATTCTGTGTATAAAACATTTAACGACCTAATAACATAATTAAACAAAATGTAAACAGTTAACAACGAATTACTTGCATTGTTTTTTTAATGTAAGTTTTCTTATTTTTGTGACCCAGACAATGCGATGACGCGGACAATATGTCAACATACGAGGTAGGATCAAAAAGTTCCCGGAATTTTATTTTATTTTTTTTATGTATATAATTCAAACTTAAATTAACATAATCTCCTTCGGAACAGACACACTCACTCCGACGAATCTGCAACTGCTCTTTAATATCCTTCTATTTGGTATGGCCCTGAGATTAGCCGTCACATTAGCTTTAATGACTTCAATCGTCGCAAAATGTTCACCTTCGAGTCCAAATTTTAGGTTTGGAAATAGCCAGAAGTCACATGGTGCAATATCTGGTGAATCGTTGGGGAATTGTGGGAATTTATTTATCAATTAAAAATTGCTGAACAGCAAAAGATATGTGACACGGTGCATTGTCTTGGTGCAAAAACCACCCATTTTCCCATTTGCCCGGCCTCTTTCGACGGATCGAACTTCTTAAACGTTTTATAACTTCAATATAAAAATTAGAATTAACTGTTTGTCCGTTTAGAACAAATTCTCAGTGAATTAACACATCCTTATCAAAAAACACAATCACCATGACCTTCAATTTTGATTTGACAACACGTGATTTTTTTGGCATCGGTGATGTTGTCGTGTGCCATTCTGATGACTGCAATTTTGTTTCTGGGTCATAAGCGAAAACCCAAGTTTCATCGCCAGTAACAATTTTTGATAAAAAATCGTTTTCATTTGTTGATCGTTCGATAAGTGCAGCGGCAATCAATTTCCTGTGTTCCATTTGGTCTTCGGTCAAAATGCTTTGAACTGAACCATACGATATTTCTAATGTATTTGCCAAATCTTGGATACGTAAATGACGATCTGATCGTATCAAATTTTGAACTCTTTCTATTGATTCGTCATTTTTTGATGCTGAAAGATGACCACTCCGCTCTTCGTCTTCAAGTGACTCTTGACCATTTTTAAAACGTTTAAACCAATCATAAACTGATGTTTTCTTTAATGCTGCACCGCCATAAACAATACTCAAACATGCAAGCGTTTCTGCAGCAGTTTTTCCAAGTTTAAAACAAAATTTAATGTTGGCCCGTCGTTCGAATTGCGACATTTTTAACAAAATGCGTAAACCGTCTTTCGTAAAGACTCGATAACGGTTAACGCGAAACTAATGTAATTTTAATGATTATGCCTACAGATAGTAAATTGTGTGTACTTTTAATTCTAATAATCATATTTGTGATAAGTAAAATAGTATTTTTTTATTCTATAACTCCCGGGAACTTTTTGATGCTACTACGTATTATAAAACAGGAGAAACTTGAAATATATACACACACTTCAATGGGACAACCTGAGGAAAGTAATATTTTTATCTTGCGAAGATAAAACGTAATTATTAACGTATTGCATTCTTTTTTTATTTTAGAAGAATCAGGAATTTGTACTGTCGTCATATCGGGGAGGGGGAGGGGCGAAATCTTTGCCTTTTGTAAGTTATACCCATGCTCCCCCACACTTAGGCTATTGATTATAATAACTAAATTGTCTTGTAGGCCCGTGGATGTTTTTGTGAGCGTGTATATTTTTGTCACCGAACGCCCGCACCGAAATACTATTTTTATTTATAATTTTCGTGTTAGTCTTAATAAACGTGAGGATAATAATCTAAAAGGTAAGTCTTGATTTTAAAATATTAGGTTTGCACTGCGCCCGTAGACATTTAATTGGTAAACTAGACGACACAATTTCACCGAGTAAACAAATATATAATATAATATATATATATATGTATATATATTATATTGTATAATTAACAATGTTCTAAAGTATTTGAGTTCCCGGTTTTGAAAATTGTAAAATAATGGTTCCGGTTAATACCGGTTCTTAAAAATGCATAGATTCAAATAACAATACCGATTGCTTGTTAGAAATTTTATTTTTATTTATTTTTTTTTAATAATAATAAAACTACCAACAAAATACATAATTGGTGACAATAATAAACTCAATTCATATTATTTTTATTATTCACTGTATATTATGTTCAATTTCCAAAACAGTAAGAATATAATTTTCAAGTAAACTTCATGATGAATTCACAAGCATGTTTGTTAGAAGTTTTATCGAATTACTGGGACAATTGGTACAATTGGCATTATAAAGATCTATTTTGATAGAAAACACAACCTCTACAACTATTAACAACTAAATATTATTATTCGTAGGCATTCTTGTTGGAAAAGCCCACAATCGTTGTCCGACCCGAACGTTTGTACTATTTCTAGATACAAATCGTTGACGTATAATATGATTATTTCGAGTTAAAAATACCATAGGTAAATAAATAATAAATGTAAAAGAAACTAAAATTATTTCTATAGATCACTTGTATTTATTTGATTAAAACAAAATCCAATTTAAATAAAATGTTCAATTGTTTTTTTAAAACCGATAAAAACTAATAGAACCTCAAAAATGTCTAGTTTATTTAAAACGTTCTAATAGAGGTCCCGGTTCACAATTTTTTTTTTTTTTTTCGGGAAACTGTCCCGGTCACCAGTACCTACAGATATCCACAACGGATTCAATCAAATTGAACGACAGAATAAATGCTTCGAAACCTAACCAGTACTACTTAAGTTTCATTAAAAATCACAAACTTAGTGAAGTTTGAACGACGTCGAACTATATCTGCCAAGAAACATCAACGAAAATCACACTGGAATACAACTATGGGGCTCTGCAAAATTATCGAACATAAATCGTATACAACGCTACCAATCTAAAACTCTGGGTGCTAAAACCAATGCACCCTTTTATATTTCAAACCAGTCCCTACATAATGATCTTGGCATCTCCTCTGTTCAAGATGTAGCAAAAACGTTTTACAAACGATTTAACTTAAATCTTCAAAACCACACAAATCCCTTAACAAAGAGCCTTGCCATCAGCAAATATTCCTGGTAATCCTCAAAAAGGGTTTAAAAGGCGGTGGTGTCGGGACTTACTTTCATAAAATAAAAAATACCCAAATTGTAAATATATTGAAAATAATTATATAATCAACTGTTAACTGTCAAAGTGCATTCACTATAAGGTTTCTTTACTCCGTCGTTCATGACATAAAATCCTTTATTACTTACACTCATTGTTCAAGTTGTAACAGATTGTGGAAATACATGTTTAAAGTTATAAAAAAAAAATAAAAAAAATATAATATAACTTAAAAACGATGATTGTCGTCGTTTCTAACACATAATATTCAATATATAAGTACACCCTACCTAATTTAAGAATATTAAATATAATATACATCATTTATTTAATAAAAACAAAATGCGTACTTGACACGTGAACAGTTTTCAAAACCTCGATAGGAAAAATTTGGCAATTGATCCCCCCACAAAAAAAAAAACGATCGCCACCCTTGGTCTAGGTCTAGTTGGCTATAGATGTTATTCTGTTGGTTGAAGCCTGTATGTACTTATATAATTTTGAAACCTCCTCCCATAAGAAAACACCACCGTACGCATATGTATATAGCACGAAAGCCCGCGGAATTTCAAATTATTATACGAAACAACAATTGCATTGTTTTAAAAAATTCATTGAACGTCATAACAACAATAATATTGTCTGGAGTGTTTCTTCGGTGCCGATAAACCCGCCGTTACTGTTCAATTACGGTATTAGCTAAAAAAAAATAATAATAATAATACCATCTATAGTCTCGTCCACCTACGACAGTGGTTCCCAAACTCATCGCCGGGCATGGACCACCTTTGTACGTTTTCGATTATTTAAATTAAAAACTTGATAAACACGAGAAAAAACCTTCCCAATCCGACGTGAGCACCCCCCAAATTGAAATTGAAAAAAAAATACGGTTTTCAGATGTTGTCGCACTTCTCGTTCATCGGTTATCGCATCTATCCACCTGTCTGTGCCGAACAATCCATCTGATACCGGCGCGTACCGTCGTCGTGGGTGCACAAAGAACTGCGCGCATGCGCGCTATAAAACCACGTTTAAACATGGGCGGGTGTGCGCTATAAAATAACAAAATTGACAATAATCAAAACACACGTTTTACCTTATTGATAAAACATATTAAGATTGTAATTTTAATATTCATTAATTCATTTTTATTATTAGATAAAAATATGATCAATTTCAATTAAAAACTGATAAGAATGCAAATATATCTCGAAAAGAAATAGCACTAAAACCTAAAAAAAAAAATCGTAAAATATGCGAAAATACGCAAGATTTAATTTTTAAATTTTAGTTTTCCTAGTCACGAGATAAATGTCAAGTTTGCCCCGCTATTTCTTAAGAATATTACAATAAGAAGGTGCGAGCGCTATAAAATTCCAACCCTGGCGAGTACGGTGTATACGATGTAATAAATAAATACGTTTTTCTTATCGTTAAATTTATGCTTATATCATTATAATATCGCAGTCAATAATTTCGTATTGTATATAAAAGTTTACATCGAAAAATTGCAATTTTTTTTTCCTTTTTGTTTTTCTATGGTTTATAACAAAATGTTCGTCGATTATGATTACCGAATTTACGAAGTAATTGTTTTTAATGCATTGTATTGTTACGTGCGTATGAACAAATGCAATATTCCGACGAAACATTATCACACGACATTGTCGGCCACAATAAGGATAAATTAGATCGATTTTTTCGATAATTCGAAATTTTCGATAAATCGTGCCTAAGGGGAAAACGCTCACCGAATTCGAGATTTATTGGCCAGTTTCACGTAGCTTCCCGATGACGGTTGTCCTGGAGTTTTCGGATTTTACAAAAAAAAAAACAAAATAATAATAATAATAAATATGTTTTCGTTCTTATTGTACCGGCATAGTTTTATAGTATTTGAACACCGAAATTTCCCCGAGAAAATCCATTATCAAAATAATCATACCCCGGCACGGTTATTTTAGATTCTGAGCGAATCGCGAGGGATTCCGATTTCGATTAGTTTTCGAGGTTTTTAAGTATTTTTTTTTTTTTCGGTTTTATTGTTCGAGAATTTCATACAACAATTACACATCATATACGGTTTTCTAATGGCACTATAAAAATATTGAATTTTTCTTATAACCGTGTGAAGTTTAGATCCTGAGCGAATCGAGGGATATCGTCTGTTAATATAATTTTTTAATTTTTTTTTTTCGTAATTCAGTAAATAATTAATCATAACTTGAATTGTTCACCAAATCTATTATACAGTAAAACTTCTATATAACGAATTACTTTTGAGAACCATGACCTTCATTGTTAATCATGTGTAAATTTATCTCTGTATAACGAATCTGATGTTTCTATATAACGAATAAACTAGCCGTATGTTTATGAGCGCGATTAAGTCGTAAAATAATTGGACAAATTCTGGTACGTCTCCGGGAAATCATTAATGGTAGGTTAACAATAGTACCTTCGAAAATACCTTATTTTTTCTATTTTTTTTTTTTTTCTTGCTTATCGGTTTTGTCGATAGACTCGTATGTTAATGACCGATTTGACCGATTATGTCAGTTTTACTCTCGTTAGCGACCGATCTAATAGCTATGGTCATAGGTAATATTATAATAGATTTTTGTTGTTGTTGTTTTTTTTTTTTTACTACGTAATACGTTTGTAATTAATAAATTATAAATAAATTTATATTTCGACGGGAATCAAAGTTCTTTGATAAAATCGTACAGAAGCCTTTGTTGGCAATATTCCAGAACGAAACAAGGTGAGAAAAAAAAAAAAAAAAAGGTACCTCACTCGTAGTGCAGATGTTCGCGCGTTCACGGTTCGATTTGCCGTAACTGATTTCTGGTATTTTTTTTTTATTAAATATTTTTTTTTTTTTTATTATTATTTTGGGCACACTGAAAATAACAATCGGTCGTTTTGCGGTACACTGATTTTAATACCTGCTTTTAGTGCCAGCCAAGAAGAGTGGAATATTCATTTTATAGTCACTCGCGGACTACCTACGTTACTGCGTTCGCTCTTATCGTTTGGCCGCGCCGAGATCTCCGGGTTTGCAACGAATTTCTCAAGAGGTAACTATACAAACACGATATTATATGTATGACATAAATCGTATCGTTACATTCGTTAATGAACAAATTACACACGTAGAAAAAAAAAAAATAAAAAAAATAAGTAGACAAAGTGGGTGGGTGGGGGGGGAAATAAACAAAACCGACGTCGAATAATAGAACGGCAAAAGCGATTTTTCACATTTATTTGATTTACGATATTACATTTTTTTTTTTTAATTTTAATTGTTTCGACATACATAGGTTTTTTTTATAGTATATATATATATATATATATTTTTTTTTTTTGTCTATTGAACGAAAACCTCGCCCCGACAAATTCGTTACCATTGACTGTGGATCAGTGTTTCAATATCTATTTGCTCTAAGCCTAAGCGAGGCTTTACTACTTTTGTTTTCAATTGTTGTTTGAGATGTCATGTGGCTTTGTCTTCCGTCGGTTTATCTCGAGAAACACTCAGCAAGTTACGGTTTAACGCCGGTTGAGTCAGGGTTAACTCGGAGTTTTAAAAATTATCAGTATACAAAATAGTTATCTAACAACACCTACGGGTGCCACTCGTTTAACGTATTATATAATTTACATCGCGGCCTAACAACACAGTATTTGGCGCGGTCGTACGGTAGCACAAAATGAAAAAAATGCGCCGATTAATTCAGTGTCGTTGTTGTACGTATGCAACCGTTTAGAGACATCAGAATTCATGATTTATCTGTTATTTCAAAAACTACGAATTTTAATTTTGAAACTGTCTGCGGCTACGTTATTAAGTTCGATAAATAAATAAATATATTTATAAACACGTGATAACTGACGTTGATAATACACCATTGCGTTTTGGTGCGTAATCACAAGTCGAACGTAATATATTTAATCAGTGGTTTAAACCAGTGGTTCTTAACATTTTTTTTCCCATTCGTGTCGCCCTTATCAGCAATAATCCAACGTTACGTCTCCCCAACATCGAATTATTAAATAATTTACCATGTATACTTTAGGAAGAAATATACAAGCTCTTTAAAAAAAAAAAAAATACTGTACGCAGAATAATAATAATTACACATTTTATTTTAGCTTTAGTGTTGAATGAACACATTGATATTTGAAATTGGAAAAAATAATAGTAATAAGAATATTGAAAAGTAATAATAATTGTATAAAATCTGAACAATTAATGAGAAATTCGACACTGGTGATTTTGACAAAGTTTGGGAGTTCGAGGGATGATGGCAGGAAAAGCGAGTAGCCGTCGCACGTCAAACGGACGTATTTATCGCATCTAAAATATAAATAAAATTAATATGAAGATAATAATTTTGCGGGGTATCTCCGTGCCGTTTCAGTGTAAACAATTATTACGTTGTTCTGACGGTGGTGGCGCGATTAAGCAACTTTTTGTCGCGCGACTATTTTGTCTTTGTCGCCGTCTAGTTGCTTCGGTTATTAGAAGAGCGCGAATCAATTATTTCCTGTAAACAAATACGTTATCACCAGTTGTATTATGCATTCGATAAATACGCGCGCACATCGTTTGCATCGTGCACAGCACATTTATTAAGCACACTTCTTCCCATAGTTTACTTTTTAAATCAGCGTCTGAATACTGTTTTAAATGTTCATTGAACAATGCCGGTCTCTTTTCTATTCCATTTATTACCGATTCACCATCAATGTCTTCGTGCCGTTGACCACAGTGGCCACAGTGGCGATTTTGCACAACAAAGTTTGTGACAACAGAGATAATAGAACGTTTTACGACAGCGATATCGATGTGACTTGCTCGGACGTCACAGAAAAAAATGAAACGGCGACTGTAATGTCGCCCGTGTGCGCACGTATATAGCAAACTATAGGAGAGGAAACGGTTTCGTCGCCCTTCTGCCGGCGGGTCGAGCAACTAAAAGGGTCGCGTCGCTCCGTGTGCGAGACTAGAGTTGATTTTGTGGGATTTGTGGAACAGACAAAACAGTTGCGCGACAAAATGTTGCTCGTGTGGCGGCCGCATTAATACGGTTTTATTCGAATAACGCTGGTGCAAACCACCAGCGTTATTCGAATAAATCACTAATTTTTTCCCTGAGGATTTCGTGCCGTCCCTACACTCGATCCACGTCACCCCGGTTGAGAACCACTGGTTTACGGTATAGGCGGTAAAGCCACTCGTACAACCAGACGGGAAATCATTCGCGGTATGATAACGCGCGCCCGTGAGCGGAGCTATTCCGGGCGGCGTCCAGAGTTGTCATTGACAACTTTACACCTGTTTGCACGCCGACTCCCGGACGTTCCGTCTACACACGCGTGATTCTACGGGTATAGACCATACGTATTTTGCGATAGTAAATAAGCGATGATAACAAATTTCTGCGATAGACAACGGATTACAGGCTAGATGTTATCGAAATCCTATCACACCCGGACTGGTCCGGCGATCCAGAAATCCTAATATAAACAATTTTTATTTATTTTTTTTCGCATATTTTACCGATTTCAACCAATTCCGTAAAGTACTGTACGAGAACATGTTTAGTTTTTACACCCCTTATATACGAGTTCTCAACGTTTTTTTTTTTTTTTCTAGACATATAGTTCGTCAATTCGCAGGTACATTAACAATTCACACAAAAATTACTTAAATATAATTAAATCGTTATTGTATTAGCACAACTGTTTTTACGAGTTGACATTATAATACTTTGTCGAAATAAAATTATATTAATAAATTAACGAAGTCAATATAAAGTCAAGTTACACTAAAATAAGTATACGTGTGTAATACGCGTACACTGCACAGTGCACACGAAACCGACTGATTATCACCACGGTAGAGAAATAATAATAATATTATTTCCATCATGATTATTATTAAACATTGATTTCGAAGTTATTGTCGTCCGTCGCCAAAAAGTAGGTATATTGTGTTACTCGTACGAGTATCTCACCAACACTCGAGGTTCGCGTATCGTTTGATAATTATTTGTACTCGTACAATTACATGTGCGTTGATAAAAGTGGCACCTCAATCGATTATCATCGTACACGTTAAAACCGGAATATCCCATCGCCAGTTTTGGCCACAGCTGCATTTAAATTTATCATTCAATAGTAGCATAGACTATAGAGGAGAATTATAAAACTATACTAGTAAAACGGTTTAACTAATGAGTCTATGAGGGAGGGGGGGGGGTGATCGCCTCTTATAGGGCCCATACATGGTCGGTTAAGAATGTCAGTTTTTATGATTGTCACTCTTATGAATGACATACGTGGTCAATCGTGGTTAGAAATACGTAGTCAATCATGAATGACAACCGTGTGATAATTCTTCACGTTTAGGTTAAAGATAAAAACAAATGCCACCAACTAAATCGACTAATACGACTAATCAATCTGTCGTAGCGTATGCCCATTGTAATTGTACATCCGAAATTTCCGAAAAATGAGAGAAGCTTGCATTGCGATTATTGTTGCTTTGGCTACGGATAATGCAGACGAAGGAAAGAAACGAAAGAAAAAACAAAGAATGTGGTCAAAATAATGGTTTTGACAAGAACCAAATACACACATCATCACCTTTGATTTTCCAAACTGGAGGTAGTTCGCGATATAGGTTTATAAATTGAACATTTTTGTTCTATGTTTTTAGTAGCCATAATTATACCTAGGTACATACAAAAAAATAAATAAAATATTATAATTTTATAAGTATATTAATACGTAAAATAACAATATGTTTAGTTAAAATATACATACCTTATTAATGATTCTAATAGTCAATATGAAAGTGAATAAATATTATGATAACGATGTTTTGAATGATAACGAGTGTAAATCATTATCCACACATGTCAGACTCTGATTGAGAACAAAAAATCAAACATGTTTGAAATTCATCAGTCACGGAAAAAATATTGACATTAACCAACATACACGGTCAAAAACGAGTGACAATCATAAAAACCGATATTCACAACTGACCGTGTCAGGGCCTCTTTGGCCACTCTTGTACGTTGTTTCACAGCCGTGTCTGCCGGATACGATGCCTACGTTGGCCGGTTTGAATTTCGCGGTTTAAATACGATTTCTAATTTGCTGATTTTATATAATGTGTTCAAATTGCATGTTATCGTCAAAATTAGTGGCAAAACTGCTCTATACGTCTAGAATCCTTCGGCCACCCAGATGAACCCCGGAACTTAATCGACACGAGCTTTATGGGACTATGACGAGAGCCGCACTTTGGCCACCCTCTCTCTCTCTATATATATATATTATTCAAAATTAACTCGTTATTAATTTAGTTAATAAAAATACCAAACAAATGCTAATGGGTTATTAGTTAATTATTAACTTTTAAATTCGCCAATGCTCAGCCAGTGCCTGATTTAGAATTTCCGAGGCCCGAGACGAAAGCAAAAAAGCTGGCCTATTATTATGAATCGTAAATTAGATTATAGTTAGTAAATATAATAACCGATGAGTACCTAATAGTAAATTAAACAATATTTAAATGTACGTATTACAAAATATTTATAATTTGTGTTTATCTAATGTTTTGCAAATACATCGATAACGTCCTCGAAATTAATGCTTGGCAGTGACGTAGTTTTCAATGGATAAGATTCCCAAGACATCCGATTTTTCTTAGCCCTAGTCCTTTTGACCGTGCATACATTTTTGGTGTTGTTCGTATTTGAGGATTCATTACAATTGAAAGAATAATTAAATCCTTAGGTAGGTCCCTGGACAAATTCCATTTTCACAAAGTCCTTGCGTAAATATGGTGGCCCTGTGCTCAGCCCAGGTTTAGCAAATATAAACTCAATTGCGTTTTTATTTTTTTAGGAATATGACATTACAAAAACCGAGCGATTGACTATTATAAGTTTGATAAGTTACAATATACGCTACACACATCATGTACAGGTTAGTGGAAAATGTGATCGGAATATATTTTGGCGAAATACTTAACAAATACTTATTCGTTTTCATTGTTAAAGGTTGGCTACAGATACCAACGTGACTGATGAGCGACCCCGAAATCCAAGAGCATGGGCGAACATATTTGAAATCCTCACATTTAGGTACCGCGAATTTTAATCATAAATAATATTTGTACGAACGTATATTGCTATTCATATTTACCCGGCACATCGTGACTATAACAATATTATATTTCGATAACAATATGTTCTTAGCTGGTTGTGGAAACTGTTTGTGGAAACCGGAAGAAAACAAGATCTAAACGAAAATGATTTGTACGCAATATTGGACGAACAGAAGTCGTCGTTATTAGGCGGTGAACTAGAAAAGTATAGCTACGCATTAAATGGCATTGCCGTTTATTTATTTTGTTGGACATTATTTATCGTTGTATCATATTTATATATATCTGAAATACAACCATTTTCAGGAGATGGAAAAACGAGCTGGTCGACGCGAAATATGCGAATCGCAAGCCCAGTTTATTGAGGGTTTTACTTAAAATGTTCGCTGGCCCATTATTGTTGAACTCTTTACTACAAACGTTTAACGAATTGGTGTTGAGGTACGTACGTTATTTGGAAAACTATCACATTTTCCCATCCGTGCCCGAAGAAAAATGCATTTCGATATGTTTTGTAATTTTACTCTATTTTAAAACCGGCCGAGCGAATTGAATTCGTCGGTGTTTAACTAATATTAAGACTTAACTTCCCGCTTAGGTGTGCTGACCGTGTTTAAGTGTTGCGATAAAGATTCTCTTACATAGATTTAAATCATTTCCCGTCGGGTCTACTCCTTAGATGTGGACTTTTTGCACTTTTTCCCGCGGCCTTCGTTCGGAACTGACTGCACACAATCAACGAGAATATTTAAAATTCCGATTTTTCAATTAGTTTTCGGTGGGTATATAACAACAATTTTGATTTAAATATTCTAGGACCCACACGAATATATCTGCTCGGGCCCGCCGGTACTAAATATTTTTACGGCCTCTTATTTTAGCGATGAGCAACAACAAAAAAAAAAATTAAATTATTTTTTTTTAATTCGACTATATTGAATATTAATCTGTATACGATAACATTTACTCAGTTATGACATCATCAAAATCTATTGTTGTGGTACCAATGCGTTCTCTATACATAAAAGAGCAATTGAGTTTATTTGATTATCTGTTTTTGATAATCTTTGCCTCGTCTTCGGTGAATTTCCCAACTTACTGAAAGATCTGTCTGCTTTTGCCACAGTCACCGGAATTGTACAAAATATCCCGAGACTAATGAACACGTTTTCAAAAATAGTCTGCGCAAATGTTTCGCGTAAATTGAGTTTAATAGTTCGAGTAAACAATGTATAGTTTTTGAAATCCAAAAATCAGATAAATCTGATTTGTATTTTCGTACAGTTCATTTTGTTTGCAGTTCAAATTCTTATCACTGTGCGAGTGATAAAAAGTTTAATAGTGGCTCGAACATTTTACTAATATTTTTCACCGTTCGAAATCGACGACCTCTAAACCCAACAGAATAAAATCAACTCTATAGCAAGGTTACGTTAGGTATGTTTAAGTATTAAAAAAAAACTCGGGCCCCTGTACCGTGTAGGTCTAAACGATCCTACATCCCGCCTCGTGGGGGCCTAATACTTAAAATCTGTTTCTGGGATCTTTATCGTACCGGTCGTATGTAGAACAATCGAGAAAACGTTGGAAACGAACAGCGGCAATCCGCCGGTTACGATTTGTTTAAAAAAAAAAAAAAAAAAATGATTATACCGTTTAAATGCGACCTGTATTATAGAAATTGTCGGGGTTTACTGATCGGCTGTCTGCTGACATATTTCAACCCGATCGGGTCCAATCTAATCGACAAATCGCACGCGTACTTTTATGCGTCTGGCTTGATATTAAGCATGATGGCCACAATGATGATTGGACGATACGTGCACATGGAGATGGAACATTGCGGCATGAAAATGCGCATCGCTTGCTGTTCGATAATATATAAAAAGGTAAGATAATCACATACCATCAGTGAAAAACAAAATTCAGTAAAACAGTGGCGCCGGAACGGTTTTTGAATCCCCACGGGGGGTCTGAACGAAATCATTTTTTAAACGCTCGGGAAAAACGACGTAATTTAAAAATCTAAACATTTTTTCACAAATACTTTTTTTTCTTTTGTGGATTACCAAATTATATACTTATATTGAACTAAATATATATATATTAAAAAAAACGACCCTAATAAGATAATAAAACTTTTTTTTTATTACTGTTCCGATTTTCACAAAAAGTTTTTTTTAATTTAAGGCCCTAGCAATCTTCATGCAATTTTCATCAAACAGACCTAATTACGCCCGACGAAAAATTAGGTATATGGTTCGATTTTAAAAATAGAAAGATGTACGAGTCTATTAAACGAGTATACTTTGCGTCGGTAGAAGTTTATTTTTTTTTATTTAATTATTTACCAATGAAATTGATAAATTTGAAAAAGTGTTCCATTTGAATAAAAAGTTAACTTGTTTATGAATTCAAACATATTATTGTTTTTAAAATCAGAGTACCGTAAGAACCAACATTTTTGTCATGTGTTAGCTAATTTACGTTCAAAAATAACGTAAAAACGGTCGTACCGGCAGTATATTAGTGAAAAAGTCTTATCGTCAAGACGGTCGTTAAATGGTAAAAAATAATTTAAAATTTTTACAAAATTGGGGAAAATTGTGAAAACCCATTTGCAACGGCCTTAAATCGTTTCCCGTATTGCTTTACAACGTCAGCGATTCTCCTCTATTCGGGATTGTTTCCAATTTTGCTTCAATATTATACATACAAATTATAGAGATTTTTGAAAACTATAGATTTTTGTCCGTGGACGCGACTTCCCTTATTGCTCCTATTCAGTGGCGCAACCAAGAGGTTATTTTTGGGTGTCTGGACTAGAGACTGGAACTGAAACCGAGAGAACCGGTTCTTAAATTTTCAGAACAGGAACCTTTATTGGAACCCATATTTCTCAATTAAAGAAACCGGGATCAGAACCTTATTTAATAAAATACAAATATTTTCGGTTCTTATAGGTTCATATCGGTCCTAAAAAATAACTGAACGTTTTATTTAAATTCGATTTTGTTTTAATCAAATCCATACAATTGGTCTTTATTCTATAGAAATAATTTTAGTTTTTTTCGAACCGGAACCAGAACTGAAAAAATCATTAAGATTTAGTTTCTATTCTCGACATCTCCCTCGAACCAAATTTATGGAAAATTAGTATATATATTTTTAAGCTTATTTTATACACAGATAATCATACTTCGAGATTTGACAATTGCATAAACGATATGAGAATTGTATCCACACACCAGTGGCGTGTTCAGAAATAAGAAATGCAGAGATAAGCTTGTGTTAGGTTGACACCCCCCCCCCCCCCCGGACAAAATCCTAGGTTCCAGCGCCCCTGTGCGTTTATCGATAGTAAAATATATTACTTATTAGGCGTTGCGGTTGAGTAAACGTTCACTGGAAGAAACGACGGTCGGCCGAGTGGTAAATCTGACGTCGAACGACGTATATCGATTCGACGGGGCGTTCAAATATGCTCATTATTTGTGGATAGGTCCTTTGGGGACGATTCTGATCGCGTATTTACTATGGCTAGAAATCGGCTGGTCGGCATTGTTCGGGGTGTCCATGGTGTTTATCAATATTCCGTTACAAGGTACACGTCCTATAAAATATAATAAAACCGTACGCCTTGATAGACGCGGGACTGGCGAATTTACGTACATTTTACTGATGTGTTTTTTAATCTGTACATTTTCTGTTACCGATCAAATATCCCCGAGTGACCCCCGCCAATTCCAATTGTTTCTTTGTATTGGTTTCACTACGATTTGTGTTTTTATTTATTTAATTACTTCCGTGTGTTGCACAACCTTTCTACCAGAAATCTTGCTCCGATTTTTTGAAATGTAGCATTTTCCCTGAAAGAATTTTCGATCTTGGTGGTGCTTGAGGAGATCATTTTTGATGTTTGCTCTTAGTAAGTATGTGTTCTTAATAATTGAATACAACTGGAAATAATACGTAGGAACAACCGGAAAATACGAGGTGTGACAATAAAATAACGAGACTTTTTGAATAAAAGTTGTTTATTTTAAAAATGTTATAATTTAATGATTATCACCTTCAAAGTACCTTCCCTCAGCATCAATACACTGTTGCATACGTCGCTGCCATTCTTGAAAACATTGTTGCCAATTGCTTTCATTCAGCCCTTTTAGAAGTTCTGCCGTTTTCATTTTTACGTCATCAACTGTTTGAAAATGGGAAAAGAAATAAGAAGGAAATAAGAAGAAGTCACAAGGAGCAAGGTCTGGCGAGTACGGGGGATGTTGAAGTACAGAAATTTTTTTTTCAGTTAAAAAACGTTGAATTGAAAATGCACTGTGAGCTGGAGCATTGTCTTGGTGAAGAACCCAGCCATTTTTCCATAGATTTGATCGCTTCTTTCTGACACGTTCTCTTAATTTAATTAATACCTCTTTATAATAATATTGATTAATTAATTTTGTCGATTTTTTCAACGTTTTCGTTTGTTGAAGACGTGGTAGGACGTCCAGAACGATCATCGTCTTCGACGTCCTCCCTTCCACTACAAAACCGTTTGTGCCATTCAAAAACACGAGCTCTTGATAAACATTCTTCACCATAAACTTCACATAACATACGAAACGATTCCGCGGCAGTTTTTTTTAATTTAACAAGAAATTTAATGTTAACACATGTTGTTCGATTTTTATATCTAACATTTTTCGGCAGTATAGTCGAACTCGCACTAATAACAAGGCTACTAACGTATAAGAAAATGAATCGATGCCATCAGTGTTCATAGTACTTTTAGATAAGTGTTTTCTAATCATATTTCAATAATCGTTTTATAGATAACGTTAATAGTTTAGGTTTTATTCAAAAAGTTTCGTTATTTTATTGTCACACCTCGTATATGGCAATAACGATTTATAGGCATTTTAAATTGTCGAGTATTTTAGTTATTATTTGGTATTTTGTGGATATAATTGGCTTGACTGAGGGAAAATGTTTGAAAGACGGCGCGGGGGAACCTACGCCCATTTTTAAAAAAAAACTATTTTTATTTTTTACTTCCAAAACACGCTTGACGTCGCCGGGGAACCTATGCCCATTTTACTTATTTATTATTTTTTTGTTACATTTTAATGAAATGCCCAAGTACGGTGTAATCTATACTTATTCATATCTAAAATTATTATTTTGAGTCACTTTCAAAACTCAAAAACCTAAGGGCGCCGAGGAGCCTATGCCGATTTTTTTTTTTTTGTTACTTTCAAAACAAATTGCAGACGGCACCGGGAAATTTCGATCAGGACCGTTTATTCTTCTTCTATATTATTTGAATTCACAAATATAAATATGATTAAAAAAATGTTGGACCAATATTTTCTATTTCTTCCATTAACATTAACATTTTAATAGAAGAATAAATCTATTTTCTGAATACCTATTATAGTAATAAGTTTAATAGAGTGGAAATAAAAATTTAAAAAAATGTGTTGGTGCCTAACCTAACCTAAATTTTTTTTTATATAGATTGTAGATTTAAACCCCCTCCCCCCTAGAGTCGGGGTAAATTTACTGGTAAAATCGTCATCTCTACGGATTAACTAAAATAATTATTATTGTATTAAATTATTATTTACTCAATTCTCAGGGAGGATCGGAAAAAATATTTCGAAATTTCGATCGAGAATAGCCTATAGGACGGACGAGAGAGTGAGATTGATGAACGAAATAATTTCCGGTATACAGGTGATCAAAATGTATACGTGGGAAAAAATGTTCGCGAAACTCGTGCACAACGCCAGAAAGTATAATGCGAACGATTACGAACTTTTTCTCGACGTCTTATATTATACTAAATTGTATATTAAATATTTTTGTTAAGGATGGAAATCCGAGAGGTCAAAGGAGCCATGATTATGAAATCCATCTTGAAATCGTACAGAGACGTCCAAACGAGATTAGCGCTGTTGATTAGTATTGTGGTGTACGTGTATATGGGGAATAAGATTAACACGCAAAAGGTAGCAAATAGTAAATTATAAATTATTTCAATATCGAAATGTAATTGTGTCGATGAAAAAAAAAAACAACCGCAATCGATTCAAATATACAGCAGTAATAAAATGTTTAGGTATTCGTCGTGATTGCGTATTATAATATAATAAAAATAACGACGTCGGCATTGCCCATGTGCTTTGAAAGCCTGTCGGAATTATTTACTTCCATCGACCGGATTCAGGTGAGTTTTAACGCGAAATATTTTAAAAAATATATATATATATATATTAATAATATATTAATATATTTATAATAATATATTTAAAAATAACCGTCGTTCATTTGTACGGAAACGATGATGAAAGACATTTTTGATTTCTGTTTTGTTGAAAGACATTTCTATCGCAAGAGGAAAAAGACGAATTCGCACCACCACCGAATCCGCAGCGGTGTTTACAACCGGAAAACGGCGAAATGGAAACCGCGACAAAAAACACGGGAAATCGAGAAAAACCAAACGGCATAGTCTTGTTAAACGCAACCGCCAGATGGACGGACGAACAATCGGAAAACACTTTAAACGATATCAATTTGTCGGTGGCGCCCGGCCGGTTGGTCGCAATTATCGGGTCCGTAGGAGCCGGAAAAGTAGGTATTTATACCTCTAATTAGGAGTAATACAGGGTGGAGCGTGGTCACTT
Source organism: Tuberolachnus salignus (assembly GCA_956483605.1). Taxonomy (NCBI): domain Eukaryota; kingdom Metazoa; phylum Arthropoda; class Insecta; order Hemiptera; family Aphididae; genus Tuberolachnus; species Tuberolachnus salignus. The sequence continues at coordinate 18,063,147 of OY101434.1, forward strand.
CCTTATCTGAAACTCTCGCAACTGAACGGCTATTTATAAATAGAGCGTTGGTTTATGGCTTATTCGAAAGTACGTTATCTAAGGTTTTTTGATATAACTAGTTCAGTATAAACAATGCAGTGGACAAAGCAAGAGCGCGCGTTCGCCGTGGACGCCTACTTTTCTTTCAGCCGTTCGATAATCGCAACTCAGCGTGCTTTCAGAAACCATTTCAATATCGCATCCGCGGGTCGTGTGCCAGATCGGAAATCGATTTGTTTGTGGGTGGACACGTTCAGGGATACCGGTAGTGTGCAGAACAAACATAATGGACTTTCCGGAACCGTCAGGACGCCAGAAAACATCGAAAGGGTAAGGGCGGCGATTTTGCCGAATCCCCTAGGCGATCTGCACACAAACATTCGGCTGCTTTAGGGATGTCTAGGCGCACATTGAGACGAATTCTTCACGAGGAACTTAATTTCACCCACACAAATTGGCAGTGGTGCAACAACTTAATCTACGCGATTATGTTGCGCGAAAAAATGCATGTGAATCTTTCCACGAGGCACATTTCCATATTTCAGGATGTGTGAACAAACAAAACATGCGATATTCGATCTCCACTAACCCGAAAGAACTTCACGAGCAGCCTCTACATACAGAACGTGTGACTGTTTGGTGTTCAATATCTATGCTGGAAAAAGTGAACAGAAATTTCAAATTCCGACTATCTCAGTGCATTGACGAGAACGGTGGCCACCTTCGAGATGTAGTATTTAAAACCTAATAAAATAAAACTTTAAATGTACCCCTAGAAGCCACCTTTCGGAAACATTTACTCCCCATCCAAACATAAACCCCGAACCCGAGCACTTAGATGTAGTTGCAACCTTTCTCAACAGCCCCTTGCCTATGTCTCTCCCTGCAAAGCATACAACTCCAAATGAACTAAAATATATAATAAATAAATTAAAAATAGGGAAATCACCTGGATATGATCTAATTACAAATAAAATAATTCAACATCTGCCAAAGAAAACACTAATACTCCTTACATTTATCTATAACTCGATGCTGAGACTCTCCTATTTTCCTTTAACATGGCCGATAAGTCTACTTCCCACTTTGGCAAAGTTATTTGAAAAAATTATCGTAAAAAGAATAAGGCCAATAATAAACTCTCAAAACATTATACCTCACTCGCAATTTGGCTTTAGATCTCAACACTCCACGGTACACCAAATCCACAGAATCTTGGACAAAATAGCAATCTCATTCGAAAATAAAAACTACTGCCCCGGTGTTTTCCTAGATACTGCCCAGGCTTTCGACCGAGTGTGGCACGACGGCCTTCTGTATAAATTAAAACTTTTCCTTCCTGCACCTTACTATCTACTAATTCATTCTTACCTCAGTGATAGGTCATTTACCGTCAGACTTGGTAACTCGACCTCTTCCTACTTCTCAATTCAAGCCGGAGTCCCGCAGGGGAGTGATCTCGCCCCTGACTTATTCAACATATACATATCGGATATTCCCAAAACAACAAACACAACTCTGGCAACATATGCCGACGATACAGCTATACTAGCTTCTGATATAGACCCCGTACAAGCCTCTCTAACTCTCCAAACACATCTCGACCTAATAAGCACATGGGCTACCCAGAGGCGAATCAAAATTAACCCTGAAAAATCTTCTCATGTAGTATTCACAACCCGTAAAAAAGACTCCCCGGCACTGAAACTTCAAGGAGAAGATATCCCCAATACCACACAGGTGAAATACTTGGGTATTATACTAGACAAACAATTAACTTGGGGCCCTCACTTAAAAGCAACACGCAAAACATTAAATACCCGTCTACACATGCTCTGTCCTATATTCAAATCCAAATTATCAATTCATGCAAAATCGACTCTATATAAATCCTTACTAAGACCTATATGGGCTTATGGTATTCAATTCTGGGGCTGCGCAAAATCATCCCAAACTCGCACCATCCAAGCTTTCTAATCAATAGTTCTACGTCTCATAGCTACAGCCCCTTGGTACGTATCTAACAAAGCGTTACACAAAGATCTCCGGTTTGATACTGTTGACCAGTTAGCCAAAAAATATTACTCAAAATTTCACTCTAAATTACAGCACCATCCAAATCCTCTCATCCAGCATTTATCTTCAATTACACTCCCTGAAAACCCCCCACGCCGTCTCAAAAGACGCTGGTGTCGAGATCTATTAAACTAATTTAAATTTCGCGTTCTGCAGGGTTCTATCACTGGATAGCCTCCCTCGTCAAGCAACCACGTTATTGTCATTTTTTTTTCTCTATGTACAAAGTTATTCTATTTACTTATTGTGTTTTTTTTTTAAAATACAGATTGTAAGTTTTTCTAATAAAAAAAAAAAAAAAAAAAATGTACCCCTATACACAGAAAAAATAATTAAATCAATATTGCCGATACTTTTTGTATTATGATTTTTTTTAAAATAAGGAAGTAACCACGACCCGCCCTGTAATATCACTTGTGTTTCGTATTTATATTAAACATTTAATTTCGATTTTTAGAGTTCGCTGTTACAGGCGATTTTACGGGAATTGCCACTCACTAAGGGCAGCATTTCCGTCCGCGGCGTGGTTTCGTACGCGTCGCAAGAACCGTGGCTATTCAATTCTTCTATTCGGGACAACATCACATTCAGTTCGCCGATTGACGAAAAACGTTACTTACAAGTACGTCTACGAACCGTGCAATATATATATATATATATATACTAATATTGACATTTTAGTGTTCACGCCGCAGTTATTGTTACTCTGTTCATAATTTAGGTCATAAACGTTTGTGCGCTGGAAACCGATCTTCGTCAACTTCCGTATGGCGACAAAACCATTGTCGGCGACAAAGGAGTTTCGCTCAGCGTCGGACAGAGAGCGAGAATAAATTTGGCCAGGTCGATAAATAAATATATTATAAATAATAATAATTTTATTTATTTAATTATCACGTCGTGGTTTGCTATTTATATTCATAAAAGACGGTCGAAAGGCTCATATTGGTGGATGTTGTGGCGGCGTGATGCGATAAAAGATATTGTATATTAAAACGTGTAAAGCGAGAAGAAACATTAAAACGATTAACCCAGAGGCATCAACAATTAGATAATGAAGAAAAAAAATAGTTATGCCGTTGTCTGCTGTCTACAAGATACGGAGATTGAGTTTTGCACAAATCTGTGTTCGTGGGGCAGGGTATTTTAAATTCATGGCCCACAAAGCTCGGGAGTTTACGTTGGGCGTGCTCAATGCCTCACACAGTGGCGTAATTGTGGGGCGGGTAAGAGGTAAGAGGGAGCACTTGCCTCCCCTGAAATTCTTGCGGGGGGGGGGCAAAGGCACGATTAATTTTAATGTTGAATATTGAAGCAAAACTTGAAACCGTCGAATAGAGGAGAATCGCCGACACTGTGAACAATATAAAAAACCGATATGAACCAAAGTTATGATTGAAATAAACTCTTTGTGAAAGACCGGCACATTAAATTGGCACGCTAACAAAAAAGTTGTATTCGTTTATAGGAGCCGTTTTAATATTTAAATTTACTTAAGTCGTCCGCTAGAAATTAAAAAAAGAAAGTATTTTTTAAATAATCTTTAGACTATTAAATTACGTTATTTTCCTAGAACGTTTAACTATTATCCAGCGCCACTGTTTAAGTCATTGGGTAATACAGTTGAATAAAGCTAAGGATTTACGTAATATTATTGAATTTATATAAACTCTTATTTATATGCGGCAGAGTAGGAACAAACGCGAAACCATAAGATTTCCCTAGTGTAATTTTCACTGTTATTTCATTCCAGGGCCATATACAGACAAGCGGATATTTATTTACTTGACGATCCTCTTTCGGCCGTCGACTCGCATGTTGGGAAACATTTGTTTGAAAAGTGTATCGAGGGTAAGATTATATACTGTACACAGCAGAACCCGTTTAAGATGTTCAAGTATTTCAAAAAAACAATTTAAATGCGAATCATTATTACGTATATGTATTTTACATTATTTACTTCAAAAATAATGATCGATTATTGTTGGCTTGGCGGTTTTGATGTTTTTAGAATAGAGGAAGTTTTCAATTTTATTAAGACGGTATAACTTTTTGTCAGAATCGTCGAAAGATGCGATAATTAATCTTCTCAACGTGATTGACACGGCTAGGCGCTTTTGTTACTGGGAGATAATCGGTGTTCTTTGGTATCTTTTTCCTCCATTAATCGGCCGATGAATTTTATCACTAATTATCTAATCAACGCTTCTGGTGCTACTCGTAGCGCGGCCGCCGTCAATTTCCGTATATCCAGCAAACTCCTCCGAATGAATATCGAACATGTCCGCCGATTTCCTCCGCGACGCAGTCATCCATCGCCCTTAACGAATTTCGCTTTCCGAAAATTATTTATTCATTATTCATAGTCATTAGTGAAAAATTCCTTTAAATTATTTTATATTAACAATCATTGATAAGAAGAGCGCCTTATCCGGGAACATAAAGCGAATTATCCGGAGCCGATTACTTGTCAAAAATCAAGTGACTCGTATACATGAGCGTATTAGGCGGGAAATCGTCTTAAGCGAGAGCGTCTTAAACGGGTTATACTGTACTTCAGAGACTTGAACCGGTACCGAAACAACCTATTCTGGAACCGTTTCCCGAAAAATATTTGAGAAGCGGAACCTTTATTGGAACCCATATTTCTCAATTCAAGAAACCGGAGCCGAAATTGGAACCTTTACAATAAAATACAAATATTATCGATAATTTTAAGTTCATATCTGTTCTAAGAAATAACTGTACACACACAACCGATTTTTTTATTTCGTTTTTTAAGAACTGTACCGGAACCAGAACCGAAAAATCGTTAAGGTTCCAGTCCCTGTTGTACATAAAATATTATAATATAAAATATGGCGTGTGCGTTATTACAATGTTTTTATAATATAGGTTACCTCAAAGACAAAACGTGTGTACTGGTTACGCATCAAATACAATACTTGACGAACGTGGACCGAATCATCATAATGGAAAAGGTTGATCATCGTAACTATACGGCCCGTACGAATTTAAACAAAGAATTAATAATAATTTATTTCTCGTCGCTATAATCCGCAGGCGAATATAATAGCTGACGACTCGTACCGGCAACTCCAGTCGGACAGATTAGATTTGTTCAAATCTTTCGGACAATCGGAAGATACCAACGATAAGGGAACTGCCAATGGAAAAACCAGTTCTCGAGGTTTAGATAACGGCGGCGGTATCCGTCGCGCACCGTCGCTTCAACAAGTTTCCGCGCGAAGCGCTCCGGCGGAACCGCCGGCCAATGCATCGGAAATTCATACTTCCAGTAAAGTTTCCCTCAAGGACTATATCTCGTACGTCTCTGCCGGCGGAAGTGCTTGTAAACTGTTGTTCGTACTGTTCATCAGCGTTTTCGCTCAGATATTGTGCACCGGCGAAGAATATTGGATTAGCTATTGGTACCAACCACTCGAACGACTATGCCATTATTGTATTTCGATTAACGATAATTCTTGATTACAGGGTGAACCTGGAAGACAATGTTTTCCGTAGTGCAAGCGACGAACGTGCGGTAGTTAATGGCACATTGACGATAGAGGAAACGCCTAACAACCCTACGTCGTTGTTGCTATGGTGGTCCGTTTCACATACATTTTGCCTTACTGTTTATATCGTGTTAAACGCAATGATCCTGTTAGCTGTCTCGATCAGATGTGTTTCTCAAGTATTGTTTTTTACGGAAGCGTCTATAAATTTGCACAACAATATGTTCAGCGCCGTAACCAGGGCCAAAATGTATTTCTTCTATACGAATTCGTCGGGTAATAATGACGATGTTTTTATATATATAACTAGTTGATAATATTTACAACCTTGTTTGTACCGATCATTTGTCCTTATTTTGTTTTTGTTTGCGTTTTCCCAGGACAAATTCTAAATCGCTTTACCAAGGACATTGGACTCATTGACGAAAGTTTACCAGGATATGTTATGGACGCAATGGCCGTAAGATCCAGAACATGACTTTAAGTGTCCAGTGTCACGCATTATAATAATTATGTTTTTTTTTGTACGCTACAGGTAGGATTCTTACTCATGACGACTGCAGTCGTGGTCATGATAATCGACGTTCACCTATTGATACCCGCATTGATCATCGGAGTGTTCTGTTACTATATGGCGGTTTATAGTTTGTTTATGATGCGCAGTATCCAACGATTGGAAGCGGACTGTAAGTCTGTGAAAACGCGCGATGCTTTATAATTCGCATGTAATTTTTTCTCTAATTTTACCGGCAATAAATATTCTAGCCCGAAATCCCGTATTTGCGCATTTGAACGAATCGCTACAAGGCATAATAACAATAAGAGCGTTTGGAGCTGAAGAAATCGTGTCCAGAACGTTCAGCGACCATCAAGTAAGTCAAACTAACTGCCTCTTTCGATACAATCATGAAAATAATTGGACGGCCATTCCAATATGATCAAATGTCGCTTTAACTATTGTAATTATTACTTTTGTAAGAACAAAGTTACGACAGCACTAAGGCTAGGTACTGTCTACTACCAAATGTGTCAGTTAGAAAAATTAGTACTTATTTATCTTATTTATTTCTAGGATTCAAATTCGTCTATTTGGTATTTAACAATTGCTTCGAGTCATGCGTTCGGTTTTGTAATCGATATATCATGCCTTATTTATTTAAGCTTTTTAATATTAATCTGTTTAGTTGTACATAACGGTAAGAACGCCCAAAAACCGAACGAAATAAATCGTTTAAATTATCTTTATTGTTATTTTTTTTTTTATATATATTACAGATACGAGTGGAGGAAACGTCGGACTGATTGTAACTCAAACGATGTGTTTGATTGGAAATTTGCAGTGGGGAATAAGGCAGTGTTCGCAAATAGAAAATCAAATGACATCTGTCGAAAGAATATTGGAATATACCAATTTACCACAAGAATCCGTTCTCGGTTCTCCTCTGAGTAAAATAAAAAACAAAATATTCTATATACAGACGCTGAAATGATTTTTCACTTTGTTAAGCCTAAGCCTAATTTTTTTTTTCTTAGATAAAAAACCACCAAAAGAATGGCCCGACGTAGGCAAAATTGTGTTTCAAAAATGCAGTCTTCGCTATAGTTCAGATTCGCAATACATTTTAAAAAACATCAACATTACAATTCGGCCAATGGAAAAGGTATTTTAAAACGCAATTGAATAATAGTCGAGTGTTGGTACAGCGCACGTGTAACTATATCGAATTTTTAGGTAGGAATAGTTGGCAGGACTGGCGCGGGAAAATCGTCGTTAATAAACGCGTTATTCAGATTGGCCCTGAACGAGGGCGACATTATCATCGACGACTTAGAAATCCACGGATTGGCGCTCGACGATCTGCGATCCAAACTCTCGATCATTCCTCAAGAACCGGTATTGTTTTCGGGAACGATGCGGACAAATCTGGATCCGTTTGACGAATTCCCCGACCACGTTCTATGGAACGCTTTAGATGAAGTAAATTTTAGTGGTTTTGTTTTTTGTTTTTATTATGTATCAGGGTTCGCAAGCAATCGTACGATTAACGTATTATTATTATTATTTCAGGTACAACTAAAATACATTGTGGAAAATTCGCAGAGCGGTTTGAATTCGAAGATATCTGAAGGAGGCGTCAATTTCAGTATTGGTCAAAAGCAGTTGGTGTGCTTGGCCCGGGCTATAGTGCGACGTAACAAAATCCTCGTACTTGACGAAGCTACCGCCAATATTGATTTAACGTAAGTGCATTGCGTGTATTGTAACCAGTGGTGGTTTTACCGGGGTAGGGGGGAATTAAACGGAGAGAAAAATAAAACTGAGAAGAAAAAAATAACGGCGCCTATTGGTATGTTTGATTAATATAATTGTACCTACCTAGATTTTTAATTTGAATTTAATTAAAAATGGTTAGGTTACAATTTTTGGAAACATACAACGCGAACACGAACGCGTCGTATAAACGAAGAATATTTTTTAACTAACGGCGGTTCTCCCGTTTATTCATCGCCTCCTCGGAAAACGATTGTCAAAACCGCCACTGGTTTTTCGCCATCGGTTTTATTTAATTACAGGGACTGTAACCGGAACCGAAAGAACAGGTTTTGGAACAAGTCCCCGAAGAAAATTTGGGAACTGGAACCTTTATTGAAATCCATAGTTCTTAATTCAAGAAACTGGAACCGGAATTGAAACTTTTTAAATAATTACACATTTTTGCGATTTTTTTTTTTTTTGGTTCTCATCAGTTCTAAAAAATAACTTAATATTTTAACCTCCTGGCGGTCGCGCCCGCAGTGTTTACACCGCGCCTTTAGGAAAAAAACTTTTTTTTTTTTTTTATTTATAATTATCGATTAGATTAGAAGACCCTGGCTATTCCTACACCATATATTTATAAACTTATTGCAATAGTTATCAATTTTATCTGTACACTTGGAGTCACTAGTAATTAGTCGTTAAGCATTACGACCACAGTGTAAGGTAAGTAAAAGGTAACAAGTGACTATAACGAAACCGAAGAAGACGAAGAAGGTTTTTTTTTTTTTTTAACTGAAAAGTAACCAGAACCGATAAAATCATTAGGGTTCCAGTGCCTGTTTAATTGCAATAACCGTTATTTTCGTTTGCAGGTCCGATACGTTGATTCAAAATACTATAAGAAATAAATTTCGATCGTGCACCATACTGATAATAGCTCACCGGCTAAACACGATTATGGACTTGGACAAGGTGATTGTCATGGACGCCGGTACGGTGGTCGAATTCGATCATCCTCATAATCTGTTAAAAAACGTAAACGGGTTTTTTTACAAAATGGTCGACCAAACGGGACGGGACACCTCAAAAATGTTACGCACCATGGCGGCGGAGGTACAGTTTACCCCCTTAACACGAGTTTGCGTATTATATTTTTGGGGACACATTTCGCATTAGCGACAAATTGAAATCTATTTTTAATAATTTTCAGACGTATTATAAATCCTCGAGTACGGCGTCGGATCATCCAACTGTTGGCGCCGATCCAAAAACGCCGGCAAACGAATGATTAAATTAAACTATTTCTGTTTCACACATTTTTTTTTTTTTTTATGTATATCCGTCATTGGATATTTTTTTATATATAATTACAAAAAAAAACCGAGTTCCAAATATACGTTTCTATATTGTGTATTACGAACATATAATAACTGATTTATAACAATCTCGAGTGAACGCTACACCAAAACGAGAACGTAACCAACGCTCTAGAGATGGCGTTGTTTGTCGCATCGCTGCCGTCGCGGCAGGCCGTGGCCACGCCCATTATCGTAGCACATTAGGCTGGGCGCACACGTAAAGAGCAAAACTGCACCGAGCTGCGCGGAACATTTCGTTCCAAACGGCTCGGGACAAATTCCGTTCACGCTGACAAAACAGAACAGAACGAGACACAATAATTCTGGATTAATTTTTCTTATTAAACACCAGTCGTCAAGATGAGTTAGCCCGACGAAGACGACGTCATTGTGCCGCTTATGTGGCAATTTTTATTAAATAGCGAAAGCAGTAAAAAAAAAAAAAAACCGCAAAATTTGGATGGGTGTTATAAACAAAAAAAAAAACCGGTTAGAAAATAATACGATTTTGGCCGAATTACGTGAAGACGAGTTTAAATTCGAAAATTTCACTCGCATGAGTTCAGCCAATGTGAGGTTGAACTCAATCATGAGTTCGACTTCATGTAGATTTTCTTAAATTGCCATTTTAAATTAATATGATATAATTTTTGTATTAAAATAACGTGTTCGGTAATATACTAAGTCGTAAAATAAACAAGTGACTTTGGTTTTTGTATTTTGCTCGGAGCGACAATAGAACCGGACCGATCAAGACCGAACATGTTTTGTTTTGTCTTGTCGAGTGTTGATAGTGACGGATTGGTGTGCGGTGCGTCAATTACTTTACACATGTTCTAATGATGTCCAAACAGCTCCGAGCTGATCCGAGCAGTTTTGCACTTTAGGTGTGCGCCCAGCCTTACGGCCAAAAATATTTAATAAAATAGAAATGGTTACATTAGAACTTTTTTTTCGCTCGGTGAAGAACCGAGAAGGATACAGGTAGCGTTATTGTTTGTTCGATATGACCAACATATCGAAAGTTATTCAAGTATGATAAACGTAAAACATGTTATATTTTTAAAAAAAAAATCATAACTTTTTTTTTTTTATCGCTACGACACAGGAAATATTATCTTCCGTATTATGTAAAAATTTGGCCAGACAGGAGGACTACAGACCGAGTGGTTCTTGTCCACGCAAAACGGGTTTTTCTAACAATTTGATCGACTTGTAAATGTTCGGATTTACTCTTGTTTAAATTTTAAAAACGGCCTTCGAGTCTTAATCATGAGTGTTTATCGTGTAATCGTGAAATATGTTCAAAAAACGTGTTTACGTAAAAAAAAAGGACTAAAATACAAACCGACTTTTTGAATTTTGAACGTGTTACGATAATTAATGACGACAACATGTGGGCAATTTGTATTGCTCGATCGAGACGCAATGTGTTCAACGTCGAGATGTGGTCATATTTTTACAACTAAAAATAGCCGTGATTTTTTTTACGTAAATTAATGATTATCTGTACGCACGCACGTTGTTGCCTGTATGAAATGGGGTTCTTTAATTTTCATCATTAGCTGTTTTACGGTAAATCGTACTGTTGTCGAGCTATTTTCGACACGTCGTAATCGAGTTCGAATACGCGCGAGCGCCGACGTCGTACTTTTTAGTATATGCAACTTTGCTAGCACACGCGTAGTGGTAATATATTTAATAATAATAATAATTTGACTTTTTTTTTTTAAATAATATATTAATGGTTTAGGTTACGGACAATTTCATTCCGCCCCGGCGAAATCAAATTCTTCTCGTTTCGTCCCATTTTCGGATCTCAAATACAATGTCAACCCGGTTCGCGGATAAACGATACATTAAAAATCGCTAATATCGCCGGGAATATAAAATTTTATTTTTTTTTCATTTTTTTTCTACTTGCCTAAAACCTGTGCGACGATAATCACTATCGTGATGCACACGAAATTCGCGACCACGACAGTTACTATAATCGTCGTGTGACCGTACACGAGTATAGCCAGTTCCGCACGATAATAGTAACTATCGTGATAGAAACTATTGCGAAGACGGTATTCTATCAAAAAATTTCCATAGGCTATTCGGAATAAAAATCACATAAAATACACATCGTATGAAAACCGAATAGAATCGATTAAAACCAAAATATTTTCTTTGTTTTTATCAGATATGCCTCGCACGATTAATTTATTCAGCGAATTACAAACAAATTATCACTTATGGTAATAAATAAGTATTTATGGACGTTTAGATTCGAGAATTACAGATGTCGCGTATTTAGCGTACTGTTTAATTATATCGGCAAATAATCATTATTATTATTATTTATTACTATTGAGCGCTGATAAAAAATAAAATAAAAAAGTCACAATACACGATGTCCATTGTGAATTATAATAATATCACGTACAAGTCTTCGTAATATGTAATGATCTAATCGAATGTGAAACTAGTTCCTATAACGGGACTCGTAATAATTTTTAAATCAGTAACAAGGCTGTACGCGAATATTAATACTCGTAATTGTCTACAAGCCGGTGAAATTGAAAATTTGTAAAAATTTTATTTACGTTTCTGACCGATTTAAAATACCAATCGAAATCACAATTGTATTGCCCCTGCCCTCAATCTCTCTCTATCTCTCTCTCTCTCTAGAGTTATGTTGTTCGTGTATACGATTATGATTTTTATTCTTAAATCGTATCGGTATGTCTCCGTTAAAATATTGCCGTCGGGACTGTTTAGTTGAGACGGACAACAAATGTCGTCTGAATTTAACCGAATGGACTCGTATAGGACGTAAATTTCCGTTTTTTCTTCGGGCGTTATTTCCTCGACAACAGATGGAATTTCAATAGAAACGTCTGCTAAAGTGCGACATTAACAATAAAACAAAATGATAGTACATGTGGAGGTTGCTCTAGCGATAGTTACTATCGACGATACCGCAACTATCACGATAGTGGCCGTTATTGCGGGCAAAATTATTCGTTTACCTAATAACAACTGGTTACCGCCGAGGAGGAGAGAGGTTAAACACTGAGAACGGCCATCAAAATCAAAATAAAAATAAAAAAATTATAATAATAATTACCGTCGTTTAATAATTATAATATACGGATAAGTTGTGCAATATGTAAAACGACCGTTGACAATGATGAGTCATCGACACAAGGAAAGTGATTATTTTACAACGTTAAATGGCAATTTTAATAATATTACAAGAGTATGGGTGTTGTTCTGACGAATCTTGCATGCTATTACAATCAATAACGATAGATTTTATTGTATAAATGTATGTAAATATTTATAATGGATATATATATATATTAAATCAATGAAGGTTCCATTCGTATTGAAAATACAAATTTAAGTAAAATAAAAATACCATCGGATTCATTTTTTTTCTTCCCCTATATCAGAGGTTCTCAACGCGGTACGCGGAAGGCTCGTAGTTGGTACGCGAAGACATTTTTTTTATTACTATTTGCATTCAATATTATTTAGATTATAGTCGGGTGAATGAAAAGTGGCCGCTGGCAATATGATAGGAACCTTTTTTTTTTTCGATAAGCCATGGGTTCTCAAAGTGAATCACGTAAAGCGCGATTGATGACAACAGCGGCATCAGCGGTCACTTTTCATTCACCCGACTATAGTTTAGTTTATTTGATATTAGCTAATTTTATCAAAATAATATTTAATGTCCATGACATGGGATTTGTAATCGTAGCAATTTAGAATTTTAGATAATGATAAACTCTATAGTTTATTATAGTTCTTATCGATAAATTCTTATTTGAAAAAATAAGTACAGAAGTAGGCTCGATATTCAAAGTGACTTAAGAGTGAAAATTAGTTCCATTCAGCCTGATATTGTTGTCTTTGTACAAAATAAACAACAACAAATATCACATTAATTTTATTATTATTTATATTTATTATTTTTTTTTTTATTAATTTTAAATTTGTAATTTAAAATTTAAATATATTACGATCTTTTTACTTTCATAAATATCAAATAATAAAAAGAAATGAATGAATAATAAAAATATACGCTAAAAAAATATGACTCTTAATTTAGTTTTAGAATTGAGGTGGTACGCGTATTGATTATAAAAGTGTCTGATAGTACTCCATGATAAAAAGGTTGGGAACCCCTGCACTATATGATATAAAAGCGATAATATTTCCGTTATTCACGAATATATTAACATAGGTCAACTAGTGTAACATTCAATCAGTCGTTCTAATTGAATTGTTGTTGGTAATCACCTTTTTTTTCCCCCTAGGAAATTAAATTCCCAATAATTTTTATATTAAATATTTGTTCGTATCTTCAGAACCGATCGACTCGTATAATAACCGTAAAGAAAAAAAAAAATGATAATAATAATTTTTAATGTTTTTTTGGTTTTTCCGTCTGTGAACAATTTTTTGACCAGCACCTATCGAAAATTGTACATGAACATTCTCGCAGCGTTTTATATGTGGCCGGCGTAAAAGCGAATGTTTTTTTTCTATTTTTCATATCGTTTTCTTGATAATAGGGAAAAACGGACAAATTGACACAATAACGGTTTTTTTTTTTTTTTTTGGCCTTAATTCAGTTTAAAACAGCCATTGAAATGACTCCCTGAATATATTTATTATATTTGAACTTTCTAGACTGGTGTTTTTTGAGTCGTTGACAGGTATTTGAAAATGTTGCTATTTTTAATCTTATTCGTTTTTATATGAATACGATTTGTTTGGTTTTTAAAAAATGATCAGAAATTTTGATACGAGGTTTACCATAAATTGTTGGTCTGATGACACTATAAAAATATTGAAATTCTGTAGTCGCGTGTTTTTTTGTTTTTTTTCTAAGCTTTTTAAGTGGAAATCGTAAACATTACAGAATTTTGCCTATCTATCTAATACAGTAAAACTTCCATATAACGAAGTCTCATGGGAAACAAAAAAAATTCGTAATACAGAGAAATTCGTTAAATAGAATTACATGCATTTTTTTTTCATATGTATCAATTTTTTAATTTCTTATTTTATATTTTATATTTTATATTACAAATAAACATAAAATATCATATTATACCTACATACATATTATTATTTTTTAATCTTAACTGTAAATAAATAATCAGTGAGTTTCGTTTGTTTATTATTTTTATCAATTGTACTGTTTTCGTAAAATGTTTGGATTTCATTGAGTTTAAAAAAAAATTTCATCCGAAACATTTGCTTGTTGTCTAAAACCATTTCTCACAACAAAAAAGGCGTTTAGTATCTCTTTTTCTGCGAGTGTGTTTATTATTCTGCATGATCTCCTTCGATTTCATCACATTTTGTACGATTACGTTTATGTCAGTTTGGAACTGCAGCCAAATTAACCGGCTTGCCTATCAATGTCTTATCTTTATTGGAAACAATAAAATCGTAGGTATTTTTGAACAATATTTAATATTCGATAGTGACAAAGTTTACAAAAACAGGTTTGTTGTCGAATAGTTTATTCGTTATACACAAACATCATATTCGTTATACAGAGATAAATTTGCGCATGATTAACAATCTAGGTAATGGTTCTCAAAAAAAAAAATTCGTTAAACAGAAAATAGGAAGATAGCCATTTCATAGGGTTAATTATTTTGATAAATGTTCACCTTCAACTTTTCAAAATCATAAACCTCGGTGATATATGTAACATTAAATTATGCGCTATTTTTCAGTAATCTAAATACAATTTCAAATGTGTTTTGAAATATTATCTCATATCGTTGTCTAATGTGTTAGGTTTGTTTTTGAAGCACTGTTGTGTAATATTGATACACGAATTGTCTGTAATCTTAAAAATGTTTTTAAAAATCTCAACGCCGATAACGTGATCTTCGTACTTTTTAGCCGCGAACCTCTAATATGTTTGTAATAAAGAAAAGTAAAATTTAATGCTGAATATCACAAGAGTAATCTAATTGTATATACGAATAATAATTATTGCTAATAATCAATAAAGAAATAGGGAAAAGTAAAATTTAATGCTCAATATCACAAGAGTAATCTAATTGTATAGTGTATAGTCATGTATATACGAATAATAATTGTTGCTAACGATTAATAAAGAAATAGGGACAAGTAAAATTTAATGCTGAATATCACAAGAGTAATCTAATTGTATATTGTATAGTCCTGTGTATACGAATAATAATCGTTGCTCATAATCAATAAGGAAATAGGGAAAAGTAAAATTTAATGCTGAACATCAATAAGAGTAATTATAATTGTAAATTGCACCGCCCTGTATATACGAATAATAATTGTTGCTGATATAGTACAAATGATATCATAATATTATCGTAAAGCGAGACTGTAATTAACGATAACATACGCATAATGCGTTACGGACGCAATACCATGTAACCTCGGTCGAATCGTATTAGTCCGACGCCACGATGATCGTAGACGGAATCGGTGCACCGAAAATACCGCATAGTCTGCCTACGAATTCGTTACGTAAACGCTTAATAATATACCGCCTACTTTGTGTTCGTTATTCTGTATGACAAGTGAATTTTTTGTTGTTTTTTTTTTTTTTTTTTCAAAGATTCTTCGTCATCGTAAGTACTTAACCGCGTAGATTATTTTACGTTCCACTGTCGGCGCCGCGTTTAGACATTTTGCGCCTTTTTTTTTTTTTTTTTTTATTAAAATGTATTCCCCACGATTCCCTCTCCGAACTAAAAAGTCGAGCGCACACATCTTGCGCCCCGCATATATTCCGTCGTACAAGTCATTTCGTTTTTTTTTTTTTTTTTTTTACATCCTTTACGTACTTACCGGATCATATTAAATATATTACGTACATTACTGTACATTGTCTTATGTTTAGTACATAATTTCGATTGTAATTTTATTATTATTAAAAAAAAAAGAAAAAAAAGTACCTAATATGCAAATGGAGCACATAATGTTTTACAAAGTTAGTTTGTTGGTAGTTTAATTAATAAAAACAAATTCCTAATAAGCAATAGGTAATAATATTTGAAACTATGCATTTTGAAGAACCGGTATAAATCGGCGGAACCCTTATTTTATAATTTTAAGAAACGATTTATTTTTATGTTTTAAAACCAAAACGGAACCACTACCGAAAAATTCATTAAGGTTCCTGTTCTGAGTGATACGTCTGTAAAAGGATACAGGACCCAATTTCCTATCGATCGCCGAAAATAGCTATTCATGCGATGAATGCATATTCCCGTTAAAAATTCGATAGTTATTTGGATTTCAAACATACCCTAAATTATTTTCACTTCTGAAAGTTTGAAAAATTCACAACGAATACAAAAATATTTCGGCTAACAAATTTTCGAACCACCTTACAAATTTGACACTCCCCGGGACGGTTGTGACTATCGCCCCCTCTAAATGCGACTCCACCTATTATATAATACATTATAACGAGTTATAGCGGTCGGAGATAAAATTTAGTTCTAATTTTAAACTCCTAGTGTATAATACAGTGACGGGTTCATATTTTGGTTTCACTGAAATGTATGTGTTTTCTCCCGAAAAAACATTTTTTCGGTTAGTAAAGACCGGATTTTTCAACCGACCATTGATTAAACCAGAAATTAGGTTCTGGTTCCTATTCGGTTGTTCAAAATAAATAATAAATCGGTGCCAGTTCTGGTTAATACCGGTTCTTAAAAATGCATAGTATCGTATAGTATCATTACCTATTGCTTATTAGCAATTTGTATTTTAATCATAAAACTACTAATAAAATAACTCTATAAAACATAATGAGCTGTGCACATGTTGTTTATTAGGTACTTTTTTTTTTTTTTTTTGTAAATATATAAACTACCCTATTCCATGAGAGAACCGGGACCGTCTCTCGACCAAAATTGGTCGCCGCCGCGCATCCCCCACTCAAAAACATCAAATTTATACATCGTTTTGGCGGCAGAAGTCGCAGCACGTTGGCCGTCGGCAACGTGCTGTTGTTTATACGTAGCGACTGAAGAATCTGCTTTTAACGTGTTCCGTTCCACTGTATTTTGCATTAAATTAATTTGAACTTTATCGTTTTTTTTTTTTTTACTATTTCGTTCTGTATTTAATTACAAAAAAAAAATGAAATACGAACTAATTTACGTAGCTCATTAATTTCGCCGACCGCGACACTTCAATTCAATTATCAATTGTAAATTACTACGCGCACGACGTATGCCGGAGCCCGATAAAGAGGTCGTTAACGGTAACTGTCGACAATTTTCGACTGCGTGGAGGGGATTTCACAGGCGGGCGAGCCGGTTGAAGATCATTCTACATGTGCGAAACGGTCTCGTTCTCTCGTGGTATAGGGTGTACGAACCTAGCCTAACATGATAACTCGTACGTGTGACTGTGTCTGTGTGGTTTCAATTCCAATAATGATAAAACAAACTCCTGCGCACAATACGTTAACCAAATGCAGTATCGATTATTGCATAAATATTTTCAGAGTAACCGATTAAATGTGGACAGAATTTAAAATCTCTATAAAAAGTTACATTATATTTATTTAGTGAAATAATTTTTTTTTTATTTATCGAATACACGACGAGTTAATCCCTTTTTACATTATATCTTGTGTTTTAATACTTGCTCGTTTTGTTACACGTGTAAACTAATACATTTTTTTTGTTTTAATTACTTAGAACGAGAACATAATATTATCAGTAAATAACGCGAGAACTTGTTTACAATTTTTTTTTTTTTTTTAACCGTCGACAATACAACGTCGCATACATTATGTACAAGTAAGTTGGAAAAAGAAAAAAATGATCCGGTAACATGAATAAACATAATAATCGTTTTTTTTTTTTTTTTTTTTCTATATTTATATATTTCAAGATTAATCGCAGATGCCGACGAAGTAAAACGACCTAAAAATCCAAGAGCCACTGCGAATATTTTCGAAATTCTATCGTTTAGGTAAATCGACAAAACGTTCGCGCGCGTATTTAATTTAGAAAAAATAATAATCGAATAAAATGTTGTTTTTATTTTTTTCGTTGCGGTTCGCAGCTGGTTGTTGGACTTGTTCAAAACCGGACGAAAAAGAACTCTAGAAGAAACCGATTTGTACACAACGTTGGACGATCACAAGGCATCGCCGTTGAGCTGCGAACTAGAAAAGTGTTTATATATTTTACAATGTTATTACTGTGTTACTGTAACGGTTTTCGGTTTATACATATATCGTCCGATTTAAGGGCATGGACAAACGAGCTGGCCGAGGCGGTAAACAAGAATCGGAAGCCCAGTTTGTTAAGAGCGCTGATCAAAATGGTCGGTACAGACGTGGCGTGGTACGGAATATTACAGTTCATCAACGAAATAGTGTTAAGGTAAAAACCGAATTATTTATCGAGACAACTACAATCGTTACATAATTATTCGATAAATAATAACTACTACTCGAGTATTAAAATATAAATATTTGAATTGTACTAAAAGACGGTAATTACGTTTCTTCGGAGGTTTTTTTTTTTTTTTTTTTTTGTATAGGCAGGCACACGATATTTTTTAAGTGTTCCACCGAACCGGGGGCGTAATTAAGGGGGGCGAGTGGCGAGGGGAATAAGTCAGTAATAAGCAAGTGGCCTATCGTTAAGTAATATATAAACATAATGTAAAAAAAAGATAAATAATATAAACTATAAATCGACCGATAACAGCAATAGTATAAGCGATTACAGGGTAATATCTAAGTTTTTCGTTCAATCGATGGCTTCAAAGGGTCGCGTTGAAGATATCCTCGAAATTTCCGTGAACATTCTCTTAGGGCACTCAAGCCCTAAGATATCTTCTATATTTTGTTTGGAGTCACCGCAGTCATAGCTTGGGTTGACATGGACACTCGATTAGATATTAAGTTCATTGTATATATTGACAATTTTGACGTTTCGACTTTCGATTTTCATTGACTTTATCAGACAATATTTCAAAACACTACAATGCTATTAAATTAGTTTAAAAAAACCACGAAGTAAAAATAAAAACGTCGAAACGTCAACATTTCCAGAAGATAAACTCGATAAAATTGGATAAAATAAATTAAAAAGTTATTTTTTACCAAATAATGATTATATTTTGTAGTCATTATCCGCACGAGTCATATAGGAAAAAAAAAAAATAGTTTGATTATTTTACCACGACTTTTCGGTCCGAGTCCGCTTGTGTTTTTTTTTTTTTTCTTATCGCGGCTGCCAAATTCACCCGATCCCATTATTTAATCGGATCTCGAACAGTGGCGTCGGTACGACTTTTAAACCGCGAAGGCTGAACCAAAACGTTTCGTTTAAATCATTTTGACCGAAAATAACGTGATTTAATAATCTAAAAATTATTTCAGAAATATATATTTATTTATTTTTTATTTTTATTAGCGAATAGTTGAATTAAACATATTAAAAATGTTCCTATTTCAATAATAAACGCTCGGATTTATATATGTCAAAAATGTTTATTTTTGTTTTAAATCATTTGTCCATATATCGTTTATAGAATGCCAACGGTTGTTCGATCGTTTCGGGTTTTGTTTCAATATTTAACCGGCAAATCGCGGGGGAAGGCTGAAACCAATATATTTTAACGGTGGGAGCTTAGGGGATCCTCCGGGTATGGGATTTTCCCGTGTGGGCGATTGCCTCTATTTCCATCGTCGTTCCAGCGCCCCGGGTCTTCGATTCTGTCGAACAATTAACAAATAATAATTGTTATTATTATTACTATAGAAATGCCCGCGACACGGTCCAAAGAGGAGGTTTGGTTTCCCTCCTCTACGGCAGTGGTCGTCGTGCCATTGTTTTAAGTACAGTTTAGAGTAGTGGAATTCGTATATTTAAGAGGAGGCCGTCGCGGGTCAACGCGGCCGTCTTTGTATTGGTCATTTTCAGAGCGATTGAGAATTACCGAAATTGTGCCGGTTGCCGGAATTCGTGAAATCGACAGCCACCGGCCGCCTCTATATATATATATATATATATATATATATATATACGACGGTCTCTTATACGAAATCGACTATATTTTATATACTCTATAATGTTTTGTTTTTTTTTTTTCTTTTTATTAAATATTTATTATAAATGTTTTACAATAGAATTCCTCGGTCACTATTGTTCGGCGGAATATTGGCGTATTTCAATCCGGTCGAGAACAACCGTACCGATAAACCGCACGCGTTCGCCTACGCGGGCGCGTTAATTTTCAGCATGATGGCCGTCATCGTGGTCGGACGATACGCGCAAATTGAAATGGAACACTGCGGGATGAAAATACGCCTCGCTTGCTGTTCGATAATTTATAAAAAGGTTAAATAAGTTTTTAATAAAAAAAAAAAAAAGTGTATTACGATATCGATTAAGTGTTAACTTCTGTCGCGATTCTTTAATTTCACGTCGGCCATTAGTTTTGCTCCGTCTGTATTTTTTAAACGGTAACTCCGTTGTACGAAACATGTTCAAAACACCAAAAAATGTATAAAACTTCTTGAGATCAGAAAGTCAAACATTTATATATTATTTATTTTTGGATTCTGAGCTTGTAGAGATAAATTGATTGGTTTTACTGACGTCGTGCACGTGTGTGTGTGTGTGTGTGTGGTTTTTTATACAATAGAAATCTTACACTGATCGAACAACGACAGGTGAGTTTTTTTTGTACCGTCTTGGATCTAGTCGGTGCACCGTGTGAAAGTCGTTGTCCGGTTTTTCTTGTAGTTTCCTTAATATTTAGGAAAAACGTGAATGTTTACGCAATAACAACGCGGTTTTCTAGGTTTTTCTGTGCATACAACTTTTTCGGCTAACAGTTACAAACAATTTTCAATTGCAATTTATCCAAATACATGTTATAACCGAAATCCGCTCAGAATCGTTTTTTACGTACAGATATAAATTAAATTCCCATCTATATATATATACCCTACATTCCCAACTTCCCGTCAACAAAACAGTGGCCGCCCATGAATCTACTGTTTGAGAATTTATAATGGTATAAGTTGAAATATCGTTAGTAGGCGTTGCGGTTGAGCAACCATTCTCTCAAAAAAGATACGATCGGGCAAGTAACGAATTTGCTGGCTAACGACACCAGAAGAATCGATATGGTGTTCAAATTGTTGCACGTTATATGGATCGGTCCTCTCTCAACGATTTTCGCGATGTATTTATTATGGCGAGAAATTGGCGTGTCGTCGTTGTTCGGAGTGGTCAGCGTGCTCATGATTATCCCGTTACAAAGTATGAACGAAGATCCGTTAAAAACGTATTAAAATAATTTTGAAATCATTTTATTTCGCTTTCAGCGGTGCTCGGCCGGAAGGTATCCGAATTCCGATTGAAAATCGCTCCCAGGACCGACGAGAGAATCAGATTGATGAACGAAATAATTTCTGGCATACAGGTGATCAAAATGTATACTTGGGAAAACAAGTTTGTGCGAATATTGAAAGCCGCGAGAAAGTACGTGTGCCTCATAATTTTTTTTTTAAATTTCCAATAACCGTTTTTTTTTTTTTTATTAAAAAAAAAAATCACTATAATATGTTGTTTCGTATTTCGATCGCCGGAAATAGGATGGAAATTCGAGAGATTAGAAAATCCTTGTTCGTCAAGTTTATCCAAGAGTCGTTTCAGATATTTCACACGAGATTGGCGTTGTTGACAAGCATTCTAGTGTACTTATCGCTCGGGAACAATATAAATACAGAAAAAGTAACGACATAGTTATAATCTCGATGTTAAGAGGACGCGCCACCATCCGTTTTTATGATAATAATTATAACGTCCCGACCACAGACATAGGAAAATAAACTATTGCGTTCATGTCGAAATATTAGAGTTTAAACATGGTACTGGTTAGGTTAATCGACAATAATAGGAACTATTATTGAAGCTCACATTTCTCAATTCAAGAAACCGGAACCGAAATTAGAACCTTTCAAATAAAATATAAACATTTTCGGTTTATTTTTTTTAAGTTCTTATCGGTTCGAAGAAATAAATGAATTTTTTGTCGAAATTGGATATTGTTTTAATCAAATGTATTCAAATATTTTTCTTTTGCGATTACAATTTATATATCTACGGTGTTTTTAACTTGAAATAATTATATTAAACGACAGACAAAATATTATTACTGTTTATACTATTTACAAATAGTACAAACATCCGGTCCGAAAGCGATTTGATTTGGTTAGGAATAATACTATTTAGTTGTTAAGACGATTCGATACCGGTTGTGTTTTATATATATACAAAATATATACCTTTATTATGCCAATTGTACTGACTGTCCTAGTTATCGCATAAAACTTTTGAATTCGTCATGAAGTTTACTTGAAATTGATTTCTCCCCTCTTTTTTGAAATTGGATATAACATAGAGTGAATTATAATAATAATAATAATAGGGTTTATAATTGTCACCAAATATATTTATTTTGTTATTCTGTTGGTAGTTTTATTATTAAAACCCAACATTTATTACAAGCAATAATAGGTAATGCTATTTGAAACTATGAATTTTAAAGAACCCATATTTTATAATTTTAAGAACCGGAATTGGAACGGAAACCTATTTTTGTTTTAAGAATTGAACCGAAAAACCAGAATTTTGTTAAAGTCCTTAAGGTTCCAGTGTCTAGTTTAAACACAAATAATGAAATTTAAAAAGAGTGTGAATACACATTCGAGATCGGTACATTGCCGTATGTATCAATAAATATTGTCAAACGAATAATTTGGAAAAAAAAAAAATCAAAAACCAAAAATGAACACGGACTCTATTTTTATTTTATTTTTTTTAACACGTTGACTACCGCAATGCCCGCCAGCGACCCGAGTCAGTTCAGTAAGTGTAGGGCACACTGCTTTTACATAGTTTGTTGTAAATAAAATACCTATTGAAAACTTTTAAAATTTGAGGATTTTAGTGGTTTTTTTTTTTTTTTTTAAAGTTCGCAATTTTCTTGTGTACGCCATGATTCATACTGAATATAATTGTCTCTAAGCCGTGCAGAAGAATATGCGTTTAATGTTGGTGTTAAATTTGGCAGCGGACGACCCAAGTGGCTTCACGATAAACACTTTGGGCCGCCGACGGGCATGTGACCAGAAAAAACAGCGATCCTCTTTAAAATGTTCCTGTCTAGATTTAAACGCCGCGATTTATGTTTTACGGAAAGTAACGACCTAGTCGGTTATTGCCGAGTGTGTAGGGGCGTCCTCTGAATATAATTTAAGTTAAAAATTTACTCTGATACGCATTGTTAATTCAATTAATCTCGTTTTAGATTTTCGTCACCATTTCATTCTACATAATCATACGGTTTACGATGGCAGTGCTTTTCCCCATCACAGTCGGAGCGTATGCCGAATTCTTCGTGTCCATCGAACGGATCCAAGTAGGCGCCAAGTTTATCAGGGTGTCCCTTATTATTTGTAGAGATAACGTTTTTTTTTTTCTTTTTCATAAAACATTTATGTCTCGTTCCCCCTACTAGTATCATATAAAGTATTTAGAAATAAATAAAATCGGTAAAGTTGGGAAAACACTTTCCCAGCCCACCTTGAGTCGACTCCAATTTATGAAATGAATGAATTTAATTTAAATAATACAATTTTTTTAAATTTTTTTTTGGAAATTTGCATATACACTCAGAACACTTGGTTAACTCGAAGATGAAAGACTGGCAAAAAATGTGTTATTCAAATATTCGAGTTAGCAAAAAAAAAAAAAAAATATAAAATTGTTAAATATTTTATTTAACACGGTACAATATGTACATGTATAGTGTAATTATTTATTTATTTTTCATTTCATCAAATTTATAAAAAAAAAAAAATCAACTAAAAAAATTACTACGTTTTGTTTGGCGTTTTTTGTTGTTGATCGCAGCATTTGCTATAAATCGTTTAGTATTATTTTAAGCTGAAAAAAGTCCATCACTTTGCCTCTTGTTGGTTTTCGATAAATCGTCTTAATTCATTATAAATTCATTAATAAAATTGGAATTTTGAGTTTTGCATTGTTTAAATAAAAAATTCAAGGGCAAGGTTATCGACGTATCGATTATTTCGAGTCTTAAAAGTTCGAGTTACCAAGTTCAACTGTATTGCATAAAGGTTATCGTTATATTTTAATAATATGCTTTTTGTATATAACAAGAATTATTAAAAATTAAATTATTTATATATAAAAAAAAAAAAAAAAAATGTATTTACTAAACTAACAAGTAAAATTATTTTATGTAAAATGTGATTTTTACACGAATCGATACAAATCTGTAATATATTCTATCGATAAAAAAAATATTATCGTAGCAATAATTTCGAGCGAACGTTTTCTTCGTATATTGACGTCTAACGATATATCTGATCGAATACGAAAATGGAATTTTCTTTAAAGCGTCTAAAACTAAAACATTTCGACTTTCCCGATTATCGGCGGAAAACGAGTACGCCACTCTGCTAAGATTTCAACACACAAAATATCGAAATCGGACATTAAGGGACAATCCTAATTGAAAAAATTAGAAAATAATACAAATGCGATTCGTTAAAAATACATGTTTTATTGTTACAAGACGTTTCTGTTATCCGACGAAAAACGCAAACAATACGGTTGTATTTTAACGGCAAACGGCACAACGTCGGATACGGACGACAAAATATCTACCGACGAAGATAGCGAGGTGATGAAACTCATGATGGTGAACGACGCCGGTCATAATCAAAACGATGATAACGGCGATTTTGGATTAGCCGTTTCGAATGTTTCGGCCAAATGGACGCACGAGCAGCCTAAAAACTCTTTGAACAATATCGATTTGACCGCCGTACCGGGTCGATTGGTCGCGATTGTCGGTCCCGTAGGAGCCGGAAAAGTGAATAAAATATTATAATTAAAAATTTAAAAAAAAAAAAAAAAAATCTTATACTCCGGTGTATGAATATTGGATTCTGAGCGAATGTTTTGGTTTTACCGTGATGCGTGGTATGTTGTTTCGTGTGTCTATTAACGAATTGTACACCAGAATCGCATTCCGATCGAAAAACAACAAGTTTAGATCTTTTGCTGCATTTGTGATCACTAGATCACGGTGCGTTGACCGGGATCATTTGTCTATTTTCCTTGTAGACTCCTTAACAGGGGACAACGGTTTTCTCTTATTATTTTCGATTTTCCATTATGTTTTTTTTTTTTTTTATTGTTGTTATTCAGTTAAAAATACTCGTGGAGACTCGAAATTATCACTGAATACTTATGTTGAGCTTTTCTCGTTGTAGTGAAATCCGCAAAACACTCTGGCAGTTCTTAAGCTGTTTAAAACCATTTGAAATTTTCGAGTTTTGCTTTTTTTTTTTTTGTTTTGGTTTTATGTGAATTAAATTTGTTTGAATTTCAAAAATATTAGAAAATTCGACAACAAGTTCATCATGTGTGCTTATTATTCAGTCGTATAAAAAAACACGTTTTTATTTTTTATTTTTATATATAAGCGTTTGAAGTTCAGACTTTTAACGGTACTATTAACCGACCTCCGCTCAGAATCGTTTTACGTCTTCGATATAAATCGAATTCTCCCATCTTCATCCTAATTTTTTTTTTTTTTTTACATTACGGCGTACCGATTTTCGGCAATTGCAGAGTACGTTGATAAAAGCGATTTTACAAGAATTGCCGCTGTCTGAAGGACGAATATTCGTGCGCGGTGTAATATCTTACGCGTCGCAAGAACCGTGGCTGTTCAATTCATCTGTACAAAACAACATTTTGTTCAATTCGGTGATGGACAAAGAACGTTACTTACAAGTACAGACGCACATTTGTTAAAAAAAAAAAAAAAATTCAATAATGATATAAATATGTTAAATACGTACATGGTGATCGACTAACTATAGTAAGACATTCGCTATCTCGGAAAGTATTGACTTTTTTGTTGTTGTTGTTGTTGTTGTTGACAATTTTTAGAAACAAGCAACACTAAAAACGTTACAGGGCCGTTAATTTTCGTCATAATATATATATAAAAAATTCGATAAATAGATAATGTTAGCTTAAACGTTTGGTTTTTAATTTCCGTCGACCCGTTGACGAGCTAATCCGCATTTGAGTTTTCACGTTTTGCCGGTAGTGGTAGTTGATCACCCCGCACGTTCTGATGTAATCGCACGATTTAAATTATTTTATTAATATTATTTATTATTTGTATGTAAACAAACGTGTAAAGGTTATAAACGTGTGCGCGCTGGAAACCGATTTACTCCGATTTCCGAACGGCGACGAGACGATTATAGGGGACAGAGGAATATCACTTAGTGCCGGGCAAAGGGCGAGGATAAATTTGGCGAGGTTATTTTATAATTGTTATTCGATTAAAATCAGTAATTTTTAGTGTTTTTTTTTTTTTTCTTTCTTCTTCTTCTTCTTCTTTTCTAGAGCCGTTTACAGAAAAGCTGATATTTATTTGCTGGACGATCCGTTGTCGGCTGTCGACACGCACGTCGGCAAGCATTTATTTGAAAAATGTATTCAGGGTAAGTATAATACGTAATATAAAAAATTATTTAAGTACGAAGAGGTATATTACTATAATGGATATTTCGTACGCCGCCTTTTTTTTATCTACAGGTTTCCTAAAGGAGAAAACGTGCATTCTCGTCACGCATCAAATACAGTACTTGGCGGACTTGGAACAAATCGTCCTAATGGATAAGGTTGGTCTATTTTTTTAATTTTATTTCAATAAACAATAAAACCAGTTTCAAATATTGTTTTTTTTTTTTCGTATACAATTGGTCTGCCGTTGGTAACAAATGTACAGACAGTAAAAATCGTATTGAATGAATACAAGTTTTATAAAATAAAGAAACAACAAACCGTTGGTTTGTCGTGTAATTGGTTAGGTTATTGACAAGGGTAAAAAGTTATACCTGATAAACATCTTTCATTTTTTTTTTTTTTTTTTTTTTTTTTTTTTTTTTTCAATCATATTTTAGTCAAACATATTAGCCCAAGGTTCTTACCGGGAACTACAATCCGGTAGCGTTGATTTTTTCAATTTAACCGAATCTCTAAAAAAAACGACAATCGCGGACGGCGAAGAGGATGAGACGACGCCGGAGGAAATCGCCTATAATGTAGACAACGGTCCGCGTTGTTTGCCCGTAACGAAATCGGCTCAAAGTATTGAGAATTCGGCGCCAGCAGAGACCTGCAAGTTTCTCGAAGGTCCGCCCGCAGCGGCGGAAACCCGTTCGATGGGAAACGTTTCCTTAAGCGTTTATCTCTCGTACCTGGTGGGCGCCGGAAGCGCTTACACGTTATTGTCCGTACTGTTCGCATGCCTCGTCACTCAATTATTGTGCACCGGCGAAGATTATTGGATTAGTTATTGGTAATTTTCTATTGAATTACAGTGCCCGCCAAAGTTTTTCCCTACGTGTCACGTAATTTCCGAGACCCGCCAAGACATCGCCTAGCCTAACTGAATCTCGTCGAAATTAAAAAAAAAAAATGCTTAAAACACCCAGTTAGAACTAGGGTTCGGGTCTCATAAATGTCTTTGATTTTAAAGGCGGTGTCTTCGGTAACAGGGAATATATTAAGAACAGGCCCTATAAGACCGGGCATAGAGCGGCAATATTTTGGGGGCGGCAAATGTTATCGTATTTTTTTTTTTTTTTTTACAAAATTACAAAAAGTATTTTTCATATGATAGTTTTATCATTTTAACGGTGTGTAAGTAGTAAAACGGTGATGCGGGGGACGTATATCGGGAAAAATGTATAGTACGAATTTGTATTTAAAAAAAAATATAAAAAAATAGGCGATTGTAATGCGTGTACACAATTCGGAATCGTTTGGACGATTATTATTATTATTATTTTTTTTTTTTTTTTGCAAAATTAATACAAGTAACCCGTGACAAACGAAAAGCTTTTCAGTTTCGAGGTGGTCGACGTGTCAATACCGGGCGGGATATATTTGAGATTTTGTTTAATATTTATTATTTTTTTAGTGGGTTTTTTTTTTTTTATTGCAGGATGAATCTAGAAGATCACGTTTTTCAAAACGTTGACAACGGCACGTCCGCGGCAAACGATAAACCCATCAACAAACTGTTGGGGTTTTCGATTTCTCGTTCGTCGTGTGTTTTAATTTATGTCGTTTTGAACGTAATTATTCTGTTGGTCGTATGGGTCAGGTGTTTTAATTACGTATCGTTTTTTGTGGAGACGTCGAAAACCTTGCATGACAATATGTTCAACGCCATAACCAATGCCAAAATGACCTTTTTCAATACAAATTCGGCCGGTACCAACCGAAAAATAACATTTTCGTATAAAAATGATAATCGTTGTTTGTTTTTTTTTTTTTTTCTATCCAGGGCGAATACTCAATCGGTTTACCAGGGACATCGGATCAATCGACGAGGGTTTACCGGGTCCATTAACCGATTTTATATATGTAATAATAATAAAATAATTTTATAATTATTTCAATAATTTGACCTATACAACATAATTGATCGAATTACGTTATCAATTTACCAGATCGGATTTTCGCTGATAGGATTCGTCATCATAATCGGACTGAATAATGTATACCTACTGATACCGGCATTTTTCATGGGGATTTTATGTTATTACGTGGGAGTTTATTATTTGTCGTTGTCGCGCAGTATTAAACGTTTAGAAGCAGTTAGTAAGTGTTGGCAAAATAAAAAATAACAACGAAATTCCATTAAATCTCGCCGTATAAAATATTGTATACAGCCCGAAGTCCGGTCTTCGCTCATTTTAACGAATCCATAGACGGATTGGTCACGGTCAGAGCGTTTGAATCGGAAGATATTTTGTTCGAAGTGTTCAATAAACATCAGGTAATATATACCTGTGCACAGTGGCGTATCCAGTGGTGATGCGAGAGGTCTAGGCGGTTATACGTACACCCAAAATGTCTTTGATATACATTTTTTTTTTTTTTTTTTTAGTATATCCCTGCCCCCTCCCCCGAAATATAATTTTGGCTACGCCACTGCCTATACGCATATTATTTTAACGACTAGAGTAATTTTTGTATTTATCGCCCGTTTGGCATCGACATACTCCAATAATTGTTTTGTCATTATGACAATTTTAATTAAAAACCGAATGGAATTTTATAATGCAATATTGTACAATATTATAGTAATTATAGAGAAAAGCAGTTGAAATATTGCCGAATATTATAAAATTAAAATTAACTTAACATTTCTAACTAATTATAAGGTTATTATTTAAAAGAAGCCGAAAAAAATTAGATTTGATTTTGGTTTTATAAATATATTTATAATATGTTTAAAAAATGCCCGACGTAAGGGAAATATAAGAAGTTGAGTTCGAATTTTAAACCTAACCTAACCCAATCGACTGATTTAACAAAACGTAACTTTTCAACTTAATTCTATTTTTTTTTTCCAACTCCAGTTAGGTGCGCCCGCTGATATTGTTGAGAAATATTTTGTAGCTTAAGTAAATTATAAAATTAAAATAAATAAAACCGCAGTACACAATGTATGCAGATATTTCGCGATAATATTATTTTCTAATAAATAATTATAATTTTTGATAACCTAGATAGTATATTATACATAATAATATGTGACCGTGATCCTTGAACTCGTATTTATGAATGCTAAAATAATTCGATAAAAAAAAAAAAAAAAACTCTGTAGCAATATATATGGCCAGTATTTTTCTTTCGGTTAATTGTAATTATACGTGTGACCATATTATTTATTTTGTTGAATTTTAAGACATGTATTTTTACTAAAATATAAAAAAAAAAAAAAACTCGGCGAAAAACCTTCGGGGGCACTTTATTGTAGGGACTGGAACCATAATACATTTTTCAATTCCAATTCCGGTTCTTAAAATAATAAAACAAGGGTTCCAGTTAATTAAAAATTCATAGTTACAAATAGCTATTGCTTATTAGGTAATTTTTTTTAATAATAAAACTACAAACAAAATAATGTACTCAAAATAAGACAATTTATGAAATAAATTACATAATTACTCTCACGTAGGGGACTGTGTCCGTGTGTTCAGTTATTTCATAGAACCGAAAATATTTGTATTTTATTTTAAAGGTTCCGATTCCAATTTCTTGAGTTGAGAAATATGAGTTCCAATAAAGGTTCCGGTTCTCAAATTTTCTTTGGGAACCAGTTCTTTTATTTATAGTGATCCCAGTCACAGCATGGTTGGGAAATTTCGTACAACACTTTTTGACATCAATAACATCGACGATTATAAGACCCGCAGTATGATTGAACATTTAATTTTTTTTATATATACAAGGTTTCCCAAAGATTTGATGTTACCAAAAGTCGATTTCACTGTGAACTTATACGTACTCGTTTTTTTTTTTTTTTTATTGGAATCATATATTCAATATGTATTTGATTTTTCGTTGTCTATTACGAAATAGTATAAAGCATACCGGTGCTCAAACAAACTATGGTTATTAGTCATATTAATATTGGTACCCAAACATGAAGAAAAAAAAAATATACATATATATATATACATTTATGTTTTATCAAATATGTCTAGGATTTACATTCTTCGGCTTGGTATTTACTAATATCTACGAATAATGCATTGAGTTTCACGGTCGATACGATGTGCCTTGTATATGTAAGCGTTATGATAATGATTTTTTTAACTATAGATAACGGTAAGAGACAATCGACGAACCTACGTATATTATCCCAGTGCCCATATCCAGATATCGTATTCTAAAATTTTGTATTTTTTTTAAGATTGGTATGGCGGTAATGTCGGATTGGTAATCACGCAATCGTTGAGTTTAATGAGCATGCTTCAATTCGGAGTCAGGCAAACGGCACAAATCGACAATCAAATGATATCTGTCGAAAGAGTACTCGAGTACACGAACGTACCGTCGGAAACCGCCTCCGAATCGTCTTTGCGTAATGTATTCATTTAATAATATCATTTATAGCCACAAAAAAAAAAAAAAAAAAAACCGGACACTGCTTGCGGGTAGAATATTAATAGTGAGTAATTTGATGTATTCACTGTGTGCAACGGTAAATCCATTGCAAACGGAAATCGATTCTGAACGGAGTTGGGTTAGCTGAGGTTTTTCCGTGTTTCAATAATTAAGAAAACCGCAAATGTCAATGGTCGGAACAAGATTTCTGGTCATTGAACAGCCGTTCACAGACGGACAGAAAAAAGTGCACATCGTAGTAAAAAACCAATGCACGTGTGTTTCTCGCATCGCTCGGAATCCAAAACGCAAAACATTACACGAGTTATAAACCAATAAACTCGATTATGACTTAGTCGAATGTAAACGATTTAATTAACGCTTTTGTTTTGTTTATTTAGTAATAACACCGCCCAAAGGATGGCCAAATAAAGGAAAAATTACATTCAAGAATTTATTCCTGAGCTACGGCCCGAACTCGCCGTACATTTTGAAAAATATCAACATTGAAATCCGCCCGACGGAAAAAGTAATTTTCGATTACTTATACAGATTATCGTTGCATATTATTCCTAATTTCGCTGGATAAATAATTATGATATTATAACGTGTACATAAATTCAGATCGGGATCGTCGGCAGGACGGGCTCGGGGAAATCGTCGCTGATAAACGCATTGTACCGGTTAGCCACGAACGAGGGCAATATCTTCATCGACGACGTGGAAATCCACGAATTGGAACTGCGCGTTTTGCGGTCCAAACTGTCGATAATCCCGCAAGAGCCGGTATTGTTCTCGGGCACCATGCGGACGAATCTGGACCCGTTCAACGAATACTCCGACCACGCCCTTTGGACCGCTCTGGACGAAGTAACTAAAAAAAAAAAACCCCCCCTATAAAAAGTTAAACAGTTATTACGGAAATCCGTGGGCAGGTGCAACTCAAAGGGGTCGTCGAGGAGCTGCCGGGCGGTTTGAACTCGAATGTGTCCGCGGGCGGGGCCAATTTCAGTATCGGTCAAAAGCAACTGTTGTGCTTGGCCCGAGCGGTGGTGCGGAGCAACAAAATTCTCATATTGGACGAAGCCACGGCGAACGTCGATTTAAAGTAACGCGAATTATTCGAACCGCGTGCGACACGCACACACACTATAAATATCGCCATCGTTTTCCAGGACCGACACGTTGATTCAGAACACCATAAGAAATAAATTCAAATCGTATACGGTGTTGACGATAGCCCATCGGTTAAACACAATTATGGACTCGGACAAGGTGCTGGTCGTGGACGCGGGCGCGATAGTCGAATTCGGTAGCCCGAGAAATTTACTGAAAAACAAAGACGGCTATTTCTACAGACTAGTCCACCAGACGGACCGATCCGCAGCCGATTCGTTATGTACAATGACGGCAACGGTAAATATTTTTATATATAATAGAAGAAAAAAAAATTCGTCAGTACTCGGTTTCACTAATAACGTTAAATTTTAACGGTTTTCAGAGTGACGAATCGTCGACATTGAATACTACTACTCCAATTGTTTAGATTAGAATTTAAAAACGAATAAAAACCGATCGTATGCACACGAACGTGTGCACACGAACGCCGAATATTCAAGTGTTTTTTTTTTTTATCAAATTCTCAATAAATTTCTACTCGCCATCGAATCGGTCAATAAAACAATTTAAATAAATTATGTTTTTTTTTTTTTTTTTTTACACATTCAAATTTTAAATTATAAACTAATACCGATATAGAGGTTTTTGTTAACACTTTTTAGAATTTTACATATTTTAATTGTTTTCCAGAAAATAGATATACAACTATAGGTATCTATGCGTATATTTTTTTTTTCAATTATAATTTATTTTAAGAAAATTGTTGATTTTACAATGTTACGTGTGCTATTTAATTTTCAGTAGTCCAATAAAAAATTGTCTATTAATTAAGAAACATTTAACAAACTTTAAAATGTTTAAAAGTATTTGATTATTTGAGAAAAAAAAAAACACTGAAAAATCCACCTTGCTGATTCCAGCCGGCAATATTATCGTTGTGACTTTAGTATACGATATTAAATTCACGTCGGGCAATAAGAGAAAAAAACAGAAATACTGTGTATGAGTCGTTACGCACGGCTGAAGAGAATCAGAATTTTTACATCTAATTAGTAAAAATGACGTACAAGAATGATGATTTCCTGACGCAGCGGCGTACGCATGAATAGGAGGTTAATCCACCCCCATTGGCTTAAAAACCCGACATTTACGAGTATATATTTTTTTAGTAATTTAATCTTGAGATTAGCCGAGTTACACGGGAAAATTTGATTTGTTGATTCCAAAGTGGCATTTTTGGATCCGGTTTTAAAGTTCGCGTGTTCGGGCTAGAACAGAAGACGATTCTACGATTTTACTCGTGATTTTTATTCATGTACCAGGGTACTACATTGGCTCTCGTTAAAAATTCCCGAGCACGCCACTGATTGATAATCTGTTTAGATTAGTTTTACCACTTTTTGCTTGTGTAAAGTTATTAAAAACGATTCTCGTTGGAGAATAACACTCCTAGGGGTAATCTGCCCACCACATCTAGAAATATTTTCTGAAAAGGCTTGGTAGAGGTCATTGTAATCGCCACTGGCAGATTCGTTTTCCTACTACTTTTATTCTTTTGACACGACTCACACCTTCCTATATAATTTTGAACATCTTTTTTTTTTATTATTATTATTTTCCACTTATTTTGTGTATTTCATAATTTAATTCGTTCGATTCCAACCACTTAAATATCTCATCGCTTTCTGATAAGTTCACTACGTTTACTAGTCAGTTGTTGATTTTTTTTAATTTTATTTATCACATTCCCCACATATACTTTGTCGGCTATTTTGACGCAATAATATCGATACGCCAGGCGCATGGCACGTGTCGCTGACATTGACCTTCAATATACAGTCTATACGTGGTGGAATGATAATCGTATCGCTCTCTAATGTGACGGTTTTATTTCCAATGTGAATTATAGTATTATATATTTTCAAAAAAATGCTGACCCGATATTCCTTATTTGATCAACGGTACATCATCGCCTACAATATACAATTTTGTTTTTTCACTAAAAAAAATGTCCTATTGCCATCGTTATTTCCATCGTACCTATCGTTTTTACTAACCATCCGGTCCAGTCAAGTGGAGTGAACCATTGAGAATCCAATCCCCGGTTTCGGTACCAAACATTGAACGCTGTTGTGGACACTGTGCGTGTCAGCGGTCACTCTGTCCTCCACACAGGGGTCGGATGACCGTTGGAGAAACCGATAGGAAAGCACCGACGGAAGTCGTTCAGGCTGAGTAGGGTCACGGGGCACGGACGCTTCAACTCGGTCCTTCACCGGATCGGGCGAGCTCCGTCTCCCGGGTGTTCTCACTGCGGATTTCCCGGTGAGGAGAACGAGGTGGATGACGACGCTCTCCACACCTTGATGCGCTGCGAGGTGTTTGACGGGGACAGGGAGCGCCTGGTCCAGAGGATCGGTCCGTTTGAACCGGGCGACTTGGTGCCGCTCATGCTGGAGTCCCCAGTTCACTGGGATGCCGTGGTCGACTTCGCCGAAGCCGTCATCGCGGAGAAGGAGTCAGCAGAACGGCAGCGCCAAGCCCTTGACGTCGCCGGCGTGCGCCGCCTACAGGCGCACCGCCGCCGTCGTTGATCGGGGCCCCGTAGTCGCTGGACCGCCGGCCGGGAGGCCGGCAGGTAGAGTCCCCCCCTGAACTTGTGAGGACAGCAAGTGGGCCTCGGACCGGCTACTGCCCATCCCCACGGTAGGGCAAGAATCGCTGTAATAATACTTATGTGAGCCCGCCCCGCCTTAGGGGAAAACGGGATTTTTATTAATTTTATTAACTGTATTAAATTTTCAATAAATGATGGCGACCCGCCTCCCGAAGTAGTGCCTCACGGCGTTTCCGGGAGGTGGGGGTATTGCCGGTTTATAAAAAAAAAAAAAAAAAAAAGGCTGAGTAGAGTATAAAATGATTTATTTCCGTTTTAAAAAGGTTGATTGCGTAATTAAATTTATTTATAAGATAAAAGCCGTGAAAATGATTATCGAGTAAATAATTACAAAGACGACTCTTAACATATTAACTGAACAAAATAAAGTAAAAGTTATATATTTTTATTTGAAAATCGATGGCAGGCCGGGAACTTCTTTGCGGCATTACTTCCAGCCCGCCTGCCATAATACGCCCTATTCATTAATACGTTCAAGAACATAAATACGTGACTGGGGAAACTATCGTTGCTTAGTTACCAAAAAGAATTTTTTTTTTTTTGTTATTCTATATATATAAAAGCCAAATACCACTCACTGATCAACGCCCAGATCAATCCATCGAATCTAGAGACTTGTCATTTGGGTGGTATATATCTTATGCCGTAGGGTTGTGATAAGAAAGAATTTTTGGAAATCTACCCCTAAAGAGGTGCTTAGGACGTGATTTTGCCAAAATTCAATTTCCTGGTTACCTTGGCGACACGGATGGAAAAAAACGGTTATTATTATTATTATTAGATTGGGTTTGTTACGGGCAAGAAAGTAATATTTTAAAAGAGATTAGCAGATCCAGCAATGCTTTGCTATTGCTAGATATTGCTGTTGCCATGTATTTGCAATGTTATAATGTATTATTGTCCTGCCCATGTGACTATTTAAAAAAAAAAATAGGTGGAAAGTGGGTAGTCCATCTTTGGCAAACTAAATGCCGTAATCAATGCTAATCAACAAAAATAATTCAAGTAAGAATTTCATATCAAACGAATACTTTTTTTTTTTTTTTGCTGTAACATAATAATTTTGTTCATTGCAATGCTTTATGATATATGACATTATTTTTGTTTTGTTGTCTGGCACGTAAACAAACAATGCTGATGGTTTTACGTGTTTTCACTTATTACCATAGATACCCGCACAGCACAGGTATTGCACGACAATCATTAATACGTTTTTTTGTTTCATCTGTGTCACCAAGGTAACCCATAAATCAACAAAAATAATTCGATTTTCGTACTAAAAATATCTAAAAACCTAATAGGGAGAGGATGGATTTCAATAGCTATAAACCTCTCCGGACAACGTGGAACATTATGCAAAAAAAAAAAAAAATACTGCTTAAAAATCGATCCAGTAGTTTTTTTTAGTCTATTTATCTCATCCATTTGTATATATATATATACAGATAAAAGTCAAATATCCGATTCACTGATCAACGCCGATAAAGAGATTAGCGAGAAGAATAAAAAAAAAACACGATAGGACCGATAAAGTTGGGCGAGTGTTAGGGAATTAAATTCACGGGCAACACCGTGCGATACAGCTAGTTTGTGAATAAAAATCCCTGACGGTCGTGTAATATGATTATTTTAGAGTTGAAAATAATATAGATATATATTATAAATATAAAAGAAAAAAAGTTCTATTGAAAATAGATCAATTATGTGTTATTAATTTGATTAAAACAAAATCACTTTAAATAAAATGTTCAATTATTTCTCGGAGCCGATAAGAATATTGGTTACAATAATTGTATTGTATTTGAAAGGTTCCGGATTCCGGTTCCGGTTTCTTAAACTGATAAATACAGGTTCCAATAAATGTTGCGGTCCTAAAATTGTCCAGTGTCTGGTTCCTATAATGTTCCCGGGAGCTATTGGGGGTAGGGTTGTAAAAGCCAGAAAAGGCGATAGGAAGAAGTTTTAATGAAATTATGAAATAGATATTTAAAATTGTATGTATTATTATTGTTTAGGCATTGTTACTGCGGCAGCGAACCCAACGAAACGTTCTCGTTGTTATGAACTTATTAAAATAATCCACAACAAATAAATAAATCGTGAACACACACGAATTAGTAAAAATTATACAATTGTATTTTAATATTAAGTAAATGACAATATTAAAGGAATAATATATATCCAAATAAACAAAGGTTGGGCCGAATGCTCTACTAGTACCAGACTAATTATCGCACGGCGGGAACCGGGACGTGTCAAGCATCGTACAGTCCGATGCGCTATTGCAACGAAAACCCAAAACAGTTATGAACTTATTAAAATAATCCACAACAAATAAATAAATCGTGAACACACACGAATTAGTAAAAATTATACAACTGTATTTTAGTATTAAGTAAATGGCAATATTAAAGGAATAATATATATCCAAATAAACAAAGGTTGGGCCGAATGCTCTACTAGTACCAGACTAATTATCGCACGGCGGGAACCGGGCCGTGTCAAGCATCGTACAGTCCGATGTGCTATTGCAACGAAAACCCAAAACAGTTATGAACTTATTAAAATAATCCACAACAAATAAATAAATCGTGAACACACACGAATTAGTAAAAATTATACAACTGTATTTTAGTATTAAGTAAATGGCAATATTAAAGGAATAATATATATCCAAATAAACAAAGGTTGGGCCGAATGCTCTGCTAGTACCAGACTAATTATCGCACGGCGGGAACCGGGCCGTGTCAAGCATCGTACAGTCCGATGTGCTATTGCAGCGAGAAACCCCAACGACCTGTCGCACGATTTACGTGTAAATAGTCGCCGACGGCGCGTTTTCGTTTTAACGAATCTCCCGGCCATAGGCACCCGTACACGACATAGTTGAAAACGTTTCGACCGCAGCCTGCAGTCTGCCGTATAATATAATAATAATTGTGACGGCGATTTTGCGTAGTATATATATATATATATATACATACATATATAACTCGGCCCAGAGGTTAGGACACAGCGACAATATCATAATATATTGTTACGATTAAATCACTTTAATTGCATGTATTATTTAATTTAAACATATTTCGATAATGCATTGTTAATAATAAATAATAATTGCCGGTCGCGTTTAATTGTCGCTCATTTAATCGCCTACATAGTTTTTTCGCCATATAGCGTACCGTATCGGTGTTTTTAATAGAGACTTTCTCGCTGACGCTGACGCCCGGGACACACACACGGTCAATATTATTATAGTACCTATTACTCGTGACGTTCAAACGGAACCGTATCGATATCGACGCCGACACAAAACAAGGAATACCCGAGACCGGTCGCACTAAATCTGTGTAAACGTCGAATATGAAGCAACTCTAACTCGCATGCCGGACCGCCATCAGTATAGTATATAAATATTTATCCGACAGTAAGTACCAGCCGATTGCGTTTTATTATTTTCAATAAGTTAATACGTGTACGTATAACGTGTTTGGTTATTCCGGGACGACGTTATTAACAACGGTACGCTATTTATACGCGCTGCGGGAAACGGGCTATTGTGTTTCACTGAAATTCGTTCAAAAACGATAACATACCGCCGCCGTGCGATAAAACAAAAAAAAAAAAAAATCATTAAACGTGTTCGCTATAATATATATATATATATATATATATATATATAACGTCTTGGAGTAGTAACGGTCGTCGGAAATCCGCATTTTAAAACATTTAAGTTTCGTCCAACACCGGGAGCCGGACGATTTATGCGATTGTCGCGCCGGAAGTCGTTAAATAATAGTTTCCTATCGCCCCCCTCGCGCAACTATTGTCGCGTCTGAAACATATTTAGCGAAAATCGATTTTCAAAACGATATTTTCATATCGTTGGTCTTGCGCGGATTTATCGCAGTTTGATTAAGAACCCTTCCACGCCCTCCCGTCGCCCCGGTGAAATCAATTTCGGGATTATATTGCTTAAATTGTTAAATCGAATATTAACACTTGGATGTACGAGGTCCGTTCAAAAAGTATCAGGACGAATGTGTTATTACGGCCAATCTACACACGATAACGTTACAAATTGTATACCCCGCGAATAAGTGGATAGGTTTTTAAACAACACCCGAAGTCGCTATTTTATCTCAGTTTAATATTACACGTGGTGAAATCCGGTCAGTTTGTTTCGTTCGCCGTTTCCGACATGTCCGAAATTAACGAACAACGCGTGTCGCTTCAAGTTTTGCTTGAGGCTTGGTAAAAAATGATGCAACGGAAACGTACGGAAATTATTAAAACCGCTTTTGGGGATCATTCGTTAGGCGGTTCCGTGACTTTCGAATGTTAACCGGGGAATAGTAGAAATGCGTATAGGACAAATATGGGTCGATTGTCGACGCCCGGAACGGGATAATCGAACGTGGCCGTTTAGAATTTCACAGGATCCGATTGGTTTCAATCCAAATTTCGTTACCGACTCGTTTCGACCGCCGGCAGATTCTAGTTTGAACTATTCGATACCAGATTTGACGAATGTGGTTGGTGGAAACATTACTAGTTTTGATTGGTTATAACAGACGGATTTCGGATTTTCACTGTAGCATATCATATTACAATTGTATATATCCATCCGATTGTTGCACCCGAACGTTGAGTTTTTCATTTTTCTTTAAATTGTCCTTATTAAAATGTAAATGTTCGTGAACACTATTAATGTTCAATTTGAAATTCGTAATTTGAAATGTCACGACGACAATACTGATCCGAATAAGATAAATCGTACCACGTGTGTACGTACGTCCAATACTGTTTATTAATTGTATTGGAAATATTTAAAATTGAAAAAATTTCGGGACGGAAAAAAAAAAAAAAAAAAAAAAAAAAAAAAAAAAAAAAAAAAAAACGTTATCGATACGATATTTAAATGTACCATTGGATTTTAGGATTAATTAACGCAAACATTATTAATCGCTCTGGATGAAAAAATATATTATTTATAATCGACATTCAATAAATTAATTATTAATAATGACGTATTTCGTAATCGTTTCGTGCGCACGTAGAATTAAAGCGTCGAGAGCAATAAAAAATCCCGAATATTTCATTATTATTATTATTATATACAATAATAGACTAATATTTTTTTCGTTTTTCTCTACAGATTTAGATTTAAAACAATATGGACAGTAATAATAAAAGTGAACGAGCGCCCCATCCGAGACAAAACGCAAATGTTTTGCAAATAATTTCATTCAGGTAAATCAATTGACTTATTTATTAATATTTTGTTGTTTTTACCCATGCCCTTTTTTTTTTCTATATCGTATTTGCCGGTAACAATTCGATCGGATGATGAGATTTCGATTGGATTGTATTGATTGTACAAAACTTAACATTATACATGTCGTCGAAATATTATTAATTTGTGTATACTATAACTACAGGGGCGATTTTCGTTATAACCTGATACTTATCGGAATATTCTACAATAGAGGTTATTACTCTATACAAAAAAAAATTTCAAAAAACTAGTTTGGAAAATAAGCTTTCCAAAATTTGCTTACGAAAAGTTATTCATAATTTAATTTCTATAAAAATGGATACACACACACAATGAGTTTCGGATAATGGCGAAAACCTCTAGAAACGTTCTAAAATATTTTAAACACCAGATAATTAATTGGATTTATAGAATTAAAAAATATTAAAAATGTTATCCGCACAGAAGTATACGAGCTCGGCGGAGATAAGCGTCAAAATTACAGAGTGCCAAACAGCGCATACTTCGTGTACGATAATTTCATTAAAATAGCGATTATTAAAAAAATATTACAATTGTTAGATAATACGACAAATTTAATAGAATTAATAATTAATAAAATGTATAGTAATATGTTTTAATCTGTTTGAAAAAATGCAATAAAGACGATTGCGTCTGTAAAAACGTGAAAACTAAAAGCCGTTCGCTGTAAATACAGACTTTGGGTTTGTGACTACCGATAAAATCGAAAAATACCATAAGCCCCCCCCCTCCCAAAATAAAAAAAACAAAAACTTACTATTATTCTTTTTTTTTTTTAGCTGGTTGTTAAACCTTTTCAAAACGGGACGAAAGAGAACGTTAGACATAAACGATCTGTACGAGACTTTAGACGCCCATAAATCGTCTAAATTGGGCAACGAATTAGAAAAGTAATATTCGAAATCGGATAACCGATTTTATTAATTGTACCAACGTAATACTAATTTTCGTCTAATTCGATTTTATCGCCCTTTATTAAGACAATGGGAAACAGAATTGAGTATGTCGCACCGAAAGCCGAGCCTGTGGCGAGTATTGTACAGAATGTTCGGTTTCCGATTCATGATATTCGGAATCACACTAGCGATCAGCGAAGTCTGTCTAAAGTAAGATTATTTTTTTATATATATATTTGTTTACGTTGTTTATCGTATGGTTTTATTGCATAATATATTATCTATTAAACCGGCGTACTCCGCATACACGGCCGGGCCACAGTTGTAGGTGAAAAGTTGGAAACATAGGATAACATAGGGTAATTTAGTTTTTTTTTTTATATCTGTAACGCGACGATTAATCGCATACGAAAAATGATACTCGAAAAAATGATGAAAAAAATCGCGCATACGGATTTTCAATACATTTATTTTGCTCTGTAAACCGTTACAAATGCACCGAGGTGTCAAATTGTCGAGTATTTTTAACAATCCAAACAAATAAAACCCCCCCCCACGTAAAACCGAATTAGAACCGACAAAAAAGCTCAAAAAACTAAAATAGAACTATAAACACCAAACGGCAACGGAATATTTTGACATTTCCACCGATTATCGCTAACCAATAAAAAAAAAAAAAAAAATCTCCGAATAAACAAAAAAAAAAAACGTAAATCCCGTAATTTGTCGCCGTTTTTATTGAGCAAATTACAAGAAGAACAAAATTTGTTACCAGATAACCGTCGCCGACGTTGACGGTCGGGGAACGAGATTTCTGGTAGAAAAATCGGTTACGGGCGAAGAGAGAGAGAGAGAGATAAAGAAAAGAAAAAACACGCTTAGGAAAACCGATACATTCCGCGGCCACGTTATAAATTTCGATTACGTTTCAAGTTTCAATCTAGAGAAATTAAATCCAAATGTTTAAAACGTCGACACGCGTACGGTCGGAATAACTATTAATGATCCGCCATGATTTTAATTTTTTTTATGCACCGCCGGTCGCGAGGGATAAATAAACCGATACGTTCTCGTTGAAAATAAAAATAATAAAATCAAAAAAAAAAAAAAAAAAAATCAACATGAATTACTCCTATTGACCTCAATCGTGCGTTTCGATTAAACGCAATATTCGCCTATGGCCCGTGTACGTTCACGGGCTAAGAAAATTATTTATTTTTTTTAAATTTCCAACAGAAGAATTCGGTATACTTAAATACTTATAACTAGACGGTATTATTTATTACCGTCGCCCATTATATGTACTGTATTTAATAGTGTTAACACGACGGCTCGGGATCGTAGCAAATTATATATAAGTAACAACATGATGACATACCGTAGTTAGGCTTACCTAATAGTAATAATTATAATAATATAATATCGTAACGATGATTGTACACCGATGATGACCATCTTGCTCATTATTTCGTAATTACTTTATAAATATTATAATATAATTCCAATGCGGTTACGCGTTGTTGTCACTCGCATGTTCGTAATCTTAATATTTTATTATAACAATATTGGACAGTACCGTTTGGGCTGTCGATTTTTTTCTTCTTCTTCTTCTTCAATTTCCAATTTCAAATATAAACCCCAATAAATAAGTTCACGCGCGAACTCTCACACTTTCACTCTCTAGTCATCCAACCCCATCGGATCGGTTTCACCAACGCTGTTGGCCCCCTCTCATAATCGTCACCGCACAGACCGCCGTCCGGCCGATCCATTTGAAATTTCGTCTTATTATCGATTTTTTCCACCCCAACTTCCAACCACTTCGACGCGTTTCCATTTGTGCATTCTCTCGGTCCAGCCCGTATCTAATCTCTATCTATTGATGTCCAATCGGTATCGTCCGAGTTTCGCTTCCACAATACACGGACATTAACAATAACTTTCTGAAATCGACACTAATATATATATATATATCGTCAAACGTGAGTTTAGGGTCGTTTTACTGTTGTAAAAGCTATTACGGCTAGCACAACACATGGCATTTACTACGTTTACACGCTATTAAAATAATCCGTTTGTAAATACATTTCTAAATGTGTCCCCCCCCATTTCGCGGCTAATCCTCCGGTTGTCTCTGTCCGCCGCCAGAGACATTATGTTTTTTTTTTTATGTATTTGGCCGCATGGGCGAACGAAAGGGAGGGGTTCAAACCCCCATCAAAATACCACGAACCATTTTAAACCTACAAATTTAATAGTTACCTCAAAGTTTACACGCCACGTGACATACAAATAAAATAGATATATACATAAATACGCGTACCTAAAGACTAATAAAGTATCATACTTTATAAACGTTTTACAATCCCCTTTCCCCGAAATTTTTACCTACATTCGCCCCGTTCGGTCGTCTATTCCGCCGGTTGTGCCGGTAATACGATAGCAATTTGTTTGCCGTTTTTGATTTGGCCATTTTATTGGTTTATTGGTCGGTCGACTACCTCGCCCGTCGCCGACGTCTTCCGATTCGGTCGGCCGTCTAAAATTCTGCCGCGTCCTCGTCGTTATTTTCTTTTCTTTTTTACTACGTCTAGCGGGCAACGGGACCCCGATATTGGTTTCCTCCGGACGTTAGCCGGTGTTGTCTCTTATACGGCGGTATATAATAAATAGCGGTTTTTTTTTTTTTTTTACGTGTAATAAATAGAATATTACAACCGTTGTTGATCGGCGGACTGCTGGCGTATTTCAACACGAAAGAAACGCACGAAAACGACGTGAAACACGCGTACATGTACGCGGGCGGTCTGGCCATCACCATGGCCAGCTCGATGACCATATACCATTGCACGATGATCGAAATGTTACACTGCGGTATGAAAACGCGGATCGCCTGCTGTTCGGCGGTATTTAAAAAGGTAAAATTAAAACGCACGGTACGATGTGTACGAATTGGAAAAATAAAAGAACAAAAAAAAAAAAAAAATATATAAACGTCCCTTGAAATTATATTA
Source organism: Tuberolachnus salignus (assembly GCA_956483605.1). Classification (NCBI taxonomy): domain Eukaryota; kingdom Metazoa; phylum Arthropoda; class Insecta; order Hemiptera; family Aphididae; genus Tuberolachnus; species Tuberolachnus salignus. Next base: position 18,107,467 of record OY101434.1, read on the forward strand.
ATCTCGTAAATTCCTATAAAATATCGTTTCTTACGCCACGAGATAAAAGCGCAATACGTTCAATTAACTAAATTATTACAAATATTAACGAATTCCAAACGAAAAAAAAAAAAAAAAAATCGTCGCCTTGTCGACATGTCCCGGTTGAAACAATTACTAAATTGACTAATTCCCTCCCCTAACCCCTTAACCTAACCTAACCTACCATACAATTCGAGCACTGCCCGCACCCTTGTTACTTTACGTGTAAACCGTACTGATTTTCGTAAAATCATTCTGTTTGTTATAATTTTATAATTCTATACGGTTACTGTTGTTAAATTAATTAGTTAATTATATAATTTACGGTCGGCAAAGACTATTTTATAATTACGTTTATTTATTATATATATATATATTTTTTTTTTTCTACAATTTGTTTAATCAATAAACAATCGCCCGGTCAATTAAAATCGATTCGTTTAATTCAACTGGAGTTAAATATTGCACTTTAAACGCGAAACGAAACGAACGACCGTATTACAAGACAAATATTTGTATTGATTCCCGGCGGACGGGTTAGATAAAATATGATTTAAATATAATCGAATCCGTTTTCCACTCAGGCGTTACGGCTAAGCAATTCGGCTCTCGGCGAAACCACCGTCGGCCAAATAGTCAATTTGTTAACGAACGACGTAAACCGATTCGACACGGGCCTATTGTTTCTGCACTTTTTATGGATAAGTCCCGTGCAAACGCTGTTGGCCACGTATTTCATATGGAAAGAAGTTGGCGTGTCGTCGGTATTTGGCCTGGGGGCGTGTTTTATGTTTATCCCGATACAAGGTCTGTGCAACGGAATTACTGTATTTTTTTTATTATTTTTTTTTTATTAACCAAATCGTTCCGTTTGATCGTACCGTCGATTAGGTTGGTTGGGCAAAAAGACGTCCGAGTTCCGATTGAAGACCGCTGTGAAAACCGACGAGAGGGTGCGTCTGATGAACGAAATCATATCCGGCATTCAAGTGATCAAGATGTATACGTGGGAAAAACCGTTTGCGTATTTAGTGCAAAGCGCCAGAAAGTATGACAAAAAAAAAAATAAATAAATAAATAAAAAAAAAAAATGTTTAAAAATTTTCGTTAATAAGGAAAGAAATTCAGAAAATTAGAGGGTCGGTGTACACCAGAACGACACTGTCGTCGTTCATGGCGTTCCACACGAAGATTTCGTTGTTTTTCTGTATCATTTCGTACGTCTTAATGGGCAATATAATTTCGGCGCAAAAAGTAATGGGGAAAAAAAAATTATACCAATAAAAAAATCCGGTTTTTAATAAAAATGTATTTTTTTTTTTTTAGGTTTTCGTTATAGCTTCATACTACAGTATATTGCAGACAACAATGACAATACGTTTCCCGCAAGGTATCGGACTACTCGCCGAAATGTTAGTGTCCATAAAACGTTTACAGGTATGAAAATGAAAATTTGTAATTCGAAATGAAATTATTAATCACATCGAATATATACGAAGTCGGTTCAAAAAGTACCAGGATTATATTTTTGATAAATACAAAAATTAAGTTACACATCATGATTCAAATTACTCTCCTCCGGACGATATGCAATGGTCCCAGCGATCTTTCCATTTATTCGAAAGTCCTTTGAAACTGTTCCAAAGTTAAAGCTATGAGTTCTGTTGCCGCGTTCGCTTTAATTTCCTTTAACATCTTGAAATCGTTGTCCTTTAAGCTCAGACTTGAGTATCAGGAAAAGAAAAAAAAAAACGGAGCCAGACCAAGAGAATAGGGAAGGGGCGGGACCGCGAGTATTATTTTATCGGCCGAAAATTCACGAATCGACAGCGCTGAATGTGGTGCTGGCGCCAGATAATCGCGGTGAAAAATCCGGGTTCTTCTTGGCCATCATTTATCTGGGCGTTTTTTGCGAATCCTCTCTCGCGAACGTATTTAATCATATTGAAATTGCTAACTCACGAACGGTTAATCGTATATATATATATATATATGTTTTTTTTTTTTTTTTGTTTTGTTATCTAGAACTTTTTATTGTTCGACGAAAAAGTTAAAGAAATAATCGTCGACAACGTGAACGGCGATGCGAAAACTAACAATTCGTGTAACCAAGCCGAAACGGTTTTCGCGAGTCCGCCGTTAGGGGTAACCATCACAAACGGTACCGCCAAGTGGACGGACGCCAAATCCGAAAACTCGTTGGAAAATATTAACCTGACCATTGGACCGGGTCAGTTGGCCGCCGTTATCGGTCCCGTCGGGTCCGGCAAAGTAAATAGAAGAAGAAACGCCTGCGGGTTGTAATCGCACATTACGAATTATTTCGATACGTAAAATATGTTTTCGCAGAGTTCGTTAATACAGGCGATCCTACGAGAATTGCCACTGTCACAGGGCACACTGTCCGTGGAAGGCGTGGTGTCTTACGCGTCCCAAGAACCGTGGTTGTTCGCCGGTTCCGTTCAACAAAACATTCTGTTCGGGTCACCTATGGATAAAGAACGTTATAAAAAAGTAAAAACAAAACCATTGCTAACGAAAAACGATTCCGAGCCAAGTTCGGTAAACCGATTGTTCCGGTTGAAACCGTCCGCTATGGTTTTTACGATTTCCGTCAGAATATTCATTTAAAACACTCGTATGAAAAAAAAATAAAAAAATGTGTCTACGGACCAAGCCGAAAAATTGAACCGTGTAAATCCGAATAAAAGCTAAATTATACCAGACGTTTTCTGAAAACCGCTCATTTTTAATAGGTTAATAATGTTGTCTCCGTCCTACAAACGCGCGACTTAGTAAACGTGCCCTGAGTAGAAGACCGATTTTGTGCTGTTGGTTTAAATATTAGAGTGCGTCGAGCCATTATCGGATTCAAAGGTAAGTACATTGTCCGTTGGTTTTTTTTTTTTTTTTTGTCGACGTTTTAAATTTCAAGCGGGAAAGGAAGTGCTTTAAATCTGTGGTATTTCGCAAACTCGTATCTCGCTTGAAAATTAAAATACCGAGAAAAAAACAACAAACGTACAAACACAGATAATGTTTTTGCCTTGCTATTCGATAACAAATCGACTTACCGTCATATCAAAACGCAATCAGTACAAAATCGGTTTTGCCGATCGAACATTTCCCGTGGCATGCGGATAACAAGACGGAGGCAACGGTAAAAAAATGAGTGTGTATAACGTCCTGTTGATCGATCAATAACTAAAATAATAACCGCAAATATTCCCGATTATCCCCGTTGTTTTAAGGAAACCACAATGAGTATCGAAATATTGCTAATAAGGTCCATATAATGCAACCAGGAAAAAAAAAGAAGAAAATCTCTCTTGTCGATAATTTGACCGGAGCAAGATTTCTAGTGGAAGAGTGATTACAGAGTAGAAAGAAAGAAAGAAAAAAAAAACCATAGCCAAATAATAATAATAAATTATAATAATAATAATAATAATAATTAATAATAATAGTAATATTAGACATTTTTTTTGTTTTTTTTAATTTTTTTTTTATTATTATTATATAAATTATATACTATTGCGAACTGTATACGCAGATTGTAAACGTGTGCGCGTTGAAAACCGACTTCAAACAATTTCCGTTCGGCGACAGAACGCTGGTCGGTGACAGGGGCGTCGCACTGAGCGGTGGCCAGAGAGCAAGAATAAATTTGGCCAGGTACCTATCCGACTAGAATCGACAAGGAAACATTTGTTAATTTATGTGTTGTTTTTTTAATTTTTTTTTTTTTTTTTTTTTTGTCCCCCTGCAGGGCTGTATATAAACAAGCCGATATTTATTTATTCGACGATCCACTGTCGGCCGTCGATACGCACGTCGGAAAACATTTGTTCGAACTCTGCATCAAAGGTCTGGTTCGACGACAACTGTATAATCATTATTACGATATTTTTTTTATGCTTTTCGTTTCTAACTTTGTTTTTTTTTTTCCCCCCCCCCGTAGGTTTCCTCAGAGATAAAATCTGTATACTCGTGACTCACCAGTTACCGTTATTGTCGAGCGTGGAACAAATTATTTTAATGGACGACGTAAGTGGTGTATATAATTGTAATTATTATTTTTTCGTTTCCACCGCAGATCGATTAGAATATTATATTAAAAACGGGGCGAGCGCTCGGAAGTTTCAATGGCTGTAATTGAATCGTTTCAAAACGTGGTATTTCCTAAACACCAAACGATTTAAAAAAAAAAAAAAACGATTTATCTGTTATTCAATCGATGGTGAGGTAAATAGCCGATTTATCGCCGGTCGTAAAGTTTTCAGGAGAGTAGTCACGTCTTTTGTTACGTACATATTTACCGAAAGATTTATCGTTCAGTTTAATTAGACATGTAAATAAATTTTGCAGTGTTTTTCCGATCTCGTGTACGTTTCAGGGACTAGAACCTTAATGGTTTTATCGGTTCTGGTTCTTCAGGAACGGTTACGGTTTCAATTCCGGTTCTTTTAGATGCATATTTTCAAATAGCATTACCTATTGTTTATTGGGAATTTTTTTTTTTTTTTTTTTTTTAATAATAAAACTACCAACAAAATAAATATTCGGTGACAATGAAAATACTCGGTTTTTATTATTTACCCTATATTATGTTAAATTTCCGAAAAAGTGGGAAAATAATTTTCATGCAAACTTCATGACGAATTCAAGCATGTTCTCAGAAGTTTAATCCGATTACTAGGACAGTCGGTACAATTGGCACAATAAAGGTCTGTCTTGATAGAAAACACAACCGGTATCGAATTCTCTTAACAACTAAATATTTGTATTCGTAGGTATTGTCGTAGGAAAACCCCATAACCGTAATTCGACCAGAATGGTTTGTAAATAAAAATCTCTGACAAATAATATGATTATTACGAGTTAAAAATACCGTGGGTTTCTCTCTCTTATCTCTCTTCTCCGGTTTTTAAAGGCCATTGAGGCTCATAACCGCTACACAAATTTGCTTCCACCTGTCTCTATCCTGAGCTACTACTTCCATATCTTGTATTCCAAATTCTTCCAAAGTCTTTTTTACTTTGTCTATCCATTTTTGTTTTGGTCTGCCTAGTGGTCTTTTCTCAAGGGATTTCCATTTTAATACCGATTTCATAAGGCCAGTTGACCTCCATACGTGGCCGACCCATCCGATTCTTCTATATTGTAGTACTGCTACTATGTTCGGTTCTTTATATAGTTGTTGTAATTCTATGGTGCTTCTACTTTCATATTGTTGTGTGATATTATTTCGTTTTGACCCATATATTCTTCTTAATATTCGTTTTTCAAAGATCGCTAATTTGTCTTCATCTCCTTTGGTCGTTGGCCATGTTTAGCATATAGAAGAACTGGTCTGATAATTACTTTGTATAGTGTAATTTTTTATTTAATTGATACTTGTTTTGATTTAAATATGCTCGTTAACCCATAATAGCATTTGTTCGCTGCAGTAGTTCTTATATTAATTTCTTCGTGATAATTATTTTTGCTATTTATTGTAACACCCAGATATTTAAAACTATGTACCCTTTCAAACTTAAAATTCTCAACTTCTATATATTCTCCATGATTTTCTCGTCTTGATATTACCATATATTTAGTCTTTGATTCGTTGATTTGTAATCCACCAATGTCTTTACTGTCTTTTATTAGTTCCTTAGTGCCCAATATTACTTTTTGTTTATTTAATCGTAATATGATAATATCATCTGCATATGCTAAGATTCTGCATTTTCTTATGTTTTCTTCCAAGTTTAACCCATCATACTTGCTCTTCATTTTCTTTACTACCGTTTCTAGTGCCATATTAAAGAGTACTGGGGATAAAGCATCTCCCTGTCGGAGTCCAGTCTTAACTTCAAATTCATCTGACATATATTGGTTGAATTTAACCGTGAACAAACCGTGGGTTTATAAATAATAATTATAAAAGAAAAATATTTCTATGGAAAATAGACTCTTGTATTTTATTTAATTAACATAAAATCCAATTTAAATGAAATGTTCAGTTATTTCTCAGAGCCGATAAGAACCTAAAAGAACCACACAAATAAAAGGTTCCGGTTCTCAAATTTTCTCCGGGAAACTGTTTCATATCCGGTTATTGAGGTTCTGGTTCCAGTCCCTGGTACATTTTATAATATTTTATAAATATTAACAGTCTCTGAAAGGGGCGGGAGAAAAACGATTAAAAACTATTGTTTTTATTTTTTTTTTTTTTTAGATCTCAATCAATCAGTTGTACAACTTGAGTATTTTTTTTTTTTTATAATGATTTATTTACCTAAATTGTTGTGTTTCTGGAAATGCCACATCGATCGAATTCTCCGGCTTTCTTTATTATTATTATTATTTTAACTTTGTTCAACAATAGCAATGAATAGAAACACTCCCCTCCCACCCGAATAAAAGTTATCGTCGTTTATATTTTAGGGTAAAATAAAAGCGGACGGCACGTACGCAGAACTCCGAGACTCGAATGTAGACTTCGCGACCCTATCGTCGGCCGTGAAACCTATTGCCGTGCCGGACATCAATTTAAACGGAAACGTCGCGTGTCTCGAACTGCCCAACGAGAATATGTACGATCGCAAAATGTCCATCCAGAGTGTCGATTCGATCCAATCGCACGCGGCCCCGGTGGAATTGGCCGAGAACCGGATTTCCGGAAACATTTCCCACGTCGTTTACTTTAAATACATCACGGCCGGCGGAAATTGTTGCAAACTGTTTTTTTTCATTTGCATTTGCGTGTGCACGCAAATATTGGCGTCCTCCACGGACCTGTGGATTACTTATTGGTAACAAACGCCATTCCCGCGTCCGCAGCGAATTATTACTATTGGCGTTACTATTTTCCACGTCCGATTATTTAGGGTCAACCTGGAAGATCATTACTTCCTAAGCGCGAAAACCGGCCTGGAAGAATCGCTGAACACGTTTCTGTGGTGGACGGTTTCCCGGCAGACTTGCATTTTCGTTTTCTCCGGTCTCACGTTGTCCCTGATATTGTTTACCGCCCTCAGGACCGCCACTTTCGTGTCGGTTTGCATGCGGGCTTCGATGAACTTGCACAATAAAATGTTCAACTCCATAACCAGGGCCACGATGCGTTTTTTCAACACCAACTCGTCGGGTAAAAAAAAAAAAATATATATATAATTCACTCGATCTACGATTGATTTACAAAAAAACAATATCAATTTCATTTAATTAATTCTCCTCTCGCAGGTCGTATTCTCAACCGTTTTTCAAAAGATATCGGTTCGATCGACGAGGCGCTTCCGGTGGCGCTGATAGACACCATACAAGTACTTGATTTACCATTTTTTTTTTTTTTTTTTTTGTAACTGAGCAAAAGCCTATACTAACAATACCGATTACCGGTGTATTATTATTATTTCCTAGGTAGGATTATCGATTGTGGGAATTATCATTATAGTAGGAATCATCAACGGATATCTTTTGATACCGACGTTTATCGTGGCGGTAATTTTTTACAAACTGTGCATGTGTTATTTAAAAACGTCGCGGAGCATTAAACGGTTGGAAGCAGTGAGTAAGTAAATTAAATTAAATTAGATAACGTTGTCTTGACACGTATGCACGATGGCGTGCGGCGTAAAATGTCTACGGTTAAAAAAAATTGTATTTTTTCTATTATTAAATTTAGCCCGGAGTCCGGTATTCACGCATTTGAACGGGTCGCTTCAAGGAATAACGACGATCCGGGCGTTCGAAGCCGAACAAATATTATCCGATGAATTCGACAAACATCAAGTTAATATTGGTTTTTTTTTTTTTTTTTTTTTAAACTTAATAACACTGGATATCGCCGTTGACACCCAAAAAAAAAAAAACACCTCACACATGCTAAAACTCGATTTTTCAGGAGTAAAAATACTCAATGGTTATATTATAACAACATATTGTAATAAACGTGAATGTTTCGCCGAATAGGAGGTTTTTTTAGTTTATATTTTGCTATCAAACCATTACACGCGGAGATTTTTCAATGTCACACAGGAGGTTTTCGAATGATTATATATATATATATATATAAAAAAAAAAAAACAAAATTACTTGAAACTAATCTTCAACGCGGAATTGTTATTCTGCAATATAATTTCGACCAAATTTTTAATCGCATACGAGGTTTATTTTATTTATAAAAATAACACGCGTAAGTGAATTCTTCGATGCGAAGCATAGCACACAGAAGATATTATCAAATTATAGTTTATTATTTTGCCGGATTCGGGGGACACGAAAATCTCAAAATGAAAAAGTTTGGCCGCGCAAGACGTTTTTTTCGCGTCGACGACGATATTTTCAATGAACCGGTCAATAGGTTCCTAACCTTTATGTGTTGTGGTATTATAATAATGTAATGTTCCAGGATTTACACTCGACTGCGTGGTATTTGTACATATGTTCGAATCGAGGGTTTAGCTTATGGTCGGACGTAATCGTCATCATCTATATCGGCATCGTAACGTTCAGCTTCATAATCATTGGCAAAGGTGCGCGGGACAGTATTTCTTTGATTAATTTAAACTTAAAAGCGTTTTTTTTTTTTTTTTTTTTTTTTTTTATTATATTTAGGATTGTTATCGAAACAGACGGAGCCCCGTCGTTTTGTATTTTTACATTCGTTTTAAGTTTTAGTCGGTTTTAGATACGTACGGCGGTAACGTTGGACTCGCGATTACCCAAGCGATTGGGCTGGTTGGTTTCCTGCAACTGGGAATCAGACAGTCGTCGGATTTGGAAAACCAAATGACATCGGTTGAAAGGGTTTTGGAATATACGAACGTCCCGCAAGAGGGCGCCCTGGAATCGCATCCGGGTAATCCCGCATTCGTTAAAAATTATTACGTAAAAACGCAATTCTGTATAATATTAATTTATACAAAAAATATTCCGAACGTATAGACGAAAAACCGCCGGTGCTCTGGCCGACGAAAGGACAATTGATATTCAACAATTTATACCTGCGGTACGGATCGCATTCTCAGTACGTCATTAAAAACCTCAACGTGCAAATCGAACCCAGGCAAAAAGTAATACCGTGTTCATTATAAACAAATTTTCGGAATTCGTACTGAACACCGTTTTTGCGCGTTTAGATAGGAATCGTCGGACGGACCGGCGCGGGGAAATCGTCACTGATCGGAGCGCTGTTCAGATTGGCCAACAACGAAGGGAATATCATAATCGACGGTATTGAAATACACGGGTTGGGACTGCACGAGTTACGTTCGAAAATCTCCATCATTCCCCAAGAGCCGGTATTGTTTTCGGGAACCATACGCAAGAATCTCGACCCGTTTTACGAATACCCCGATCACGTTATTTGGAACGCTTTGGACGAGGTAATGATCATTTACACACAACCGCCCGTTGTTATAGTTCACTAATTCGACAAACGGAATATTCAGGTGGAGCTTAAAAGCGTCGTAGACGATTTGCCCAGCGGTCTCAACTCGAAAATGTCCGAAGGCGGGTCGAATTTCAGCGTGGGCCAACGGCAGTTGGTGTGTTTGGCCCGAGCTATTGTCCGGAACAACAGAATTCTCGTATTGGACGAGGCCACGGCCAACGTTGATTTAAAGTACGCGGCGAATCGAATACCGCATGTTCCGGATTTTCATTAAAGCATTTATATATATATATATATATATTTCGGAATATTTCAGGACTGATACGTTAATTCAACGGACCATTAGAGACAAATTCAAATCATGCACGGTGCTGACGATCGCGCATCGTCTGAACACCGTAATGGACTCCGACAAGGTTTTGGTCATGGATGCTGGGCAAATGGTGGAATTCGACCATCCGCACATTTTGTTGAAAAACAAAGACGGATTTTTGCACAAAATGGTCGAACAGACGGGACGGGACACGGCCGATTTATTACACAGTATAGCAAAACAGGTATAATGTATTTAAGAGGTTCTCTTTTTCTTTTTCTTTTTTTTTTTTGCCGTTGGTCGGTTGCTGCAACACATCATAACTCTCTGTCAAAACACTAATCTTTCATTATCCGTCGATCATTTTTCATTCCCACGCGTCATTTGCGGAATACATTCCGCATCCTCATGCAGACGTTTCGCTTCCAATTTTACCATATACACATAACCTTCAATAATCAATCGCAACAAACTATATTGGCGATGTTTAATTTTTTATAATTTGCCAATGTTGTTTTTTTCGCTTATTATTATTTTTTATACCGTTTCATTCGTTACACTGTCACGCCACGAAATCTTAAGCATCTTACGACAACGCTAAAATTTCAAATTATTCAATAATTCTCTTATCGATTGTGTACACTCCATAAGTATACCTTCAAAAAGTTTTTCCTGCTGTTGTATTGCTGTTCGTGGTTGAAAACAAGTAGAGCTGGATATTCAACGCCTTATATAAACTCACAAATTCCCTAAAAAGAAATTACGCTTTAGGTGTCCTAAAAATTCAAATTAACTCACCTATAAAATGCACTAGAAATTGTATGTTTTTTTTTTTTTAATCGAGTTCGGAACAAAAAATATTTTAAATAAGTTTTACAGAACTGAATAAATGCGCATCTTGGACTTTTGACCAGCAAAAACAAATTCGACCTAACCTAACCCCATAAATCCTAAAAAAGTGACTTTAAAATGAAACAAAATGCAATATTTCTTATTCTCGTTCGTATAAATTATTTAAAAAAAAAAAAAAAACACGAAACGAATTTGTAACAAAACAAACATCGCACGACGAGAGCTTTGGCGAACAGTGCAAAGTGGATTGGATGTTATGTTAGGTCACTAACCCGGCCCTCGTATAATTAATCTAAAAAAAAAAAACAACGGGTTTGTCCCTTGTACGATCCTACTATCATCTGTTTTTTTTTTTTTTTTAATCAAGTAAAATGTTTAAATTTATATTTCAATTATTTGCGTGTACTTACAGAGTTATAGATCCGCGGACGAGGCGACGCCAACGAAAGTAGAACACGAAACGTAATAACATTGACGGCGGTAGGCGCGTAGGTATATAGTTGTCTCTAAGGATAATTCAAACCGATCCAGATCAATAATATTATAACAATCAAATCGTTTTACATATTATAGCGTCGAACATCCATAATGGATATCCATCAAATAGGTATTATATACTTTCTTTTTTTTTTTTATAACTGTGTAAACTATATGTATCGCGGATCCTATCAAAATTATTATTGTATAAATGCTAAATATTAATATTTTACTATTTAAGATTTTAATCGTTATGTCATTTATCGACATTTTTACATTTTTTGCCAATCGAATCGTCTCGTTAACGTTGTTGTATATCGTTATACATGTTGACGTTTCAAATTTTGTTTGCCACAGACGTGTGTGTTATTTAATAAATTATAATAAATTTATCCATACGTATAATTTGTTTCTCGTACGTACGTGTGTACGATAGTTTAACATCAGAAGAAAAAAAAAAAACTAGTCGTTTCCCAATGCGCCCCCAACTGGACAATATTTACTCCGAAAACTACTCCTGAAGCGGCTGAATTTAACGATCGAGGAGCACCGTTTCTCGTAGAAAAATGGTTTACAGATAAAAAAAAAAAAAAATACAAAATAAACTAAGTACAAATAACTCGGTCGTCATCGTATGAGTAATACACAAGTATCGAGTATTCGCACATAAGGCCAAGTTGATAATGCTAAACAGGACCAAAAAAAATTCTAGCATCAAGTCAAATATACTCAATATACGAGTATCGTAATAGGTTTTCATAAGCTATTATCAATAATTTCAAATAAAAATGCTTAAACAAAGTACTTATTGCTATTCTGTGAAAATTCAAGTACGGAAAATAATATTATATTTCTTTAGTAAATCGTACGGTCTTTAATTTTGGTCCTTATATACTTTGATTGCGAGTTTAACGCAGGAAATGGAACTTCTAATAATATTCTGGTTACGGTTTGGTTTTTAAAAAATAAACGATTCCAGTTCCAATTCCGGTTCTTAAATATGCATTGTTTCAAATAACATTACCTATTGTTTATTGGGAATTATTTTTTTAAGAATAAATCTACCAACAAAATAATTATTTAGTGACAATAATAAACTCTATTTGTGTTTTTATTATTCACTGTATATTATGTTCAAATTCCAAAACGAGAGAAAGTTATTTTCTCAAAAAAACTTCGAATCCAAACATGTTTTCAGAAGTTTTTCCCGATTACCAGGACAGTCTTGTACTATTATTGGCATAGTAAAGGTGTATTTTGATAGAAAACACAACTAGTATCCAAAACCACTTAACACTTCGTAACTAAAATATAGTTGTATTTCGAATCCCAAACATTGTACGTTTTATAAAGTTTTCACGCATTACGAAAATGGTTTTATAATAATTCTTAATTATGTAAAATAAAGGATATTATATATTTTTAAACAAGTTTTTTTTTTTTTTTTGTAGAAAGTAATATTTACACATAACAGAATATAATATATTAAAATCTATAATAGTATAGATAGGTGCAATGACATTTGTGTATAGTAATTTAAAATATAATACAGTGTAATTACACGGGGATTACATTTATTTACAAATCTCGATCCAATTCAACTTCTCTAAAAACATATAAAAAATATTAATAAATTGAAAATACAAACATAATATTTCTATAGGTACCTTTAATGGCCATGTGGTAAGGTGTGAATCTTGTCTTCCAATGATACAATTTTATCATCGAAATTATTATCTGAGAGTTTGTGTTGACGAGATTGTCGCGAGCTGGTGTTTAAATTACCGTATAGAATCGTTGTATTTATACGCCACCAAACGAACATTTTTCGTGGTCATCAGAGGACTACATAAAGTTCTTGACCACATGCCCTTCTGGCCCGCTCGCCTTTATTTTCTCTAGCCCCGTCCAACTTGTGCGCATACCATTTGGCTCGGAGTGCAATAAACTCCGTCAAGCGTTCGGCCGTCGGACTTGTCGGAAAACAGGCCCCGGGACATTTTCCGTTCGGCCACAAAGCACGGATGTTTTCTGGTGAGGGTTGGTCATATCCATACATTCCAACAACCCGGGTTTACTCAACAAGTCACGGTAAAAATCGTCCGTTTTAATACGGTAAACCAACGAGTCTAGAATAATATATCAAATACTAATCGTAAAAAAAAAAAAAAATAAAATAAATAATAAATTCAACCGCCATAGTGTTCTGACGTTAAAATAATTCATACCTTGTCTTCAGTTGACCGCCGACTGTTCTCGAGACATATTTAAAACACTCGAAAGTCACGGGGAACCACTTCATGAATCATCACCAAAAGCGATTTTAGTAATTTCCGTACGTTTCCGTCGCATCGTTTTTATCAAATCTCAAGCAATACTCGATGCACACGCGTTGTTCGTTAATTTCGAACATGTCGAAAACGGCGAACGAAAAAAACTTTAACGAAAAAAAACCACGTGTAATATTAAACTGAGATAACTTAGCGATTTTGGGTTTTGTTTAAAATATCCACTAATTCACTGGGAATAAATCTATTTATAATTTGAAACGTTATCGTGTGTAGATTAGCCGTAATAACATTACGGTGCTGGTACTTTTTGAACAGACCTCGTATATTTATTACAATTTTATAAACATGGCGAAAGGCCAATATAAATCGGTAACAACATAAGTAATATAGATTTGTATGTTCTGTGGCGCAACAAACCCCCCCCCCCCCGGGAAACCTTCACAATTCTGGCTTGTCGATTCTAGTTTCTTTTTTTTTATCGTAAAACTCCCGGGAAACCTTCACGAATCTAGCCTAAACAGGCCAGCCTCGTTTTTATCGTAAAACGCGCGAGTTTAATTAACGGCGATCGGACTTTGTCTGGTATTTAAAATCATTTGGAATTATAAAATTAAAAGTATTATAAAATGAATGTTGCAATGAATGCATACGTATAATATACGAGTGCATGTGACCGTGAAACATAATCCAAAATTATTTGCTAGAAATACATACATGACTATATATGATTGAAAATATCTAATGAATTACAAAAATTAAAAGTTTAGTAGAAATATATTTTAAAAGAGGCTAGGATCGACAGGCCAGAATCGTGAAGGTTTCCCCGGGAGTTTTACGATAAAAACGTGGTTAGAATGTACAGGTCAGAATCGTGAAGGTTTCCCGTGGGTTTTGCTATTACTACTGCTAATTACTATTATCATAATATACTGACGATACCCATACACACGTACATACAAACACATTTCCGTCATAGGTTTTTTTTCTCCAGATTTTTATAACTATTTTATAATAGCGTGACTATTACGGCGGAACGGCCGGGGCATATCGTATTAATAATTACGATATGCTGGTATAAAACATAACCGATAATATCGGATACCAGTGATGTGATAACAGCTAGTGATAATCGTAGTCGATAACAACTGACAGCTAGCGCTATAGAGGGTTGGGCGAGGTAACAAACGATAGGCTCATGACGGACGGATCGGGGTTTGCAAATGTTTGGTTAGGAATGGTGTTAGGATGGGTGAGGGTAAAATATTACTATACAGGAACGGGTGGATGGTGCACATTATCACGTTCGATTTTTTTTTATATTTCGGCCGGCAAGTAATAATATAACCTCGTACGATAAAAACCCGATAACGGGTGATACAAGCTCAATGACATTACAGAGGCGGCCGATAGTCAAACACGGGAGCTGGGAGGTATACTACGAGTGAGTGGATTTAGACAAGTCGTATAGTATCATAAATAAAAAAAAAAAAAAATATATATATATATATATATACAATCTATTATTAGTATTTACAGATACGAATCAACTATGATAACCGGCTGATAACATCTAATAACGTTAACACGGGCAGTGTAGCTTCACTACGTGATGGACGTTATAGGTCATAGCGGATCACAGCCGGTAACAGCTGATAACAGGGAAATGATAACATAAAGAGTAGGGGTAATATAACCACACTGCTCAGTGGACCGGGTGCGGTGAGCCTTAACTTCCGGGATGGGGGGGGGGTGTGTGTGTGCAGTAATTCTCATTTTAATACTACTACCGTGATTTTCACCATTGTAATTATATCATAGTATAACCATAATCCTACTACATAATATTATTAAATATTATCATTACAATTTTAATACTATTTGTTTGAGCCGATAATGAAGAGAGACATCGAAGTACACCACCACCACCGCCATCACCGCCGGCCGGCACTCGTACGCACACGAACGCGCAAAACACATACATTTTTTTTTGTTTTATTGTTGTATTAATTGTGTCGTTTGTAAGTTGGGTAATATGTAAATTTGTGCACGGTGTGCTATCGGCCGCAGTTATTATCTTTCCATTTTGTACTCATCTGAACGAGGTCACCGCAACACTATCAAGCGGCCTTAAAGTTTTTTCCTCGTTTTTTTTTAAATTTTTTTTTTTTTTTTTTGATTATAATTTCTGTGTTGGCGCGAATCGCCGTATTTTCGTTACGTAATTATATCATTGTTTTCTGTTTGTGATTTACGTGGTATTTTTACGTTATAATTCTATAGGATCAGCTAGCTGGCCGGTCTGCGCTCCAAAAATTGTGAGTTCATTGGTAATCTATTTCTTATTGTTGTATATTTTTATTCTGTTGGGCCACGAGTGGCCCTACAGTAGCTGTTTGTATCGATATTTTGTTTGGCCGGAGGGGGGCGTATTATTATTATTTTTCCTCGAACTACCACGTCGCCTAATAACGCGGAAACTTGTGACAATTTTTTGTATTTTAGTTTTAAACAAACACACACGCACATTAGTTAATAAAGTAGGTCGGTTGTGGTAAGTTTTGCAACCCAGCGTTGGTTACGATAACCGGAATCACGCGCTACGAATACGAGTTCCGGGTCCAAACACTATTTAAAATACTGTTGCTCGGGGTAAGTATAATCATCCATTCAATTAAATATCATATCTTAAAACGATTAAAACATTGTATTGTAACGAACCAATTAATTTCTATTTGACCTCGCCCGTCATAGTAATAAAAAAAATAATATTTCGATTATTGAAATTACGTCGTTTTTCACAAGTGTTTGAAAATTATTTTGT
Source organism: Tuberolachnus salignus (assembly GCA_956483605.1). Lineage (NCBI taxonomy): Eukaryota > Metazoa > Arthropoda > Insecta > Hemiptera > Aphididae > Tuberolachnus > Tuberolachnus salignus. The sequence continues at coordinate 18,123,624 of OY101434.1, forward strand.
TCAGCGCCCACGGTTCGAAAATCGTTTCGGCGCCCCAGTAACCTAGAACCTCGGAAACGACGCGGGTCCATTTAAATACGAATAGTACTAAAAAAAATGAAGATGTTCTATAGGAATACAATTGAATTGTTTTTTTTTTTCGAGTCACGTGTTGGTAGTGATTTTTACGTGTACACACATCGGTCAGAGTTACTTACTTGTCTATGGTCACGGCCGTTCAGCCGTCAGGAAACACCTGTTAGAGCACACCCGTTACGTCATAAAATCGCTCACACTTGCACTCTTAATATTATAACATTATTTTTTATTTAATTTTTTTTTATCTGTTTTTATTTATGTTAACGAAAAAACCACGCTCTCGCGCTCTTTTCGCTTTTCGTTTCGTCTCTCCGACTTCAATTTATTATATTTACGATTTGTACGATTTTCATCGAAATTTACACTCGAAAAAATAATTACAACATTACGCTAAAATTGTTGTTTTTTTTTTTTTTCATTTTATTATGTACAATTATTATTATTTATGATGAGCCCCGTGTCGAATTTACGCGTATTTATGTCGGGCTCAAAACAATTCTGTTCTAACAATACCCCGTACGATAATTCGAAAACCTAAAATGCCTATAAACAGTTGAAAATGGCCAGAATGTATTTACATACATTTTTCACAATAAAAAAAAACAGTAAATTTTTAACTAAGTAATTTTACAAAAAGTAAACAATCGAAAACATTATTGCCGTAAATTGTCCCGTTTTTCCTACGTTTTTTCTCAAATCATTAAAAAAAACTACCATCAATATCAAAAATATTACACACCCCACCCCTCCCCCATCGCACCGAGTAGATCCAAAATGCTTTCAGAAAAGGCGCCACGCTTGAAAATCGGAACAAGATTTCTGGTTAGAAAAATTGTTTACAGACAGAAAAATCCAATCGATCAGAGATTGAAACCGGTTCCCGGAGATAATTGAAGATTCGGAAACTGTATTGGAAATCCAATTTCTTAAAACAAGAAACCGGAACCAGGATCGGATCCTTTTAAATAAAATATAAATATTTTCGGTTCTTTTAGGTTCTAAGAAATAACGGAACACACAGACACAAGTCACACGTACGGGTAACCATGTTACTTATTTTTTATATTGTCTTATTTTAAGTACATTATTTCGTTTGCAATCGCTATTGCAATTATTTTAGATATTGATAGAAATTTCATAGGGCAATCAAAGGCTTTGAAAGGTAGTAGGGCTATGTTCCCACCTAAATTACGATACTGACTGATTCATTACAATAATATTATTTTTATACCTACATTCAGTGGCTGGAACCGGAACCGAAACAACCGGTTCCCGAAAAAAATTGATGAACCGAACTTAACCTTAACCATAATTCTCAATTCATGAAACCTGGATTGGAATCGGAACTTTTTAAATAAAATACAAATTATTTCGGTTCTTTTAGGTCCTTATCGGTTCCAAGAAATAACTGAACACGTACGAGTAACCATGTTATTTATTTGTACATTGTCTAGTTTTAAATACATTATTTCGTTTGTAGTATTATTATTAAAAAACCAAAAGGTTTTAGCTCATTATAATTTATGAAGTTAATTTTTTGGGTAGTTTTTTTATTATTAAAAAAAAAAAAAAATGATTAGTAAGCCATAGGTAATGCTATTTGAAACTATGAACTCTTGAGAACTAATATTTACCGGAACTTTATTTTATAAATTTTAGAACCGGAGCCGGTACCGTTTAATTTTTATTTTTAAGAACCTTACCGGAACACCCAAATCACTCGGTCGTTATCGTATTAGTAATACAAAAGTATCGAGTATTCGCACATAAGGCCAAGTTGATAATGTTAAATAAGAGATCATGTATTCGGTAAAACAAATTTCAGTATCAAGTATAATATACTCAGTATACGAGTATCGTAATAGGTTTTTATAAGCTATTATCAATCATTTTAAATAAAAATGCTTAAACAAACTACTTGTTGCTATTCTGTGAAAATTCATGTACGGAAAATAATATTACATTTCTTAAGTAAATCGTACGGTTTTTAATCGTATATTTCGATTGCGAGTTTAACGCTGGAAATGGAACCTTTAATATTATTCTGGTGAATCGAATTGTTATAAAAATTGTAATAATCGCGGAATTTCAATACACGTTTTCACTTAACCGAACTCCGCCCAGAATCGGTTTTTTTTCTTGAACAATGATTTATCGTTGCACACAGACATAAACGAAGTTATGCTACACATCCTATCCTCCCTCCTTACAACAGTTGCATACATATAAATCTTTTGATATTTTTCCTAATATTAAAAGACTTAATTCGAATACCGATCTAATGGGATCAATTCTGAAACAATTCTTATTTATGACCAGGCATTAAATAGTCCCGATGAATCGGGGGGGGGGGAAAGCGATCGGCGAATCGAATTGTTATAAAAATCGTAATAATCGCGGAATTTCAATACACGTTTTTACTTAACCGAACTCCGTTCAGAATCGGTTTTTTTTATTGAACAATGATTTATCGTTGCGCACAGACATAAACGATGTTATGCTACACATCCTATTCTCCCTCCTTACAACAGTTGCATACATTTGAAGGGGTGTATCCGTTATTTTTTTCGTACGTGCAAGTCGGATTATCGCCAACGCCTAATACAAATGCCATCTTGTCGATATGTGAATACGCAGTGTAAATTTCTATTATTTTCTACACGACAGACAACAGTCAATTTTTATTCAATAATCACACCTATTGTTAGTAACAGTGGACGTTTGCTGATAACTTATTTACAAACCGAAATTAACCTTTCGAGGAGATAACGATGGCGTGAACCCTGCGATTATAAACTACATAATGCTCAATGCTATGGACGCTACTTCCACCGAACTACGTATACACAGCCCGTTTGCGATTTTATTAAATATTGCCCATACGGAACCTTTATAAACGGACCGGAAGTTAAATCCAACAACCGATTGTGTATGAAATGTTAAGAGCCAAGGCCAAAAATGTAACTTTGACAATGACGCCACGTAGTGTATATGGACTCTATGGTGTAGAACTTATTCGTCTTTGTCGTCACGTTGGGTCGCCAGAACCTTTTTAATACGTACGTATTTAATCTTATGGTAATAAAACAGTGCGCGGTCCGTAGTACAAGCTTAAAAAATGATTTATGGAATTTCTTTATCGTACTCGATTATAAGAAAGAAAATTATTAACCGTTTTAATACCCATATGTATTATTCAGTTGATGTATTTAGCACATAAACAACAGCGCTAGTGGCGTCACTTGTTAGTGTAATAATATTTCGGGTTCATAAATCTTCGCTTCGAATGTACGTGCATATTTTATAAAATTGAAAGTAATATTTTAAACTGATTGGGTTATCAGTGATTAATGAAATGATTAATACGGATTTTATTGCTTAACTAAGCCTTGCCTTAATGTTGGACGTACTCTATATGTAGATAATTAGTACTCGAGCAATAAGCTAGCTGAAGAACTCAATAAATAAAACACACATGTGGTCGGGACACTAAGAGCTAATCGTAAGAACAACCCAGAAAACGAAATTTAAAAAAAGCTAGGTAATTCCTTCGTAAAGTAACAGCAACGGGATTGTTCTTGTGATATTTTATTAATCACGACAAATCGTACACACAAGACGATTAAGATACAGAAAAGGAACATAGAAAAAAAAAAATCATTAAGTTGTTCATGACTACAATACAAAATAATCGTACCATAGAGCTCGTTCTCACCAAATGACATCATACAACACTCTGCTAAAGAAGTTCTCCACGGCGGGAGTGGGAGCGGGATACCTTCGTTTGGGAAATACCGGGTTTAAGACTCGTCACTTTAGAGAATTTTATTATTATTTTTTATTTTTTGAGGTGGAATGGGCAAAGCTATAATTGATTCGAGAAAATATAGTGTTTGCCGTATAGGGAAACCTCAGGTCTGGAGTGGACACTCCTGAGAGGAGCCGCGATTGACTTGGCGACAAGAGTTGACGAATTGTTCTTAGTGTCGTCTAGACTTTTATTTAAAACGTATCGGTCCGGCGCGGAGGGAGAACGAATAATAACGGTGACGATTGCAAAAATATTTTAAAAAAAAATAAAAAAATAAATTTATATTAAATTAAGTGCGAAACGGAAAATTTTTTTTATTACGACACACGTCCTCACTACGAATTCACGGACGATGGCCAACGGTCAAGGCCGAGGTTTTCGTCAAGAGCGCCGGTAATGCCAAACTGTATAAAATCAGTTTGATTTTATTCTTGCGCTTTGTTTCTGACGTGCGCGCACACACGGTGGTCCGATGATTATATTTGTAGTGGTCGTGTAGTAGCGGCTAGCCAAATGTGATTTCATAATATTGTCCAAACAACAGTATTCCGTTATCGGCGGTCGTGTTATATCCTCCGATTGTGTTAGACCATTCGTTTTTATATTGCCAGTATTATTAAAAAAAAAAAAAAAAAATATATATATATATATATATATATATATATAAAAAACATATTCGTTTTATACCGTAAACCGTTAACCGAAGTCGCGTGCGTGCGATCGGCTGCCAAAAAAAAAAAAAATGTTCGGCCGCCTGCGAAACCATTGAGTTTTAGTGCACTTTGGGCATACTCTACCGCCGTAGTTACTCGTGAGTTTTAATTAATTATGTTTTTATTTTTTTTCATTTTCATTTATATTCGATATAAAATTGTAAAATCGAGTTATAAATATTTTTGCAAAAATATTTCTCGGCGACAAATGCATATTTCGAAATTATTGTCTACGACATGTATATGACTATTCACATGGACGTTGTTATAAAACGTTTTCCTAACCACAAACTTCTCGGCCAACAAAACAAAAAAAAAATAATAATTACTTACGCAAATTGTTTTTGAACGACAATCAAAACAATATCTCGAAAAGTATATTTGTTTGGTGTCAGTGCATTCACGTCGGACTATAACCTTGTCGCCTAAAAATGATGCCACGTCTGTGGTCTTGGTCGTCTATAACTAATTTTTATAGCAACTGCGCTACTCGAAACATAAAACTGTGTAGCGTTCGCGTTGAAATAATTGGAATTTTAAACGCGAAAAATTAACACAATTTAAAGATGACAACGTTTATGACAAATTTACGACTATTTAAGAAAAAAAAAATGTAAATGTATTAATTATAATATACCGTAGTTTTATTAGACGGTCGACAATGCAAAACGTACAACTACTATCGTCAAAATGTAGTAATACAATCAACTCTGATGGTAAAAAAAAAAAAAAAAAAAAAACGGTATCGTTTCCCGCGTTCGGTTGATCTAAAATGTGTCAACGCAATAGTGCAAAATTTGCACTGTTTCTATCGGCAGCCGCGTAACCGGGTGAAAAAATAGAGAGGACAAATTAATTTTTCTTTAAAAACCACTACCACGGGGCGGGGCGAACATATATTTTTACCTTATGTATACAAAATAATCAGAGACTAAATCATTTAACCGCTTAGTCGTACAAAATTATCTGGAATTCTCGCCCACGATAAGACATATTTACGATACGACGTACACCACACAACAACAATTTTTTTTTTTATAGATTAAAACTAATTTAATTCGATAAAAGTTAATTCATAGTCGATATTTGTTTCAGCTCTTAGTGTTTAATTTCATATTGGTAGTATTCACACGAGGGTCCCAAATTTTCGTGGGCCTCGCGGTCCGGGGGCCCTCAATTACGCCGCTGGCATTTGTATAGGTACTGGCTGGGTACTTTTTTTTTTCTTGTGGTATCGCGACCTACGGGGGGGAACTCTACCCGTTAGGGCAATCCTTCCCCCGTAGGCGCGTCGTTTATCCGGTAAACTACAATTGTATTATTAATAAATAGGTAATAAATAAGTCCCGTTTAGCCCTGCGGGCTCACAGTGATTGTGTACACAGTAGCGTTTTGTGCAGCATTAGGGCCGAGACCCGCGTGGCTGCCATTACGATGTAATAATAATAGCTAGGCTAGTCTAGGGTTCTGGGCGGGCCCTCTGGCGGTGGCGTTCCTCTTCCTCCCTCGTCGACAGCACCTCCTTGACGAAGTCGCTTGTTTTCTCCCGAGCGGTCCTGTTTTCCATCGTTCTCCCCACTGCCGTTTCCGGGGCGAAGGCTCTGCCCATTGCCGTCTCCGGCTGGGTACCTAATCCGTTCAAATAAAACAAATTATTGCGTACAATTGTTATCGTGTAAAATTGCATTTTAAACAACGATTTACTGTAATAATACTGCTCAGCGCGTAACGTTTGTGATATAGTTATATGGGAGGAAATTCGTGGCCCCCCGTCCCCCCCCAAAACGTACATACAGAAAAATTGAACGACGCTTTAAATATATTGGTATATTATACGTACTCGTATTATTTAAAGATATCCCGTTCAAAATACTCTCCTCCGGACGATATGCAGTGATCCCGGCGGTCTTGCCATTTTTCAAAAGTCCTTTGGAACCGTTCCAAAGTTAAACCTACGAGTTCTGTTGCCGCGTTCGCTTGACAATCCTCTACATCGTTGTCTTCTAAGCGCAGATTTTAGTCTTGGGAATAGAAAAAAAAAAAATCACATGGGTCCCGATCAGAAGAATAGGGAGTGTGCGGTACCACAGCAATTTTTTTAACAGACAAAAATACACGAATCGACAGCGGCTAATGTGCCGGTGTGTTGTCGTGGTGGACATTCGCGGAACGAATTTGGCAGCGCGCCTCTTCTCATCTGTACATTTCCCTGTAAAATTGCATGACAAGACACAATTGAAATTCGCTTTGTTAACTCATGAACGGTTAATCGGCGGCCATTTCGCATTTTTTTCGCAAATTGTCGCCACACCATCGTTTCTGGATGACGTCGACGGTCTTCCAGCATGTGGATCGTCTTCAGTTGACTGTCCTGGAAACGTCTAAAAACACTCGAAAGTCACGGTACCACTTAACGATCCCCAAAAGCGGTTTTAGTCATTTTCGTTGCATCATTTTTACCAAGTTTCAAGCAAAACTTAATGCACTTGACGCGTTGTTCGTTAATTTTGGACATCTCAAAAACGGCAAACGAAAAAAACTGACTGGATTTAACCACGTGTAATATTAAACTGAGATAAGATGGCGACTTCGGGTTTTCTTTAAAATATTCATTAATTCGCGGGGAATATATCTGTTTAGAATTTGAAACGTTATCGTGTGTAGATAAGCCGTGATAACATTTGTCCCGGTACTTTTTGAACAGACCTCGTATGTATGATACAAGATGTCTAAAATAAATCACTAGTGGGTACTTAGTTTTTATACGGTGAAATGATATTTGTAAGCCAGAACAACGGGGGACAATAGAGACGATCACCTCACGGGAAAAGTTTTCTAGGGGCTGAGCCACCCATTGCTAAAATATATAGGTTTCAGTAATCGCCTATGATTTGTATGTTGAATAGAATATTGAAACAGAACTGGAAACCGTCGATTATATTAGGAGAACCGTTGACATTGTAAATAATATAGAAAAATAAACTTGTTCGTGAAATACTGACAAATAAAATAGACAAAAAAGTTGTCTTATTTATTGGAATTGATTTAATTTATTTACTTCAGTTATCCACTAAATAAATAGACAAAAATAAATGTATTTTGATATTAATTTTTTAGATTTTTAAATAACGTCGTTTTCCTTTATCATTAATAATTACATGTATATATGCGATTTAAAGATCGTTCCGAGAATTTTTTTTCCTAAATCAGGGGATTTCTTTTATTCTCGGGAGATTTTCGTTCCCGACGAATCAAAATTTCCTTAAAGTTTACCAATGATTATCATAAGATTAACAAAAAAATTATTAATAATTATTTTGGCGATTTACCATCTGCTTTCTCCTGTAATATTTATAGTGTAAATCAAATAACAATTGAAGCAAAGCGTACGGTTTTTTTAAACATTTTTTTTGGAGAACATATTATTCCCAGATCTTTTACCCACGTTTATATACGAGCTCATAATAAATATGAGTCGGTTAAATTGTATTTTAATTACTAGTTAACTGATAAAATTTGGTTTTCGTTTCGCGGAGGGTTATCATATAATATATAAAATACATAAAATAATAAAAAAATATTTGAATTTACATTTTATAGCCTACTCTACAATATTCAAGGGTTAATGATTGTGAAATAAATGAATACATTAGTGAAACGATATCTCAGCATTAACATTTATTCTGTACATAATTTGTGTATAATGGATTAAAAATATATTGACCAGTGAAAATTTGTGCTTGACGTGTGGTGCACGAGTGTTTAATTCAAAGACGACCCGTCGACAAGTTAGGTTAGGTTAGGTTAGAGGTTAGATTGAAGGCGTTCTTTTTTTTTAAATTTTTATAGTTGTGACTGCTGAAAACCCGCACAATGTCGAAAACGATGGCTTGAATGGTGAAAATGGCATTACTTTTATTGATATTTCAGAAAATTTGACTCGAGCGTATATCCAAAATTGGTTAACAGTTATTTCTTTAAATTTCTAGTTCAATGTTCGATCATTTTTCAGTAAAATTGTGTAGAATATTTAATTTTTAAATGTACTTTGTCGAGTAATTATTATCAAATATTTAAGAACTAATATTGAAATGTGTCTGTGAAACTATTGTTGGTTTTATATTGTTATTAATTAACAAGATAATATACAACAGATAATATCGTACAGTTATATTTACAATTAGCGAAAAAAACATTTAATGAAGTATTAAAAAAATAGTTTATCATGAAAATAATAATAATAATAATACTAGGTCAGTACGAATGTGTGTAAAATGAATTGACGAAAATGTACTATTAGTTGGGAATAGTGTGTTATGAAAAAAATATGGCCAAAACGTACAATTTTCAATATTTCCATTCATTTGTGCTAATACAAACTGAACGTTGAATGTGAATCGCGATTCACTTTACAAAATTCTTATTTTATGCACCTCAACTCAAGTAAGCTCAAATTTATCTCAAATCAATACAAACAAGAAGACTCATGCGTAAATAGATTCAATTTGTTAATGCATTATTGGAATATTTCGGATTACATCACTAATAGTTTCGGTAGTTAAGCAACAGTAGAAAATCGTCGTCAGGTTATGGAATATGTGAAAAATGGCAAAATTAAATACTGTATTGTCGCCCCTCAAAAATAATCGTTAAAACCGATTCTACGTGCATTTCTATACGATGAATTATACTTTCGTAAATTAAAATTTTATTACCACTGAACTGCAGCCTAACAGTTGATAATGAATGATAATTAGTAAAAAAACAAAAATATGCAAATACTTATCGCTTATCTTTATCGCTCAATAAGCCTAACGCCTACGCGCTGTTTGTGGTACCATTGATTTACCATAAACCTAATCCGGTATTCATTTAATTGGTTCAACGGTTTAGGAAAAGAACATTGGAAATGATTTAAAATTATTGTAGAAATAATATTAAGAACACGCTGGGCAGTACATCATAATGGGCGACAAGTGAGTGTTTTTCAAATGACTACACACTTGACTACATACACCTGAGTTACATTTATTTAATTTGTTCAGGTTACTATTGGATTCCGATCAAGTAAAACGTCCACCGCACCCGCGGAATGATGCATACATATTTGAAAATGTCACATTCGTGTAAGCAGATAAAAAAAATATGTAATAATTTAATTGATTTGTAAAGAAATATGTCGGATATATACGTATTATCCCAATATTAGAAACACACTATTGTGATATTTAGAAGAACAAAAAAAATTAAATACATTTAATTGCCTCTTGGGTTGATGTTGACGCAAACATTGTAATTGTAGCGAATAAAATACTATATAAAATAAATGTTATACAATAAAAACTCGGTTAAACGTATGGACATCAAATGACCAGATTCTTAACCGTATTCTCGACAACATTAAATAGCATTGAAATAATTTTAACCATCTGATGGACGCCGCGAAAACTGTCGTGACACGCGTGTTACAATAAAAGTAGAAACACACTTTTGTCACGTCACGTGAGCTACGTGACTCGGGGAAAAAAGTGCGGAGCGTCGTTATAAATATACTTTGATGTACGATGAACAATACTTTCGTAATTTCAAATTTTAGTACCACTGATCCCCAACATAACTGTTGATAATGAATGGATATTAATTAATGATGAAACGTACAAAAAAATAAAAATAAAAAAAATATGCAAATATTTATCTATAACGCTCGATAAACGTAATACCTACTCACTGTTTCTGTTACCATTGATTTACCATAAAACTAATCCGGTATTCATTTAATTGGTTCAACGGTTTAGGAAAAGAACATTGGAAATGATTTAAAATTATTGTAGAACAAATATTAAGAACACGCTAGCAGTACATCATAATGGGCGACAAGTGAGTGTTTTTCAAATGACTACACACTTCACTACATATACCTGAGTTACATTTATTTAATTTTTTTTCAGGTTACTATTGGATTCCTATCAAGTAAAACGTCCACCGCACCCGCGGAATTATGCAAACATATTTGAAATTGTTACATTCAGGTAAAATAATGAAAAAAAAAAAAAAAAAAAAAACAAAATGTTTTAATATATACAATATATTTAAATATTGTATTTTGTATTATAATTTGTTTCAATTAGCTGGTTGGTAAACCTATTTAAAACGGGCTTAAAACGAGATTTAGACGAGAATGATTTGTATAGTCCGTTGAAAGAACACACATCGTCGTTATTGGGGAATGAGCTAGAAATGTAAACCGTCTAAAAATTAATAATAATAATATAAACGCGTGTTAAAGGATAAAATAAATTTGTACTTTATGTTAAGGAAATGGAGAGAAGAACAATACATTTCATTGACCTTAAATCGCAGACCTAGCCTGTTGAGAGTTTTGATTCGGATGTTTGGATGTAAATACATGATTTATGGTTTTTTAATAGCCATCAACGAACTAGTCATCAAGTGAGTATAACGACGGTGTCCGTCGTCTTCTGCACACTACTAATTAAGTTTTTAATACTGAATAGTTTTTATTATTCGTATTGAATTTTAACACTGTAATAGAGTGGGGAGGGAGCTCAAATTCCAAGGGTTACACCACTGTCTTTATGTTGCCAATGTAAAAAAAAAAAAAAAAAAATCATAAAACTTTACCACGTATTAGTCGTATTAAACATAATAATTATCTAAAGAATTTATATAACTTAATTCAAATCTTGGCGTAGATATTATAAAAGTAATAAATACTTAGTTACATTCACAAATTACAGTAATTTTATTAATGGTTTGATTAACAATCCACCCATTGTGTTTATATCTATTACAAAATGAGGGTTGAACACAGTAAACAAAGTCAATTAATAATTATGTTTTTTTTTTTCTTTTTGTATATCATAAATTAGAATGGTTCAACCACTGTGCATTGGCAAACTATTATCGTATTTCAGCAGCGATAGTTCCAACAGAATGGACTTAAGAGAAATATATGTGTGGGCGTTTGTGTTTTTATTGAGCATTTCTATTACGTCAGCTCTATTTCATTTGGTTTCATTCGAGATCTTACACTGCGGCATGAAGATGCGAGTGGCTTGCTGTTCGGTAATTTATAGAAAGGTAAAAACAAGAGACGCAACATATTCATCTGTTCGTTCAACATAATTACGATTACAATTACGATGCAATCGATAATTTATAGTAATATATCTTGTAGTACAAATCTAAAGAAGGAAATATAAACATTTTATTTACAACGTCTATACTAAAATAATTATTTCATTATTTTGCGAATAGAAATATTAGTTATTGAAGAGTTAAAGTACGACAAAATAAAAATATTCAAAAATGTTAGAAATAATAACTGCAACGCCTTAATAAGAAGACGTCACTGTAATATTTGCCAATCTCTGTCTTCCTAACGGACGTGATAGCAAATTTGCGTTTTAAAGTTTCTACGACACTCTGGTTCCAATAGACATAAACCAAAAATAATTTTACCAAATAACGACGACAACATTTACTATGTTTGCAAAATAATTTCCGTAAGCAGGCAGTATCTAATCATACATGAACATTAAAAACCATTTTGATTTTTTCCTTTTTTGTTAGTAATATTACTAATATATATATTATATACACTATTATTATATATACTATTATATACAATTATAAAAAAAAAAAAAAAAATTCATCTAACAATGCTAATGATCCATAATTAATGTAAATGTTTGTTGTTTTTTTTTTTTTTTTTTATATTATGACAAGCATTGGTAAATAAATATGCAATAAATTTTAAATTTTTTACGAATAGGTGCTGCGAAAAATAATAAATACAATAGGCGCAACTAGACATTTGGACAAGGGGGTGCTTAATCTCCAGGTTTTTTTATAACTCGTCATTGGACCCTCCTCTCCCTGACGTCATTCTTAGTATAGGGGGTGCTTAATTTGACTTAAGGGACGGTAAGCACCCTCCAAAGCACCCTCCAAAGCACCCTCCAAAGCACCCTCCTAGTTGCGCCAACGGTGGATTAAAATTAATATAGTCTTGCAACATCCGTAACTATAATATGATTATTTTTCTTTCTGATATGGCCAAGTTTTATCTAAAAAATATTTATTATTTATGTGAATACAGTGTTTATGGTTTTCAGGCACTGTGTTTAGGTCATACCGCACTTGGTGAAACTACAGTGGGTCAAGTAATAAATTTGATATCAAACGATGCAAATAGATTTGATACGACTTTACCGGGTATTCAATATTTAGTGATCGGCCCTGTCCAAACTGTGATGATCACGTATTTGGTATGGCGAGAAATAGGGATTTCGTCATTGATAGGAGTGTCGACATTATTAATTTTCATCCCTATACAAGGTTAGAAAATAATCAAAATTAAATTAATTTGAACACCCAGATGCAATATGAAAATGTATTTCCAGGTTGGTTTGGGAAGAAAATTTCGGGATATCGATTGAAAACGGCTAATTTGACAGACGAGAGGGTTTGTTTAATGAATGAAATCATTTCGGGCATACAAGTGATAAAAATGTATACTTGGGAAAAACCGTTTGAAAAACTTATTGAAAAAGTGAGGAGGTGTGTGGTAATATTTGGCTCGTAATATAAAAAAATACCGTATACTATAGGATACATAATAATATTTTTTTTTATGAATTTCAACGTCGTTCAGAAAAGAAATTAAACAAATAAGAGGATCGTCAATAATCAGAACTATTTCACTGTCGTTCATAGATTTCCAAACTAAATTACAAGTGTTTTTTATGGTTGTGGCATATGTATTGCTAGGAAATGATATCACCGCGGAAAAAGTAAATAAGAGCATTTGAATCATCATCATATCATCAGTCCTAATCATATTGTATACTCAGGTGTACGTCGTCACATCTTATTACACACTTTTGCGGTTTACGATGGGATTGTTTTTCTCTCAAGCACCCGGTCAATTAGCCGAACTACTAGTATCCATAAAACGAATACAGGTTTATAAAACACTATTTTTTTTTTTTTCATTCTTTCAATAATAGCCTTTTTCGCCGTTAAAAACTAAAAAATTAGCCGAACCGGTGGCGCAATCGGAACATTTTCCAAAGAGTGTGGTTGGGTCCAGACTTAAAATATAGATAATTTCAACTGATGAAAATATTTTGTACGTGCGGTGTTTCGCGTAAAATTACCTTGTACCTCTCCTAGGTCTCCGATGCCGTCCGCGCCACTGGCCCAAACCGCGGTTGCAATTATCTAACACCAATTACCAATTTGTACGCAGAATTTTTTAATGCACGTTGAAAAAACTAATCCGAAATGGCGTTATTCGAACGCCGCGAACGGTGCGCATGTACAACGGTCCGCCGAAAACGGTAACGACACACGCGAAGGCGCGCAACCGTTAAACGGCAACGGCGTGGTTTTGTCCAACGTCACCGCGAAATGGGCCGCGGACCAAACGTACAACACTCTGGACAATATTAATCTCACCGCGGAGCCCGGTGGACTGGTCGCAGTTATCGGATCAGTGGGAGCCGGAAAAGTATATTTTAACTATCGATATAATCAAAAAAAATACAATAACCGATTGAATACGAATATTTATTTAGTTAAACGATATAATTACAGAGTTCGTTGCTACAAGCGATACTTAGTGAATTACCGCTTTGCGACGGAACCGTTTCCACTCGTGGCACGGTTTCGTACTGTTCCCAGGACCCTTGGTTGTTTTCCGGATCGGTTTCGGAAAATATTCTCTTCAACTCGCCAATGGACAAACAGCGATATAAACAAGTTAGCTGGTTAAATTGTATTTTTTTTTTTTTTTTTTTTTAACACACTCGTATCTTGAATATAATGTTTTATGTAACAGGTCATTAAGGCGTGTGCGTTGAATGACGATTTGAAACGGTTTCCGTTCGGCGATAGAACGATCGTGGGCGAGAGGGGTGTCACACTTAGTGGCGGACAAAGAGCACGAATTAACTTGGCAAGGTGACAAAAAAAAAAAAAAAAACTGAATATTTGTAATTAATATAATATACGATTTAAAATTAATTTTTTTTTTTTTTTTGTTCAGAGCAATATATAAACAAGCGGATATTTATTTGTTGGACGATCCTTTGTCGGCCGTCGACACTCGTGTCGGTAAACACTTGTTCGAAAACTGTATAAACGGTAACGACGGTAATCGGATTGATTTTGTAAAACCAAACTAATATCATTTTTTTTTTATGCCTAGGTTATCTCAAAGAAAAAACGTGTATTCTCGTTACACATCAAATTCAATTTTTGACCAACGTAAATCAAATCGTTCTAATGGAAAATGTAATTATTTTATCAAATGTTAGATTGCGAAAGAATTTGCCTTTCATTGTATTCGTCCTGTTTAGGCGAGCATAAAATCTACGGGGTCTTACCGGGAACTTCGTGACTCCGGCTATGATTTTTCGAACTTATTGGGATTATCAAAAGAAACTATTGTCGAATCTCGAATCGTATCGAACAATGCTAATAAAAATTGTTCGGAACCAAACGCAATTTTATCGCGTTCCGATGAAAGTATTGTTTTGTCAATTGAAGGGAATATCGAGAAGCCTACTGAAACAGGAGAAACCTATTTTTCGGGCCGTGTCTCGGCAAATGTTTATACGTCGTATTATTCTTCCTGCGGGAGTATGTTTATAAGCATTTTTGTATTGTGCATATTTACTTTGAGTCAAGTATTAACTACAAGTGGAGATATGTGGTTAAGTTTTTGGTAAAATAGACTTTTTTTTTTTTTAGAATATACACATTTATACATTTTCATTTCTGTATCGATACGTTTTTAGGGTAAACGAGCAAGAAGATATCTTTCGTAAAGAAAATAAAACAATACCACCACCGAATGGCACATTGACGGTTCACGATTTGGACATTCCATTGGACATGCAATCGAACATCTTTAGTAACCGTTTAGTAGTGTACACAGTTTTAACAGTGTCAATGGTGCTGGCTGCTGTTATGAGATCAAATTTGTTTGTATCAGCGTGTACGAGTGCGTCAATAAATTTGCATAATAAAATGTTCCACGCTATCACTAGAGCCACTATGCATTTTTTCAACACCAATTCGTCCGGTAATAATGTTAAATAGTTACGCATATTATTACGTTTTGAATTACTTACTTACTGTTAATTTTTTTATTATTATTCCAGGACGGATTTTAAATCGTTTTTCAAAAGATATAGGCGCCATCGATGAATCATTACCATTAGTGTTTTTTTCGTGTTTACAAGTACTGTTGCACTACACCTATTATATAGCATTTAATAAATCTATTCCCGCAGTAAACACATTATGGTAATTTATTCATAAATATTTAAATTAGGTGGTAGCGGCCTGTTCGGGAATAGTTTTTATTGTCGGGCTGGTTAACATATACCTGATTATACCGTCGATTGTCTTGGCAGTAGTCTGCAGTTACTTTAGAACAATCTATTTGCCAACATCTAGAAGTGTAAAGCGCCTGGAGGGAATCAGTATGAACGATACTATATTAATCGAAAATTACTTTGCATTTTAATTTGAATTTGACTAAACCCGTTTTTGCGAAACCGTTGAATAAATATTTACGACTTTTTTATTAGCACGAAGTCCCGTGTATGGACATATGACTTCTTCTATACAAGGTTTAACCACAATAAGAGCACATAAAACAGAAAAAATACAAACAAACGAATTTGACAAATACCAAGTACTTATACTATTCTGTTAAACTCATTATTAGTTACATACTAATATATTGTTTTACTATTGATGAAAACCTCCTAGGACTTGCACTCCTCTGCTTGGTATATGTTTATCGCTTTAAATGAAGGATTCGGCGTTTGGTTGGATTCCGTCTGCCTTCTTTATATGAGTATTGTAACTCTAAGCTTATTATATATGGATCGCCGTAAGCTGTACGTAAATTGACTTTGTTTTCAAATGTTTTATAGAATTATACCGTTTCTTTCAGACATCAACGGAGGGAATTTCGGATTGACGTTAACTCAAATAATTACTCTTACTGGAATGATTCAGTGGGGAATACGACAGACAGCCGTATTAGAAAACGAAATGAACTCCGTCGAAAGAGTAGTTGAATACACAAATACCCCACAAGAAGCTAAACTTGAGTCAGCGCCTGGTAAGAAATTAAAATAATACAAATTAAAGTGTTTTACGCCCGTACAAACAAATTGCATATACTTTTTAATTTAGATAAAACGCCTCCAAAAGAATGGCCGCATCAAGGGAAAATAGTCTTTTTGAATTTTAACCTACGTTACAGTCAAGATACGCCGTATGTTTTAAAAAATCTCAATGTTACGATTCGACCAACGGAAAAGGTTGTTCAAATTGTGTACCGTTAAAAATAGGTATTGTTAATTTATTTTTTGTACGATTAGATTGGGATCGTTGGTAGAACTGGCGCCGGAAAATCATCCATAATAGCAGCATTGTTCAGATTAGCATTCAATGAGGGTGACATCTTTATCGATGAAATTGATATACATTCACTAGGACTACATGAATTGAGATCGAAAATTTCCATCATACCACAAGAACCCGTTTTGTTTTCGGGAACCATGCGAACAAATTTAGATCCATTCGATGAGTACCCCGATCATGTTCTTTGGGACGCTTTGGACAAAGTAATGACGGTGTTCTTAATGTGATATGCACTGTCAATTCTTATTTACTAATTTTTCTTTCCTCTTAGATGGAACTCAAAAATACTATTGAGAATTTACCCGGTAGCCTAAATACGAAAATGTCCGAAAGCGGTTCGAATTTCAGCGTTGGACAAAGACAATTGGTGTGTTTGGCCAGGGCGATCATTCGAAAGAATAAAATTCTAGTGCTGGACGAAGCCACTGCAAATGTCGACCCGCAGTAATAAAATATTTACTTTAATAAGACTGGTTATGGATAGAAACAAATTATTTACGTACATTGTTTAAATTTTTTTTAAGGACTGATGCATTGATTCAAAATGCAATAAGGGTATATTTCGAAACGTGTACGGTACTGACGATTGCTCACCGTTTAAATACTATTATGGATTCCGACAAGATTATCGTAATGGACGCCGGTCGTATTGTGGAGTTCGATCACTCCCACGATCTGTTAAAAAATGAAGACGGATATTTCTACAAAATGGTAGAACAAGCTGGACGGTCTACGGCCGATTTGTTAAAACGAACAGCCGCCGAGGTAGTTGTTTTACATAATTACAGTGTTCGTTTTAATAATGTTATTGTTACGCATTTCCATAAGTATTTTTCGATATGTTATGTTTCTTTAGAGCTATAAATCTACGATGTCCAGACTCTGATGTAGCAGATTATTGATCGTTGACGGTTTTGTTGTCGCTTATGAAAAGTAATCATAATGGGTCTTTGGCCCATTCAGTTCTACAACCGTTGAATAGATCACTGCACATCATCACTTAAAAACTAAATACTAATGTACTTTTTTTTTTTTTTTTTCTTTGTTTTAATGCGATTAGTGTTATAGAGCCACGTTAAACCGTTTTGGTATGTTTCTAGTATTTCAGGCTCAATCACAAATCTTTGTATTTTTTCAGTACATTATTGTTTGTACGATTGTTTGCAGTGTTTACAAGTACGAATTATTTTCTTTTTTGCATTGCATTACATCTTATTCTCATGGTGCTCAATTAATATTAATCTAAGTGCAGATTGTGGGGTATATATTGTTTAATTGTATAATATAGATGAAGTGTTAATTGCGGATAATTTTTTTTAATTTTTTTCGTGTTATCGTACTTAGTACTAGATAATATGATTGTAAATCATTAAAGGGTTTTTATAAATTACGAGTTTTGTCGATTTGTAATGCCTGTATTTTTTAAGAACCGGCGGTTTATTATTTTCTAAAAAACTTTAAACCCCAAGAAATCTTTGTATTATGGCATGCTGTCGATTTATCCTATAATAAATATTATTTATAGCATACATACGAATTATTTCTTTATAATATGTATTAAATATTTAACTGTAAATACCGAATACCTGATATTTCACTAATATATTTGAACATAATACTTACATATTTTAATAGTAATAACCTTTTCAGAATATTTTAATTTAAATCAAAACAGTGATTATTCCCGACATAAATATTTTCATATTTATTTAGCAAAATGTTATATATGATAAACCAAATATTTTATAGTTGTATTTAATGTTGTATCTGGTGGCGGGGGCGGGTTGATCAACAGATGTATGCATTCTCTTCTAAATTATTTCAAAAAGTAAAAAAATGCATAACAAAAGACTGCATACGTACTTTCACAATTTGTCATAAGTAAAATATTTTTTTTTTTTTTTTTAGGGTGGGAGATGCCTAATTCGATCCCTATGCCTAATCTTATAGAAGTGGCTTCATTTCTAAAATAAAATAAAATGTTTAAACATAATAGATTCAATAATAATTATCGTTTTAAATATCGGCTCAGCGGTTAGGACATGGGGTACTGAGTAGGAATGTAATACGTAATTTTTAGTCGGTAACGATAAAGGTAGGCCCAAGTTTAAATCCCACAAATGCTCACAGAAATGTTTGCGCTTTTTCACCAGATTTTTCCCAGTTATTTAGATTGTGTTTTTGACTGACGATTAACATTCCGGTAACATAATTAATAGAAAACATTGTGAAAACGTTATTTTACTATCGTAATTATATCATAATAAAACCATAATCTTTTGATAATATTATCATTTCAATTTTAATACCGTTTAAATATTGACGCCGGGATAAGTATAGAACCCATCATTCATCAGTTATTAAAATATCATATCTCTCAACGAGTTTAACATTGTATTGTAACGAACCAATTAATTTCTATTAGGCCCCGACCGGATGCCCGTCATACTAATAAAAAAATAATATTTCGGTTATTGAATTACGTCGTCTTTCTCAAGTGTTTGGAAATTATTTTGTTCAGCGCCCACGGTTCGAAAATCGTTTCGGCGCCACTGTAATCTAGGACCTCGGAAACGGCGCGGGTCCATTTAAATACGAATAGTACTAAAAAAATGAAAATTTTCTATAGGACTACAATTGAATTGTTTTTTTTTTTTTTTCGAGTCACGTGTTGGTAGTGATTTTTACGTGTACACATCGGTCAGAGTTACTTACTTGTCTATGGTCACGGCCGCTCAGCCGTCAGGAAACACCTGTTAGAGCACACCCGTTACGTCATAAAACCGCTCACACTTGCACTCTTAATATTATAATATTATTTCTTATTTAATTTTTTTAATCTGTTTTTATTTATGTTAACGAAAAAACCACGTCCTCGCGCTTTTTTCGCTTTTCGTTTCGTCTCTCCGACTTTAGTTTATTATATTTACGATTTTTACGATTTTCATCGAAATTTACACTCGAGACTCGTATAAAAAATAATTACAACATTAGGCTGAAATTGTTTTCTTTTCATTTTATTATGTACAATTATTATTATTTATGATGAACCCCGTGTCGGATTTACGCGCATTTTTCTTGGGCCAAAACAATGTTGTTCTAATAATACCGTACGATAACTCGAAAACCTAAAATGCCAATAAACAGTTGAAAATGGCCAGAATGTATTTACATACATTTTTCACAATAAAAAAAAAAAGAGAACATTTTTAACTGAATGAAATAACGAAACGTAAATATCGAAAACATACCATTATTGCCGTCAATTTTCCCGTTTTTCCTACGTTTTTTTCATTAATAATTTAAAAAAATACAACTTAAATCAAATAAATTACACCCCCAACGAGTCGACTAGATCCGAAATTCTTTCAGAAAAGGCGCAACGCTTGACGATCGAAACAAGACTTCTAGTTAGAAAAATTGTTTTCGGACAGAAAAAAACAAATCGCTTCGCCCGGAATCTAAAATTGTATTTTATTGGACAAAAAAAATAGTCAAGTCGACCGAATTGGGTTACCTGTACACGCATAGGTACTACACACATTCGAAATTACGCTGTTATTGTATTGGTCGATTAAAATGTATTGTATTGTAGCCTTTGAATTTCTATTTGTGTTTTGTCTAATAGTAGAAAAATAAACAAAACCACGCCCTGGCGTGCACACGCTGTAAACGCGAGCTATTAACGGCGAGAAGATACTTTAATCCGCCATAAAATATATTTTTCTTTTTTTTTTTTTCTTACATTCATTATTAATTGTTATGTATATATTTATAATATATCATGCGGTGTTTATCGTGTAAGATAACGACGATTTCGGTTCGACCTATTTTTAAGCCCGGCCGTAGTCAATTTTATAACCTACGATTAAATTTTACACTATACCCAATTAACTAGATAGATACTCGAGTCCATGTCACCACACGCGCCAAACACGTCACAAAACTTGTAAAACGCATTTTTTTTTTTTCGGCGAAGTAAGTATTTTTATTATTATTATTATTTTTTTTTTTTTTGCTAACAAATAACAGTATACGTACGCACCCAACTTACGGGGGCGTATTTAAGCGGATGCCTCTGCCTGCCCCCCCCCCAAATTCACCGTATTAATACTTTTTTTTTTTATTACTATAGTTATCATTTTCAATATACGTTAGACAATTTTTATCTTTTTTTTTCATTTTCGATTTTCTTATTTTCTTATTCAATACAACTCCAAAACATAAGAAGTTAGATTTATGTACGATTTTAATATTTTGTTTATGCCCCCCTAACACCGTAAATACTTTCTAAATTACGCCCCTGCTTACTCATAATTCATTATACATATTAATATACACGATTAAAGTCTGAAATATTGATTTTTTTTTTCTTCTTCTATTAATTCAATCTCATAACATAATAATATTATTATTGTTACGCTTTATAAATATTATATTTAATCGTCGCCTGTTGGTATGGTGGCGAGCTTATCCGTCCACGACCCCGAAGTGTCATAATATTTATTACACTTAATACGTTATTAGTTATTACTAATAGCTAATGAGTATTTAGTACGCATATTTATGTAGTTAATTACGTAGTTTACATTTCGATTGATTATTGAAAAAAAAAATATATGTATATATATAAATATTTTTCAATATTATTGATAAATTTAGACTTGATACTCTGTGGTGACCAGGGCCGTATTTGATATTTTGGCACCCCCAGAAGTAAATTTATGCCGTCCTCTCTAAATTAGCAATATTACACTTGTTTTATTGTAATATTCTTTAATATTCGTAATATGTATTCCGATCAGTGACTGGAATCGGTTCCCGAAATAAATTTAGGAACCTTTTTATTGGAATCCAAATTTCTCAAATCAAAAAACCGGAACCAGATTCGGATCCTTGTAAAATAAAATACAAATATTTTCGGTTCTTTTAGGTTCTAAGAATTAACTGAACACGCAGACATAAGTCACACGTACGAATAACTTATTATTACTAGTTACTTATTGTCTATATTGTCTTATTTTTAATACATTATTTCGTTTGTAGTTATATTATTTAAACAAAAAATACCTAATAAGCAAAAGGCGTTTAGCCTTGGGATTTTAACAGCACATTATATTTTATAAAGTCATTTTGTTAGTAGTTTTATTATCTGAAATTTTGTATTTTTAATAACCGGTATTAACCAGAACCGGAACCCTTATTTTATAATTTTAAGAACCAAAAAAATCTTTAAGATTCTAGTCCCTGATTTCGATATTAAAATCTGATAATTAATAAAGAGGCGCTATCCTCCTACCCAGCGATGAACTGACGACGACCCGTTCAGGATAGCGAATCCGTCTAGCGAAACACTCTGATGGCGGCCCATTTTGGGCCTTCAATGCCCTTTGAGCTACATGATGACGACGAATAAGAAATAAATCAATAAATGAAAAACCATTTAAATAACGTTAAAAATTAATATTGCTTAAATATTTTGGCCCACCTAAGACTTGCCGCACCTGGGCATCTGCCTCCCTCCTAAATACGACCCTCTTTTTTTTCTTTTTTTTTTTTTTCCCTTTTGAACCGGCAATACCCCCGCCTCCCGGTATTGCCGTGAGGCACTACTTCGGGAGGCCTAAATACGACCCTGGTGGTGACACAACACGTTTACGTTGACTATGGACTATAGATATCTATGAATAAATACTATAATGTATTATTTATTTTGCATGGAAAAGATATTATTAAATCGTTATTTCAATTTCATCAGCGAATAATATTAATCACGAAGAAACACGCGTGTTTTCGCATACTAAGCGATTACCAATTATCAGTGGCGTGCGCAGAGTGGGGTGGGATAGGTTAGGTATGAGGTCCTTATTAGATTAAAAATACGACATTTACGAGTGTTTGTTTAGCCTCTACAGTTTAATCCCAAAACGTAGATTATTTTTCAGCCGTGCAACGAAGTAAAGTTCGATTTATAGAATGCAAATTTCGCATTTTATCGGTTCCGTATTTAAAATAATTGGCATTGCCGGGTTGGGATTAGTTTAGAACAGTGTTTACCAAAAGGTATGCCGTAAAAACGTATGTAAACAAATAAATAGTGTACATTTTAAATTAAAATATCTAAATTTTAAATTCTAAATGTAAATAAGTACGACTATAGTGGGAAACGTGTACTTGACGCTGGTTGCATAATAGTTTAATTCGAGTAGGAATTGACGATAAACATACTCGCATTTCTTGTTCAACTGATAGAAGTCGTTCACGTTTCTTATTTTTAATATTAGTTAGTACGGAAAAATCAAGTACGCAAAGGCGTGTTGTAGGAAACGGCGACAACGTATTTATTGCCGTTTTCTGTTAATTATCGGAACCTCGGTATAAATTAAATTCTAAAATTGGATTAGTGTAAGTATATGAAAATTTTAATTTCAATGAACCATCAGACGGATGTTTCAAAAGTTGTTCTCGTTCAAATAATTTTAAATCAGATATAGCATCTGATTGTTACTGCAAAAGGATCGCGTGCCCAATCATATCCGTCAACAGACAACCGTCGGAAATATGTCTTCATTTTTTTATTTCTTTTAAAATTATAAGGTGGTTAATAGACAAAGGGAACTTTGTTGATTCTTCTCCACGTGGATGAATATCCGCTGTAAACGGGAACATTTGCAGTTGTTTTCTCTTCGATATTTATCCAAAGTATACCGCGAATTATGTACTCTGTTCAGAATAATAACTGACCAGGCGGCGGACGAAAACACGTCGTTGTTAGCGGATCCATCCCCACTACGGCTGACTCCGCAAATATTCGCCTCGCAAATCCGCCACCAGGTGGTCTGGCAGCGCTAAGAGGTCAGTTGCGCGATGCGCGAAGGCGGCCCGTTCTTGTTCTGAATAGAGTATAGAAACTAATTATAATGTGCCGCGATGGAAAAAAAAAAAAAAAAAAAAGTTTGGGAATCACTGGGTTAGAGGATTCGACGGTTTTGTTCGGAATTATTTTTCGGGTATCGGCGGGTACTGTACGTCCACTAACGTCAACAAATTCCCGGGCACGCCGCTGCCTGTTATTCAATCATACACTAATTTTTCGAAACAATTTATTCTATATATAATATAGAATAATAAAAAATATAGTAATGATAGATTGAAACGTTTCGCCTATTTTTTTTTTTTATTTTAATATTTCACGTAATTTTCAATGGCTATAACAGCAAAATAACAGTTAGTAAAAAGCGAACTAAACGACAACGTGAAGGATATATTTTTAATAATAATTTGTTATCTCCTCCTTTCATTTCTTGTTCAAAATACAAAAATCGCATCCTCACTCGTGTTATGAATTTCCACGGAACATCATTTTAAATCTCCGTCCTACACCGTTAATCGCATTTCCAAGTATACAATCTAATAGTCAATTTTGTTGCCTATCAATTATAACGTAAGATTATAAATGAACATGGTTATTTAAAAAAAAAAAAAAAAAAATACTAACGATCTTTGTAAACGGTTCTCTTATACAGGGTGTCCCACGAAGACGAAGTCGATTTACAGAGCTATTGCCATAACTCCCGAGTTAACGAAAACAATCAAATTCTTTTTTTTCTATATTTTTTTTTTTCGTTTTATACGACTCGCGGGGAAAAGTACTACGAACATTCATATTTGAATTACGTTTTTATATTTTTTAAACGATTTAAAAAATATATATTACATAGAGTCACATCTTTCTGGACATTTTGACGTTTCGACTTTGTATTTATCATTAACCTTATGACTTTTTTTTGTTTATATTTTTCTGTAAACTAAAAAAAAAAAAATATTGAAAATCACGATGCTGATGGAAATCTTCATTATCTCAGGATGTATCGCAATCGGTATCTTCTCGAGACACCCGACACCCTGTACAGTTCTGTAGGTAATATAGATTAATATATTATTTCCTAATAATTATTCATCCACCATTATTATATCTGAATAGTTTTAATTTTTCAATTGTTATAACGATGTTTACGGTAAAAAAAAAACGAAAAACGAAAAAAGAAGGAATGATTAAAACGCATTTGGATACGTAACTAAACGGAAGACGATAAACGAAAAAATAAAATAAAATATCACAAAACGAAATAATTTTAATATCGTTTTATGGATATCTATAAAAAAAAATCTGTAATTATTATATTATTATTCGTTTTTTACTTTTTAGCCGTTGTATACGCTGTGCGTTTTTATTAGTAAATAGTAATTAAATAATTAATTATTTATTCATACGTAATAAATTGTCGTAATTGTTGAGTTTGTGTAATGTATAAAATATTCCAACGAAACTCGGTTTGTTTTTTTTTTTTGTTTTGTTTTAAATAAAATGTTGACGTCACGCGGAACAAATTCCTCGGGGCTCCTACTGCTAAAACATATATCAGTAATTTTTTTATGAATTGTACGTTGAATATTGAAACGATCGAATAACCGTTGACATTCTAAACGATATGGACGAATGGTTAAAAATCAAAATAAATGTTTTACAAAATAATTGAAAAATATTGAAAAACAAAAAAAAAAAAAAAAAAAATAAAAATTGTATTACTTTATAAGAGTGGTTTTAATATATATTTAATTCAATTAGTCACTAAACAATAATATATTATATATATATATCTGAAATAATTTTTAAATTTTTTTATTTTTTTGGTAAAAATGTTCAAAAAATTGGCGGTACACGCCCCCGATTAGACCTATCGGGTTTTGTATTCCATCAATACTCGAATATTTTATTTTATACACTATGTCTAATGTTTATATATTTTTAAATGATCTAGGAAAAGTAAAAAAGTCGAAAATAATATACGTCTACGATATTAACAATCGTTTTGAAATATTAACAAATACCTAAACGCGTTATGGACAGGTGAGTCGTCGAAATATCGTAAAAATTGCACATTGTTAAATGTGCACTTTAAATCAGTCGTATTATTATTTGTTGAATCCCGCAGGTTACTGTTGGACTCCGATAAAGTAAAACGTCCGGAAAATCCACGGAAAAATGCAAATATCATTGAAATTCTCACATTTAGGTAAGTCGATAATACACTGTATTATATTTTGTCTAGTTAAACTCAATAGAGTCGTGCATAAATTACCCGGTAAACTCACGGACGTTTTATCGATAGAAATTAAATAGAAAACCTTTCTATTTTTTTCGTTTTTTTTTTTTTTTTTTTTTAACGTTTGTTTAACGACATTGCTTGGCCGGTCTATTTCATAAACCACACCCATCCACATATTTTGTTCCCTATTTTTAGTTCTTCGACCCTCTCGACAATTTCTTTTTGTGAATCATATGATTTCAAAAACACTTTTACTTCATAGAGTGTGAGAGAGAATGATTTTAGATTCCGAGTAAGACTCTGAGTGAGGCTGGTTTTACTATAATGTGTGTTGTTTTTCTTTTTTTTTTTGCCTGTAAACAGTCACAATTCTGCAAAACTAATAATCTTTTTCTTTTTTGTCTCTTTTTAATACGCGTTTACAGTTTTATTATTATTGTAAAATCAATAATTTATTGATTCCTTTATCAAAGGACCGAAAATAATGAATAAAAACGTATTTTGATGCCGTCCAGTTTGGTATTCGGAATCAGATAATTATAATAATAACATATTACTGTCCGTGTATATTATGTTTTAGCTGGCTGGTAAACCTATTCAAAACGGGACTAAAAAGAGATTTAAACGAAAACGATTTATACGCACCATTAAGCGAACTGTCGTCGGCATTGTTGGGGAACGAATTAGAAAAGTAAAACGTTTTGATAAAAAAAAAATATGTGAAAATATGCGGGGTAGGTCGGTAATATAAAATCAATTGTTGTTTCGCCTTAAGGAAATGGAGTGACGAACTGGACGATTCCAACAAGACGAACCGTAATCCTAGTCTGTTAAGAGTTCTGATTCAAATATATGGCGGTAGATATTTGTTATGCGGGTTTTCACACGCCGTCAACGAATTGGTCATCAAGTGAGTGTTTGTTTTATTAAAAACGTAATAAATTATTATTTACCGTTAGACGTTTTAACTAACAAAATACGCGTGACCGTTATTCGGGAAGTCCGAAGTGTCGCCGAGATTCAATTGAAAAATAACCTAACCAGATTTTACAACTCGGACGACAAACTCCGAAGTTTTAAGCACAATGGAATTGTTTGGATATTGGTTAGGTTCAATAAAACACTAATAAAATACCATAATTTACGTGGCGCTCCGCGGAAGGCATTGCAACGATAGTGGAAACCAGTAATAGTACTAATATCCGACAAGCAGGCGCTCGCTGAATTCAAACATATATTTTTTTTTTTTAAATGACAAGTAGGATAAAATTTAATGTATTAAGAATGTAAAATAACATGCGATGGGCAAGGCGAAACGGACATTAAGAGCAGCACAGGCATTCTACGAGAAGAATAACCACAGTTAATCTAAACAGCCTCGGTACGTCGTTCTGAACTCCTCGGAAAGACGCCTTCCATCATCCTATTATCGGCCACTACATACCGATTTTAACCCATGTAGTTACTTTTTTTTTTTTTTTTTTGAGATAATAATTATAACTTAAATTGTTGTCATCACGGTTTTAAATTTATATCTATTTTATTAGAGACGCGATGAATTATATCTGAAAATCGTTTGTATAACTGTGCTGTGTTTGAATACAACAACAGTGGTTTTTGGTTAGATATCTATAACTGATTATTATAAACGTAGGTGCTATAAACGCGATTATCGATAATAATAATTACTTAAAGATTTATTATGAACCGTGCGAATCTGCCGAGTCAAAGCCTAAAGATGTATACGGACTATACAAAACGAACACGCGTTTTTTTCCTGCACCAAATAGTCACACCACGGTCGTGTCGCTTATTAGCGCCATTTTTTGTCGATGAAATTTGGCACAATATTGTCGCGGCTGGAAAATGGATACTTTGGTATACGGTATAATAGATGAGTTGCCGGTTATTCCGTAATACTGAATACTAACATTTATTAAAGAAATTACCTTTTTATATTATTAACGTTTAACCTATCAGTGAGTTTATTAATTATTAGTAAAAAAAAAAAAAAAAAGTAATTTATAATTGATTGAATTTATATTTTTTTTTTTTAAGTCGGTGGGTGTCCAGGCATGGAGTAAACCCCTCCCTAACAAAAAAATACGCCATTGTGTTTCATCTATGTATTAGTTAAGGGGAAATTAATGTAATGGGGGGGGGGTGACAGGATTACCAGTAATATAATTTATTAACATTTTTTTTTAAAAAAGTGGATACACTTTGTTTTTGTCACGTAACAAAAATCACTGAAATTATATAGTTATAATTATAAAAAAAATAATCCCAAATAGAGTGCACATTATTAGGTTTATCGTATACTCGATTTTGTGTTTGACTATAGAATGGTTCAACCGCTGTGCATTGGCGGACTGTTATCATATTTCAGCAGTAATAGTTCCGATCAAACAGACTTGAGATACGCATACGTTTGCACGTTTGTTTTGATATTGAGCATGTTTATTTCGACAATTGCATATCATACGACTCAAATAGAAATCATAATGAGCGGTATGAAGATAAAAGTGTCTTGCTGTTCGGCAATCTATAGAAAGGTAAGTGGAATCAGACGCATTCTGATGTATGATGAAACAAAAATATTTTAGATTTTTATCTTGCGTTTAGTAGGCAAATGGTGTATGGTTCCAACCAAGTTTGAACCATTTAAATTTACTAGACTCGGCCCCACTGCAGGGTCGTAGTAACAAAGTAACGTTTGTATTTTACGACGAATCGCTATTGCAATTATTTTAGATATTGATCGAAATTTCATAGGCCAATCGAAGGCAATGAGAGGTAGAGGGGGCTTTGTTCCCACCTAAATTCCGATACTGACCGATTCATTACAATAATATTATTTCTATATTTACATTCTGTGACTGGAACCGGAACCGAAACAACCGGTTCCCGACAACAATTTGAAGACCGGAACCTGGATCGGAATCGGACATTTTTATTTAATATACAAATATTTTCGGTTCTTTTAAGTTCTTATCGATTCTAAGAAATAAATGAACACGTAGACACAATCACACGTACGATTAACCATTTTAAATAAATTATTTCGTTTGTAGTTTTATTATTAAAAAAAAAAAAAAAAATGCCTAGTAAGCAATAGGTTAGAAACTATTTGAAACTATGAATTATTGAGAACTGGTATTAACCGGAACCTTTATTTTATAATGTTTAGACCAGTCGTGGAACCGGAATAGGTTTAGTTTTAAGAACCTAACCCGAACCAGAACCAAAAAAAATCATTAAGGTTCAAGTCTTTGCCTACATTATTAAATTAGTTTTTGTGCATGAGTGCTATGTTTGAGGGTAGCTCTGAGTATTTTATTATTTAAGTCATTGTTTTTTTTATGAATTGATTTTATTTTCGGCCGCGTTATTGTGCAACCTTATATAATTATTTGCTACGTCTTGGTATTAAACAGTTGTACAGATGAAAAACACTTTTTATTCATAGAACGGTTCAGTTAATATAGACGATACAGTACAACAACTAGAAACTATTGAAAATTCGAAACTTAATGATTTAAAAATATCTTTATAAATCACTTAAAAATATCAAATATTGTAATAAAAATTACCAAAAAAAAAATAATAATAACAACAACAATGATTACTTTAATATCAGTGGTGTACTTGGCGTTTTTATATGGTTAGGGGGAAATTTAACTAGTTATACAGACATAAAATCATTAATTGTAATCAAACGTATTTCCGTCTGCTATTACAAACAATATAATACGTATAATATATAATTTTTTATAAAATATATTCATTTATTTATTCACATTTAGAGTATTTTACCGTTTTGCTTATAAAACAAAAATTTAACGAATCAAATCAATTATTTTAAGGTTTTTTTGACATTTCATTGAGCCTAGGATAATATTTGGCACATCTTTATGGACAGCCGACATTAATAGGTTATTAATAAAAAGCCAATATCAGTAAAAAAAACAGACAATAGTTATAGGACACTCATAAATCATAAATGAGTTATTTTAAAAAAAAATAGTTCAAGAGGGTGTCATTGAATATATCACCCCTTCACTGTATTTATTGTTATTTTAAACCTTAACTTGTATTAATAACTTTTTAATGGGGCTTTTTAATAAGATATTGAATATTGGACAAATGGTACACATGGTTCATATGACTCTGAGAGTAACTATTCTACTCGCTACGCCAATTTTTATCCGATATGTTTAGGTTTACATAAAAC
Source organism: Tuberolachnus salignus (assembly GCA_956483605.1). Lineage (NCBI taxonomy): Eukaryota > Metazoa > Arthropoda > Insecta > Hemiptera > Aphididae > Tuberolachnus > Tuberolachnus salignus. The sequence continues at coordinate 18,154,041 of OY101434.1, forward strand.
AATTTTTTATTTTTTTTTTTTGTAACCATAGAATTAATATTGCATAGGCACTACGCATAAGTCACACCGCGCTTGGCGAAACTACAACCGGTCAAGTGATAAATTTGATATCGAATGATGCAAGCCGATTCGATATGTCATTACTCTTCTTTCACTATTTGTGGATTGGTCCTCTGCAAACAATTATGATAACGTGCATTTTGTGGCGAGAAATCGGTGTATCATCCTTATTAGGAGTGGCAATGTTATTAATATTCATCCCTTTACAAGGTTTGAACATAAATAAATAAATAATGAGTTCGTAAAAAAAAAAAAAAACAATGAAATTAAATGAGTTTATGCGACGACTAAGCGAGCGATATTTAATTCATTTTCAGGTTGGATTGGCGTAAAGACCGTGGAATTCCGTTCGAAGACGGCCAAATTGACCGGCGAGAGGGTCCGTTTGATGAATGCAATAATTTCGGGCATACAAGTGATAAAAATGTTTACTTGGGAAAAACCGTTTGCAAAACTTATGGAATTTGTGAGAAGGTTTGTTTTAATATTTCTCTAAACACGAACAGATATTTTACGGTATTTCGGGGTACGTTTTTTTTTGTAAATGTTATGTCGTTTAGAAAGGAAATTCAACAGATGAAAGGGTTTCTGTTTTTCAAAACTATATCAATATCATTCAAAGAGTTTCAGTGTAGAATACAATTGTTAGTTATTATTTTATCGTACGTGTGTCTAGGGAATTACGTCTCCGTACAAAAGGTAATAATAATTTACGATTCCAGTCAAATTGGATCAAACGCTCGATAAATATTTGTCTACGGTCTTAGGTATACGTTTTAATGAATTTTTATTCGCTCTTGGGGATGTCGATGGGACTGTTTTTCTCTCAAGCACCCGTCCAATTGGCCGAACTACTAGTGTCCATAAAACGAATACAGGTTAACAAACGCATATTTTTTCTCTCTATATTATGTTTGTTTTACAACAGCTAGACAAATTAACCACGCGACGATTGGAAAATCGATTTTTCGCAGCATTTCCTAATGACCGTTGAAAAAGACAGCCCGAAATCGTTACGTTCGGACACGCCGGGCGAAACGCACGCGAACGGCGACGGCGCGAAGAATTACGTTACGCGACGGCCGTCACACGGCGCCGGCATAGTTCTGTCAAACGCCACTGCGAAATGGGCCTGTGACCAGACGAACAACACCCTGGACAATATCAATTTCACCGCGGTGCCCGGCACACTGGTCGCAATTATCGGTTCGGTGGGCGCCGGCAAAGTAAATATTGACGACTCTATTCGATATCGAATTACAATAAAAAAAAAAAAAAAAATGTATAAACTCATTGCGAGAACGATAAAACGATAATGTGATTGCGCACAGAGTTCGCTGTTGCAAGCCATTCTGGGAGAATTGCCGGTTTCCGGCGGGGACGTATCCGTCCGCGGCGTAGTCTCGTACGCGTCCCAAGAACCCTGGCTGTTCACGGGATCCGTTATGGAAAACATATTGTTCGGCACGCCAATGGACGGACGACGTTATAGACAAGTTGGTCGCCAGAATTTATCGCATTGAATCCGTTAAAAACACGCTCGGTCGGTTTTACGAGTGTCTATGTACTTTTTTTTTTTTTTTTTTTTTTATGGCGGTTATAGGTCGTCGAGGCGTGCGCGTTAAACACCGATTTGGAACGGTTCCCGTTGGGCGACAGAACGCTCGTGGGCGAAAGAGGTATAACTCTTAGTGGCGGACAACGAGCCAGAATAAACTTAGCGAGGTAATTCGTTACACGGCCAACATCGAGCCGAATATGAAAACACTATTCATTCACTAACCGTTTACCGTTTACGATTTCAGAGCGATATATAAACACGCGGACATTTATCTATTGGACGATCCTCTGTCGGCCGTCGATACACGTGTCGGTAAACATTTGTACGAAAAGTGTATAAAAGGTAAACAATAAAAAAAAAAAAAAACCTATCTGATTGGTCTCGTGCAAACCGAAACTATTATTTCATATTCTATGTCTAGGCTATCTAAAAGAAAAAACGTGTGTTCTCATTACACATCAAATACAATTTCTGACCGACGTAAATCATATTGTCCTGATGGAAAACGTAATTATTATTTAGATTATTGTAAAATAATTTGCCGTGAACCGATAGTAATTCATGTCGCCCGTCCAGGCGAGTATAAAAGTCACGGGCTCTTACCGGCAGCTCCGAGACTCCGGTTATGATTTTTCGAAATTGTTGGGATTTTCAAAAGAGACGGTTGCCGAATCTCAAACCGAATGCAATAACGCGAACCAAAATCGTGCGGTGCCGAATCAGAGTGCGCCGCGTCCCGACGAAAGTATTGAATTGTCCGATATTGACAGAGACGCCGGGCAACCCGCCGAAGAAGAAGAAGAAGAAGAAACTCATTTCGCCGGCCGCGTATCGAAAAATGTTTTCATATCGTATTGTTCGTCGTACGGGAGTCTTTTCAAACCCGGTATCGTGTTGGTCACGTATGTTCTCACTCAAGTATCGATTACATTCGGCGATTTGTGGATTAGCTATTGGTAACGTAGATGCATTATAATGCGCGCGGAGTTTACACGGGGAATTTACAAGGCGCGTTTTTAGGGTACTCGAGGAAGAAGAATATTTCAACGCTAACAGTACAATTGGGTCGAACGGCACGTCAATCGCACGCGATCCGTCCGATGGAATATTTGTTCCGACCGATTTCCGTTTTACCCGTTTAACGGTGTACGTCGCGGTCACGGTGTCGCTGGTACTGGCAGTTTTAACGAGATCGGCGATATTCGTGTCGACGTGCACGAAAGTGTCGATCAATTTTCACGACACAATGTACGACGCCATAACCAAAACGACGATGCATTTTTTCAACGTCAATTCGTCGGGTAATTATACGGCCGGCCAAATAGGCCGGAGGTGTGTGTCCTATTGAATAACGAGACTTTCGATGAAAAAACATTTTCATTAACGATTTTATAATAATTTAACATTTTTTCCCCCCTTCTACGCAATACACTCACTACCGTCCGTGTTTAACGGATCGCATCGCTCCATTCGTATGTTCCATTGGTCGAAACCGTGTTGGAAATACTTTTCTAGTAATGTCGTTTAAACACCTGTGCCGATTTTGTTTTTACAGCATCAACTGAATCAAAATGAGTCGTTTATAACGCGCTTTTTATTTTCGGAAATAGCCAAAAGTTACACGGATCTAGTAAATATAGGGATGAAGCGGATTTCGATTTTTGGCCAGAAACTGCTTTACCAGGAGTAGTAGTCTTGATGCCACAATTCGGGCCACAGTCTTCTAACTCGTTCTCCGACTGTTGCCAAGACTTGTAAATAATAATGTCGATTAACAGTTTGTCCCTGGGGTGCCCATTCAGTAATAATTACACCATTAATATTACAAAATACAAATAACATGACTTTTAGTTTCGACCCACACGTTGTTCGTCTTCAACTTCATTACGACTAGGGACTGGAACCTTAATGATTTTTTTGTTGTTCTGGTTCCTGTTGGGTTCTTCAAAATAAAAATAAAATAGGTTCGAGTTCCAATTTTGGTTGTTAAAATTATAAAATAAGGGTACGGCTCCGGTTCTTAAAAATTCATGGTTTCAAATTACCTATTGCTTGTCAGGAATTTTTTTGTTTTACTAATAAAACTACAACTGACATAATGCATTAAAAATAAGACAATGTACAAAATAAGTATCATGGTACTCGTACGTATGGACTGTGTCTGCGTGTTCAGTTATTTCTTAAAACCGACAAGATCCTAAAAGAAGCGAAATTATTTAAAAGGTTTCCATCCCGGGTCCGGTTTCTTGAATCGAGAGATATGGGTTCCGGTTCTCCAATTTTCTTCGGGAACCGGTTGTTTCGATTCCGGTTCCAGTCCCTGGTGACGACTTTCGATAAGTCGTTTGTGCTACTAGAAAAAACACGTCATCACGACGTAACAGCCGACCTCCGTAGACACCTTTTAACAAGGGAAAGGCCGTCCTCCACAGATTTTCCGAGTTTCACTAGAAATATCCAACTAAAAAATTAGTACAGGCACGCCGAAAGTCAATTTAAACAACGCTCACACGAGAACTATAATATAATAACGGGCACAGACAACGGATTGGTATTGTTCGGCGCAGTGACATTCGTAGATTATAAATATACCAATATTATGTGCTTGTTTTGCAAGCGCCTTGTCTCCGGTCTCGTTGTTTAATAAGCCACGCCGCCTTGTACGTCCGCTTTATTCGCGATACATAAAAAAAAAAAAATAAAATATATTCGGGAATATTCCGTCAGGACGGATTTTGAATCGTTTTTCAAAGGATATTGGCGCCGTCGACGAGAATCTACCGGTAGTTCTATTCAATTGTTTACAAGTAAATGCATGACAATTATAGCGCGGGCTCGCGAACAAATAAAAAAAAAAAATAATAAAAATATGTTTAACCGTTGACATTTACAATTAGATCCTGGCGCAAGTGTTGGGAATCGTATTTATCGTTGGACACGTCAATATATATTTAATGATACCGTCGATTATGGTCGGAGTAGTTTTCTGTTACCTCAGAACAATCTATTTGCCGACGTCTCGGAGCGTAAAGCGACTCGAGGGAATAGGTACGCACGCAAAAATTCATAAATAATCAAATGTTATTTACCGATCTTTTTCTCTCTCTAAAAATCGTATAATAAATATGTTCGACGTTTATACGCATTAGCACGGAGCCCCATGTACGGGCATGCGATTGCTTCCATACAAGGTTTAATCACGATACGAGCTCATAAAACTGAACGGTTCCTGACAAGGGAATTCGACGAACATCAGGTATTCATAGTATTTCATTAACATCGTATTACCAATCGTTTTACATTTGATTGCACTCCTAGGACTTGCATACGTCTGCGTGTTACATGTTCGTATTTATAAATCAAGCGTTCGCTTCCTGGTGCGATATCGTCTGCAGTATTTACTCGACTGCTATAATATGCAGTTTGTTATTTATGGACAAATGTAAGTCGAAATCAATTGCAGCGGTTTTTGTGTGCGTCGGCGGTGGCTACATAACGTTGAAATTGCCATTTTTTTTTTTTCAGACATCAATGGAGCTGACGTCGGGTTGATCATAACACAAATAACTTCTCTGGCCGTATACCTTCAGTGGGGCTTACGGCAATCGGCGGTTTTAGAAAACGAAATGACGTCCGTCGAAAGATTACTCGAATACTCGGATTCCCCGCGAGAAGAATCTAAATCCCAGTCTGCTCGGGGTACTGAATTTATATTATTGCGAGTGTTGCGATTCTCTCTCTCTCTCTCTCTCTCTATATATATATATATATATATATATATATATATAATGATATAAATACGCTGTCGTCGACACAATATTTTTATTTAGACGGAATGCCTCCGGACGAATGGCCGAGTCGAGGGGAAATCGTGTTTCAAAACGTCAGCTTGCAATACGGTCCAAATACGCCGCGTGTTTTAAACAATCTCGACGTTACTATTCAACCGAGGGAAAAGGTTTTCGTCCGATATTTTCATCCCATCATAGTGAATGTGTTCGATAATCATCTTGTACCGTTAGGTCGGGATTGTCGGCAGAACCGGCGCAGGGAAATCGTCCATCATCACGGCGTTGTTCAGGTTGGCACGCAACGAGGGTAACATTTTCATCGACGCGATAGAAATACATTCGCTGGCTCTACATGAACTACGATCAAAAATGTCCATCATACCACAAGAACCGGTTTTGTTTTCCGGAACCATGCGCACGAATTTGGATCCGTTCGACGAGTACCCCGACCATGTCCTTTGGGACGCTTTAGACAAAGTAATCCGCGGTGATTTTCGTTTATAGTCGTTGTTTGTCACATAGTTTTTTTTCCTGTTTCGTTTTAGATGGAGCTGAAAAAAACCATTGAAAACTTGCCCGGTAGCCTAAACACGAAAATGTCCGAGAGCGGTTCGAACTTCAGCGTTGGACAAAGGCAACTGGTGTGTTTGGCAAGGGCGATCGTACGTAATAATAAAATTTTAGTGCTGGACGAAGCCACCGCAAATGTCGACCCGCAGTAATAAATTACGTTATATATATATATATGGGTACCGGCGAAATTATTTCAGCAGCATTGTTTTAATTTTTTTTTTTTTTTTGTAGGACCGACTCGTTGATTCAAAACACGATAAGGAAATATTTCAAAACTTGTACGGTACTGACGATTGCCCACCGTTTAAACACCGTTATGGATTCCGACAAGATTATCGTAATGGACGAGGGACGCATGGTCGAGTTCGATCACTCGCACAATTTGCTGAAAATTAAAGACGGATATTTCCACAAAATGGTCGAACAGACAGGACGGGCCACGGCCGATTTGTTAAAACGTACAGCCGCCGAGGTAGTTCTTTTATATAGTACGATTAAAGTGCTGCAGGGTTTTCGCTAAGAAAATTGCAATAACTGCACGAGTAGTTACCTTGACTGGGCTTGTGTACACATTTCGGCATAAGAGAATGCCTACACCTCCTAACCATACCCGATATACCTTTTTCAAATTTAACAGCACGCGTATCAAAATTAATATACCTAGTTAATTAAATCTCGCACTACAAGATAAGTTCTAGATCAAAATATTCCTTTTTCTTTCTTCGATTACGGTTCCGATTAAGTTCTTAAAAGGTAAAAAATAATAGGTTCCGGTTCCAATTCCGGTTCTTAAACATTCACAGTTTCAAATACTGATCAAAATATTTTATTAACAATATTCACCAATAGGTATTTTTTTATATTTCAAACAAAACTCGGTGATTAATATTAATGGAAAAAAAAAAAAAAAAAACACGTTTACTAATATACAAAATATCTTATGATATATTAGTCAGATGTTAAAAATAAAAATAAAATTATCAACTACCTATGCTTCAAATTTTACTTTTTTTTTTTTTATTTTTAACACCAAGGTGATCATCGTAGGTATGTTTATCATCTGGTTCCTTAAATAGTCCATTAAATTATTTTGTTGCTATCCCTTTGTTATTATAACAACTATGTTTTGTTTTGTTTTGTTTTTTTTTTTTTTGACAACCAAATATGTGTCCCTTCGTTTGGATTCCAATTATGTATTAATAATTTATAACATTAATGCAAATTATTTTGGTAAAATTTTTTTGCAATGATAAAATAAGGGTAGTGCGCATATAGCGTTTTAGAACTGTACATTTTATTTTATAACTGCACAATTTGCGTTGTATTGCACACTAGCGCCAAACCCTGCAGTGCGTTTTTAATATCATTATCAAGGCACGGATTTTACAGCATTTGCTAATTATTATAGAACACAGATGAAAATAGCAGAGTGCGCTATAACTGTGTTTTACGCACTGGGGACTGCGAATACGAAATTTTGCTACTTTTTTTTTCTCCATATTTGACTTATTTTTTGAGTTTTAGTGTTATTTTTCGAGTTTTCGCGCTGTCCTATTTGCTAATATATGCATAATAGTACAATAATATTTCATATTTAATGAAAAATAGTAGACAAAATGTGTCGTTTCAGGTGAATCCATACGAAAAATACCCCCCCCCTCGTTTTCGTTTCATATTATAATTTATCTTTGAGTATCCGGCCTGTATTGGCCCGACCGAACAGTGTTCAAATCGATAAATCGAAAAACAAAAAATACATTTTCATATTTGCTATTTTTCATTTTCTTATGGCATATTATAGCGATTGTTTGAAGGATTTTTTTTAGATGATGATATTATAGCGCGTATTTCAGTTATTTTTAGTGCTAAAAAATCCGAGCCCTGATCATTATTGTAATGCGAATTTCCATGTTTGTATCTTTAGAGCTATAAATCTACGACGTCCAAACACTGATGTAGCCGAGTATTGATCGCTGACAGTATCGTTGTCGCTTCCGAAGTACGTTTTCGGGACAATCGGTTTCCAAACCGTTGAATCGATCGCAACATTACATATAAACTTGATATTTATACATTATTTTTTTTTTGTTCTAATTCGATTTTTATTATAGAGTCGCGTCAATCGCTCGATCGCTCGACCGTCGTGCTTTTAATACAATTTTTGGTTTGTACGATTATTCTCAATGTTTACGAATACAAACTAATTTCTTTTTAACATTGTCTTACGTCTTATAACCCCGGTGCGCGATTAATATTAATCCGAGTGTAGACATCGTTTAATTATGCCAGATATACGAAGTGTTCATTGCGGTCAATTTTAATTTGATTATGTAATCGCAATACGTAGTACATAATACTAGACAATCATTTTGTAGATTAATAAAGGCTTTTTGAAAATTACGAGCTTTGTTGATTTGTAAAGTCTTTTTTTTTATTATTCCTTTTAAGAACCGGCGGTTATATTATTTTCTAAAAAATTATATATCCCAAGACGGTTTCTTTGCGCCTTGTTGATTTATCCTATAATAAATATTATTAATATAGCACACTTAAATAATAAGTTATTAACTAACGAACTATTTACTAATAACATCTGTTTACTATTAACTTTGTTAATATCTGTTGATTCTACGAATGTAAAAACCCAATACCTGATCTTTTTTTTTTTATACACTTAACTATGAGTAGCAAATAATACTCGCATATTTTAATAGTAACCACTTGCAAAGAAGATTTTGGAAATATTAATGTTTTAATTTAAATCAAAATTATGATTATGTGCGATATAAATATATATATATATTTATTTATTTTTTTATTATATATAATAAACCAAATATTTTATAGCTGTATTTAATGTCGCGTGCTAGCATACGTACTTTTTGTAGATTAATGTTAATGTTTTCAAAAACTACGGGTTTTATTGATTTTTAAAACCTATATTTAAAAAAAAAAAACTGGCGGTTATATTATTTTAAACCAGGAACTGGAACCTTAATGATTTTTTCGGTTCTGGTTCCACTCAATAGCGGTTCTTAATAATTCATAGTTTCAAATAGCATAGTTAACCTTTAGCTTATTAGGAATTTTTTATTATTTTTTTTTTTTTATAATAATAAAAACCAACAACATAATTGTAAAGTACATAACGAGCATAAGTTAACTGATGTTTTGATAATCAGTTCGATCGCATTCGAATTTTCGAAAGTCCATCCACCATAGAATTTGGAACTTTACCAACGGAGCTTCAGCTTTAAGTTATCGAGCTCACATCAAACAATCCGCTCAAAATTTGTTTCGAGGAAATCAGATTTCAACAATTTTAAGTCATGTTGCCAGAGGACTCTATTCCAAAATCTCAACAAATGTGCACGTGAAATGATTTTAATATTTAGCTCTACCTACCTATACAATCAGACTTTTTTTCAAAAATCTAACACGTCAAATCAAAGAATAGAACAAACTCAAGTGACGAACATTTATCTGCGACGCTGCTAGTCGGAACAACCGAGTTCGATCGAAACTATCGCGAAATTTCAAAAGACAAGCGATTACGTTGTAACAGTAACTCATCACAAGAAAACGATTTTTTTTTCCTTTGTAAAATTATGTGAAAATATAAAATGATTCTCATTTACGATACTGTCCCATTGCTTTTATCTGGTTCCACTATCGACAAAAACAAATGTAGGCTCCGATTCCGCAGCGTGTCGCAGATATGGGCCGTCGTAAAAAAAAAAAAAAACAACGGTTGGCCACCCATGTTACATAGTATTAAAAAAAAAAAAAAAAATTATAAATATTAAAATTAAAATAATTAAGTAGCGACGTATTGCGCGACGAGCCGATAATCTCTTTACCGCCGTTTACGATTCTTCGTAATCGTATAGTGTTCTGACGAATTCGTTTATTTGTACGTTTTTATCGATAGTGCCGTTCGATCATTACCGATTACCATCGACCGGACCGAACCGTCCAGACGAACGTCAAAACTAAAACATTTCGTTGACGTAGAAATTAGTTATTATTCGACCGGTAAAGAGATCTCAGCGAACCGCGGTAAACGCAATAATTGTCACCTGGTCGACCACTAGGTAAGTGTAATCCATATGCGTAAAATCGAATAATATTAGTGGTTTTTTTTTTTTTTTATTAAAATTATTAAAATAAACGATTTAGAGACAGAACGCTGGAGAACACGGATAATAATTATACATTTCGACGATCGCTACGCCCCCGCACGTTATGGACACGTGAGTCGTCCGAATTATCAATATTTCGTTTATTCGAACGATTTTGAGTTTTACGGTTTTCAGGTCAGACGACGTGAATACTAACAAAATAAAAAGTCACCGAAATCCGAGAGAAAATGCAAACGTTTTAGAAATTATCACGTTTAGGTGAGATCGTTGAAAAAAAAAATATATATATATATTATATATCTTATTATTTTTGATTTTATTCTATGTTTCTTTGGTCCAAAAACTATACTTTTATTTTTATTTTTAATAACAGTAATCGTAATCCATATAGATTTAAACGCATTATTAGGTACGTTTTGTAAAAAATAATTTTTCTATTGTAAAAAACGCCTTAAATATTTTACGATATTAAAATACGCGTAAACGTTTACCTAGTATGAAAAAATAAATAAATAGAAATGTTTCGTTAAATAATATTTATTTCAAGAGAGTTTTTAAATCGAACACGATTCTATAAGTTCACAATCGATAAAACTCAATTTTGAAAAAAACGTGCCAAATTAGTAAAATACGCGTATAATCTGTGTGTATACTAACAAATAATTCCATTATATCCGAATATTGTTTAAAAAAAAAAAACACAAATGGCTACCGTCACACGTTTTCGGCCAGTACGAAATTTTAATCACCAATGAATAAACTTATGAATTCAAGACATTTTTAAAACTAATAGCTTACAATAAATGGCAACGAAACCCGTCGCCCGTTGTATAATTTTGAACTTGACGTTTGTAAAAAAAAATGTAACAAAATGTGTATAAATATTCTAATATTCGGTATGTAAATCAATTATTAATCTTATCGAAAAAAAAAAAACAATAAAAATGTTTACGTATACTTATTTTTTTTTTTATTTAGGTAGATTTTTATTGGCCTGTGAATAGAAATCTATTTGATTTTACATTATTCATGTAATAAATAATTATGTAACGAGCAAACGAAAAATAATTAGAAAATATTATATGTTTAAAATTCCGTTTTCTAAACGTTTTTTAAGCTTTTTTGGACGAGTTGTATAGCTTTATTGCTTTATTTTAAATAATTTTCTATAGGTTTTTAGAACTTCAAAATCCGTACTCTAGCAATTTGCTATGAATACGACAACACTGTACAAGTGTACAATCTGTGTAAATATTAATCGACAATTTTAAAATAAATGTTTAACAATAATCATTGAATGTTAAATACTCGTAGTTCAACTAATAGAAAAACGATTCAAATGTATTCTTAACAAACAATAACCGATATAAACCGAATTTGACAATTTTAATGAAAAACAAACATTTTTTTTTTTTAATTCAAATTTTCAAATTGGTTACCAAGATAGTGAACTGGCTGAAAACACATAGTCCAAGGATATAACCCCCTCCCTATTCCTCCTTCACAGACGGCTGTTCCATCACTCCCTCTGTCTTCTATTGCGCTCTAACCTCCACCTCCTAAACCTCTTCTCGCCATCAATAATTTCTTATCTTATTTATATCGATGCTTTTTTTTATTAGCGAAAATCTCAAAATTTACTCGAATGAATTTTAGAGAAAAAAATCCTAAAACCTTCATGGTAAAGAATTGAGTGGAAACGGCTGAAATCGAAATCATAATTGAGTAGTTCTAGTGACCCTTCCCCCCTCTAGTGTTGACCATGCCGATTTAATTTCCCCATTTTTTTTTTTTTTGAGCAAGTAAAAGAAAAATCCTTTCAACAACGGAAATCAATAAAAATAAATTCAATTTAACGCGTCTCCCTAATAACAATCATCAATAATAATATTTCGGGTTTGTACCAAAAATTGCGAAAACCCTGTACCCTTTAAGAATTTAATTTTAGGAATCCGACTTCGAGGTACACGTGGACGCCCACTTGCAGTGCTGTAGTCAGAAACATATTTTGGGTGGGACGGGCCACTTATTTCGTTGTTGCTTACAATTTTTTTAGAACGACAAAATGAATTAGTTCTATTAATCATATCTTATTTATAAGTGTAATATATTCTCATACCCGCACGCAAATTGTAACAGAAAAAAAGATTTCAGAGGACATTATGACCCCCCTCCCCCCCTAAGCTATGGCAGTAACAGACAGACAAATAAACACTTTTGGATTTTTTTCATCAGTACGGTCAAAAACAAAAAAAAAAAAAAACAAATCAAAAATAAGTAATTTTCGTATTTTAAAGATAAATTCTCGGCGTTTCCGATGCGAGCTCCTCATTGCAAAAGTCCTTTCTCATCTCACTCGTAAACCACAATAGCGGTGTTTTGTTCTGTGCGTTTATGAGTTCTGTTTATGCATCGGACAATATTCTATAGATTTATATAAATATAATACAATGAGATTATAAATTTTTCGATATTTTTACAATAATAATAATAATTTCGATTTCGTATCAAAACAATTATAGCTGGTTATTTAAACTGTTCACGACGGGAAGAAATAGAGAAATAAACGAAAGTGATTTGTATACAACTTTGAAAGACCATAGTTCGTCGTCACTGGGCAATGAATTAGAAAAGTAATGAGTTTTTCAAAAATAGCGAATCTATATGTATAAAATTCATTATTTTTTTTTTTCGAATTTAGAAAATGGAAAAAAGAACTGGACATTTCCCATAAGGAAAATCGTAAACCAAGTTTGTTGAGAGTTCTGATTCAAATGTTCGGAGGCAAATATTTGTTTTACGGTTCCGTACTTGCGTTCGACGAAATCATTTTAAAGTGAGAATTTGAACGTTGATTATTACTATCAACGGCATTACATAATATGAATACCTACTGAATTATAAAGTTAAAATTATCAGTTTTATCATTTTCCGAACGATTTTGTAATGACCAAAGAACGAAATATCCAATTTTTTTTTTTTTTTTGACTTATAACTATTATATTTATCGTTCACGATCAATGGCGGATTTAACGGTCGATTTGTCGGCAAATGCCGACGGGGTCCTCTCCTGAATTGTGTACTGGGGGGCCCCACCTAATTTATATAGTTAATTTTTTCAATATTTACTACAAAAAAAAAAAAAAAAAAAATTCATATTGCAAACCGGAATATCATTGACCGCGGTATATGTTATTCGAACCCTTATTAAGCCCGCCCACTGTTCGCGATTAATCATAGACGTTAATAAAATGATTGAATTCGTATTAAATACAGCCGGCCGTCGTTTTTACCGCCGTCGGTGAAATTGTTATAAAATAAAATAATTTGTTCCGCGTGTGTTCTGTTTATTGTTTAGAATGTTCCAACCGGTGTGCATTGGTCGACTATTAGAGTATTTCAGCGCCGACAACGAAACGGACAAAATATACGCGTATGTCTGGGCGTCGGTACTCGCGTGTAACATGTTTATTTCGATGGTCTTGTATCATTCGACTCAAATGGAAATCTTGCACTGCGGAATGAAAATGCGAATTGCTTGCTGTTCTATAATCTATAGAAAGGTACAATTGGCCATTGTGTATATAATATCGGGGGTAGACAATGCGATTCCGTCCGTCACGACGCACCGCGGTCTACCAAAAAATGATATTAGGCGACGAAAAATCGTTGTTTTAAATATTGAAAAAATCGTATTATCGAAAAAAAAAAAAATATATATATATATAGTTTACACTTCTCCAATGGCAGTGGCGTAATTGTTTGGGACAGTACAAATGTCTAAAATAAATGACAGAACGCAATACATCGATTACTTTTTATGTCCGTAATATGAACATATTTTTTTTTCTCAAATTATTTCATAAAATAAGTCTACATAATACATTTCACGTTTCTCATGTTTTCTATTATGTCGACGTTATCGCATTATCTGGATTACAAAAATAATAAAACTAACATTTTTTTTTTATTTTTATTTGACATAAACAATTTATACAGTTTAGCACAATAAGATGAGAGTAATTAAAATAAAAAATAAATAAATAACATGAAAGGTATGTTTAAGCAGCCACCCATCAGGGTGACTCTCTTGGCTACTGATTAGTTAGTTTTTTTTCTTCTTTTCCCACTATGAGACGTTAGACATCGAAATTTTGTAAAAGGTCACTGCACCATTTCCTTTTTAATCTGCGGTTAGGATATCTTGGGAGAGTAAGGATGGAGAGATCTTTTATGAGGGGGGGATGGGGAGTCGTTTATGAAAACGTGTGTAGAAAATGCGTGCTTCCTCATCTATTGTTCTCGTACGGAGATCGTTGTGTAGAGTTTGGTTAGAGATATAGGGCGGAGCGTTGGCTAATCGTCGGAGTGATATATTTTGGAAAGTTTGGATTCTATTAGTGTTGGATTTTTTTTTTTTTTGCCGTACCCCACAGTTTGAGTCCATACGTCCAGATTGGTTTGAGTAGGGCTTTGCAGATTAGTGGTTTGGTGTTTAGGGCGGAGTACTTATTTCTAATCAGCAGAGGTCTGAGCATACGCATGCGATTGTTTAAGGCTAGTCGTTTGGTTTGAAAGTGTTTGTTCCATGTCAGTCATTTGTCAAGGAATAATCCTAAGTATTTAACTGTGTCGGATGTGGTAATCGGTACATTGTTTGGACATATTCCTTGTTTTAGTGTGAACGTTGTGTGTATAGATTTGTTTGGATTCATTATGACACGCCATTTTTCATACTAAACATTAAAATAACTGTTTAAGTTTTGTTTAGTCGAGCGATTAAGTTGATTATCGATTGTTTCGTATACGCAGAATAAAAGCATAGGCACCTACCGCCCCTCGCGGTTTTGATTTTGGCGAATAAATTATTTTGTCCCCTCCTCGAGTTTTTTTTTTTTTAACCAGTTACGCCACTGTCCAACGGCATTCGAAAATGTACAGTTAATATCGACAAAATTTTAAATTTTGAGCACACCGAATACTATACAATTTGAGGCACGATGGTAAAACTTATTTGTCGTGAACAGTCATAATAGTAGAGATAACGTTACCGATAAAAAATATGGTAAAATGTGTTCAGAAATTATGCGACAGTATGTATAAAATGCGATTTATACTGTACAGTAC
This sequence comes from Tuberolachnus salignus, assembly GCA_956483605.1. Classification (NCBI taxonomy): domain Eukaryota; kingdom Metazoa; phylum Arthropoda; class Insecta; order Hemiptera; family Aphididae; genus Tuberolachnus; species Tuberolachnus salignus. The sequence goes on from OY101434.1 coordinate 18,169,295, forward strand.
AGATTGTCCCCCACGAAGATATTGCAACCCATTGCGGTATCTCCCGAAATACCCTGTTTTTATATTATTATTATTATTTTTTTTTTTTTTCATAAAATATAATACCACGAGAGTGTTTTTTTTTAAATTATCTTATCTCTTAGTTATGTCAAGTTTTGTTTATCGAAACGCTATTATGCAATTAACCGAAACATTTGAATTGCGTTTAAGATACTATTTTTCTGAATAATAAAATATATATATGTATATATATATATAACAATGACCACGGGGACAATAAAAAGAAAAAAGTTAAAACGCGTCCAGAAGAATAAACTCTACAAAATTGGCTATCTTTGAGTTTATAGAAAATCGTAGTCCTTATCAAAAAAAAAAATCAACAAAAAAACAGTATTGTATTATTTTCATTATCTCAAGAAATATCGCAACGTGTGTATCTCCGCGGGTGACACCCTGTATAGACGGTTCTTGATTGTTTGCCAGTGTCTCACTTATTTTCGGGCCGTCTGCTTTAGTTTAAACCGTAAAATATTATTGACGAAACTAAAATTTAATTTAAAAAACGAAAATATCGATTATTATGTTTGCTTGTCGTGATTACACAACGGAAACGATATCAGTTCATTAAGTGAAGTTCGATGAACGATATTTCACAACAGATAGCTGTGCCGTTTTAGTCAACCGGTGATAGAATTTCGGTATACTTTTTTCCGATTCGTTTTTTTTTTTTTTCTTTACTGAGCAATAAAATCGCGTAATAATGTTTTTCTACCGGGTAATTTCTGCTGTGTAGTACTGTCGGTAAATATAATATAGTCGTGCACTTTTTGGTACCGAAATCCACAGTTGAAAAATTATTATAATAATGACAAATTCATTGCAGAAAAAGGCCGGGATAATTTCAGGGGCCTTTTCGTTTTTTGGATAAGCCAAATTGTTTATTGGTGTATAATAGTAAACGGGCAATAAATAATAAATAGTTAAAAAATTTAATTCGTCTTTATTATAATATTATCGAGTCGAGGTAATGGCTAAGCTGTACGCAATCATTATTATTATTATTGTTTTGTTGATAATTTTATTATTCTAATATTTAAAATATCGATTTTCGGCTGCCTATACGTAGTTTCGTTTTTCGACTCGTTGAGTGACGGTTGAAATAACATTATTATTTACGATTGTTTTATTTATTTTTTTTAAAAACGTCGAGTCAAAAACAGTAAAGTTACAACAAATCGAAGTTAGAATTTCCGTGCCATATATTTGAAAATTAATATAATTTTTTTTTTTTTTTTTTTTTCCAGGCGTTACGTCTGAGTCATACGGCTCTCCGTGATACCACCACAGGCCAAATGATAAATTTGTTATCAAATGACGTAAATCGATTCGACGTAGCTTTAACGTACCTCAACTATTTGTGGGTCGGTCCTCTGCAAACAATTGTGGTAACTTTTTTTTTGTGGCATGAAATAGGCGTATCTTCTCTATTAGGAATAGCGACATTGTTAATTTTCATTCCGTTACAAGGTTCGTAGAACAATAACAAAAAAAAAAAAAAATGTTATATTGGACGGTTATCTATAATCAAAGAAAGCATATGGATTGATCGGTTTGTACAACAGTGGAAATAATCAATAATTTTATATTTCAGCGTGGCTAGGGCAAAAAATGTCCGTATTCCGGTCGAAAGCCGCCAAGAGTACCGACGAGAGAGTATGTTTAATGAACGAAATCATTTCCGGTATACAAGTGATTAAAATGTACACTTGGGAAAAACCGTTTGCGAAAATTATAGAATGTATACGGAGGTGTGTAATTGAATTAAAAAAAAAAAAAAAAAACAAAAACAAAAATATATTATATTCATCACGGGATATGTTGCACATTATTTGCGGTGACAAATATCGGTTGAGAGGACGTCACACCGGGCGTTTGCCATTTCGGTCTGCCTAACGGACAATATAGCAAATTGCGTTGTAATTCGAACGGTACCTAAACAATTTTCATACGAATAAAAAATAACATCTAATTAAAAAAAAAAAAAAAAACCAATAACGTTATTGTTTGTCAATTTTTTTTTTTTTTTTTAGTTACGTACAGCCCTAGTAAATATTCTCCTCTTTAAATTTCGTTATTTCCACTCAAACGCCGAGTTTAACCTAAAAGGCACAATTTACGTTCCAAGCGCAACGTAATTTTTTTTTTTTATTGCCCGTTAGATAGACAGAAACAAATCGCGCCGGCGTGACGTCATCTTAATGTCCCGCAAAATGTTTCCGTAAAAAAATTATAATTTGTCTTTATATAGACAGGAAATTCAAGACATCAAAGGATCGTCGTTTATCAGAGCTATTTTCACGTCGTTCATAGTGTTCCAGACTAGATTTCAACTGTTTATCAGTATATTGTCGTACGTGCTACTGGGCAATTGCATCTCCATAAAAAAAGTAAACCGCCATCACGTTTGCAATAATTCACAATCGATACCGAAAAACCTCTACAATATCGTATTGCTCACAGTTGGTATATGCTCTTAGGTTTATGTTTTGACATCGTTGTATTCTCTTTTGATAGTTACGATGACGGTATTTTTCTCTCGTGGCACAGGACAAATGGCCGAAATACTGGTTACTATAAAACGGATACGGGTACGTATATATATATATATTTATATATAATAAAATATTAACAATATTGAATTGAATCCATTGTAATATTGTTGGAAGTCTAACGTGATATAAATATATAAATATATATATTTATACGTTACAGTTAAACCTCGAAATCCGTCAAAACTAATAGTTGTAACATCCTTTTTTTTCTTTTTTTCTTTTTTAATCAGAACTATAGTTTGCACGTGAAATATATTGATGAAAAGTAAGAATTATCTAGGGGAAAATTCGATTTCCGTATCGTTAGTTTGAACTTGGGGAATGCAAGAATTAAAACTACGAATTAGAACGAATCCGGCAAATCTATAAGAGTTTATTAACGTTCAGAGCAGGATAATCTAACGCAACGGTTTCCCCAACCTTTTTGGTTGTGCAAAGCACCGATTTTTTAAAAAAAGAAAACAAAAAAACTCCGAGTCCCATTAACTTAATACACATGACACACTGTACAAAAAAAAAAAAAAAAATGTTCTATTGTGTTCAACTCGAAAACAACAAGCGTTCAAAGTTAAAAGAAACTCCAGCGAGAGAGACAATGTCAGGATTAAAACTGGACATTTTCAGCCACGAATCACTCTCGACATTCAATTTATTTTTACATTTATTTTTCAACAAAAATGAACGTTGAAAAGGCTCGTTCGCATTGATAGGCTGTCGAAAAGCCCATCGAGTATCCCGGTACAATTTCGGCAACTTCCTTTCTGGCAGTATAATTATAATAAACGTATACGAACTATACCTAGGTCCCCGAGAGAACGCTACTGGGCGGCGACCAAAATACGTCCGTTCTTGCACATTCCCACCACTAAATTTTGCCAAACGCTGGCCGCCCGTTAACTCGCGCCGCCGCAACTGTCACCGCCACTGTCGCTAACTCTGCCACCACCGCTGCCGACGTCATCGAAATGGTTCAGTGGTGGTTTTGTATACAGCGCGTGCTATAGTGATTTCACATATTTCACGTTTTGATATACAATATTCACCAAATTTTTTGCGACCTTTGTGAATTTTAGTACGAATCGTCTTAATTGGTTTTTGCGTGCTTTAACATGGAATTGTTTTTTTTATTATAAATAAAATTTATTTTTAATTATTTTTATTTTGATTCGCCGTATACAGACACTTGGTGCTGCTCGGCAGCGGCGGCCGTGTAATTAATCAACGATCACCGCGTAGTAAGTGGGGGTGTTTACGGTGGCGTATTGTTACGAAAACGCGGTGCTCGTTCATTAAGATGCGCGTAGGAGTAGCGTTCTCTCGGGGGCCTAGGTGTATACGCCGGAACACTGGATAATAAAACTGCATACAATAAAATTGCGCGATAGCGTTAACTGCGGGGTGGTTATTGAATGAATGGTTGCCCAATCTGACCAGGAATATAGACGTTTATAATCATATGATATAAAAATCTCGATTTTGATGCCGACCGGCATGAATTAAAACTGACCGACCCTTGGCGTAGACCCACGGACACTAGTGGGCCGCTGGTTGGGAATCGTTAATCTTGCATTGTTATTCGTTTCGGCGAGGTACACTATCGAATTCGGCACTTAGAATTCTTGTAGGGGTATGTGTACTGTATGACTTTTAAAATTAGTTTTCACTGACTCGTCGCGTTTAAAATGTGCCATTTTTTCTAGTTTTGACCGGTCGGTACCGGTTTTTACGAAAGAGGTCTATATGTAAACTAGTCACGACTTATTTAAACCAAGTACCAACGGTGTTAACCGTAAAAATATACAAATGTAAAACAAATTAAAATTTTTTTGTTTTTTATATATATATATATATATACAGACATTTTTATTACACGACGAAATGCAAAATAATATGATTGATTCGAAACCGTCCGTCGTTCTCAATGCCGACGGCGATGACGCAAAAAACACTAAAAACCCGTTAAATAGTGTGGGCATTGTCGTTTCAAAAGCCACGGCAAAATGGCAGTACGACCAAACGGTCAATACGTTGGAAAATATCGATCTCACCGTGACACCCGGTAGACTTGTTGCGGTTATTGGTTCGGTAGGAGCCGGCAAAGTACGTAAAACACCGGTTAACGTGTCGAACCGCGTTAATTGATCACATTGATTTCGATTGATTTCAAGATTGATTTCAAGATTGATTTCTATTGATTTCAAGATTGATTTCGATTGATTTCAAGATTAATTTCAATCGATTTTAAGATCGATTTCGATTGATTTCAAGATTGATTTCGAAATATTGTTACAGAGTTCGTTGTTACAAGCGATCCTGGGGGAATTACCGCTTTCCGACGGGAACGTTTCGGTTCGCGGCGTTGTCTCGTACGCCGCTCAAGAACCGTGGTTGTTTTCCGGTACCGTCCGAGAAAATATTTTATTCAACTTGCCGATGGACAAACCACGTTATAAACAAGTAAAACGCTCAAGTCTGTAGTGTATAATATTTGTCCGAGCCCGGGGGAATCGATTTCGTTTCATTTCCTCCTCCTCCAGCCCCACACGGTTGAATCCTAGTTTTACGCAGTCATCAAAAAAAAAAAAAAAACGTCTATCGGTTTTACGCGTAGTCGTAATTTAAAGATTAAATAAAACGACACTTTGAAATATTCACCGATTGTTGTGGCACATTACAAATAGTACATTTCGATAATATATTTGGAATATTAAACCAAAAACGTGTAATGTATATCGAGTTACATATCTATTGTATCCGTGTGTTATTTACGTGTAGTTCCTATTCGACGGGAGGGGAAAAAAAAAAAATATAAAGTATTCGATATTATTTCAATTTCTTTTGAATCCCTTATAATATGGCACACTTGTTGAGATGCTCAAATATTTAAATATTAAAACATAACGCTTTTTTACGCTATACAATTTCACGATTTCGTCGATATTCTTTCTTTTTAAATATACGATGTTGTAATTTTCGTTACCCATTAAATTACGGGGTTGAAGCCGGGTTTCGCGTGTTTTACCGGGTTCCGGGGTTTCAAGCGCTTAAATCGGGTTTTGGTTTTTTTTTTTTTTTCGGTTTTCGAAACTGGTTGGATTCCGCGATTCCTCGATTTTATTCGTTTTTTATTAGGTGATAAACGTGTGCGCGTTGGAAAACGATATAAAACAATTTCCATACGGCGATCGGACAAACGTGGGCGAAAAAGGAGTGACGCTTAGCGGCGGACAAAAAGCGAGAATCAATTTGGCCAGGTGTGTGTAATATATTCGGTTTATATCAATTCTATATAAACACATTGATTCTAACGCATTGCAATTTCGTGGTTTTTTTTTTTTTTTTTTTTTTAAGAGCAATATACAAACGCGCCGATATTTATCTGTTGGACGACCCGTTATCGGCTGTCGACGTACACGTTGGCAAACATTTATTCGAAAATTGTATCAAAGGTATTTACACATTTTACGTTAAAAAAACGTATTACCTATTCGGTTTATCGCTGTCTGTTTTATTGCGCGTTCTTTGTTATGACGAGGTGCCGCTTAACATTTTCGCCGGACGACCTAAGATTAATAAAACGGGATTTCTATAATCACAACCATCGTGTTCAATGTATTAAACAGTTGTAAAAACTAAGAAAATGCCGTAAGACCGTCCAAAAAAAAGGTCCTAAAAATGCATTTCAAGTTAGATTTGTCAAAATAACGCGCAAAACAAAAATTACATTAAATTAATCGCCCTAATCACATTTTCTATCTACGGACCTACGTTTTGGTACACCGGAATTTATAACATATGCGATTCCATCAAAATCCCAGCCCTAACTATTAGGCCGTATATATATATATATATACGCGTATGTTGACATATTATTTTCAATCCAAATATAGGTTACCTGAAAGAAAAAACGTGTGTTTTGGTAACGCATCAAATACAATTCTTGACCGGCATAGATCAAATCGTTCTCATGGAAAACGTAAGTATCGATGATAATTTCGTTTTTGTTTGTAATTCACGACTATGTCGTAAAACAATCGGACAAAAACCGAATAAAATCGTGTTGTTGTACACGACGTGTTATTGCCTTTTAGGCCGGCATACTGGCAGTGGGCTCGTACCGACAGCTACGGACCGCCGGTTTCGACTTTAAGAAATTGATCGGATATTCGGACGAATCGGCGGCGGTGGTCGTCGACGGACATGCCGACGGCAACGACGGTAATAACCGGGTCCGCGACGCCGTACAGTCTCCGGTTCGCGGTCCGCGCGAAAGCGTCACGAAGTCCGCCGGCGAGTACAATCCCGGCGGTAAACGCGCGGAGCCCGGCGGACCGGCCGGGACCGGTTATTCCAGGCCCATTTCGAAAGATGTGTACGTGTCGTATTTCTTGGCCGGCGGTGGCAAATTGAAAACGTTATTCTTTTTGTTCGTGCACGCGTTAAGCCAAGTGTTGACGACCGGAAGCGATTATTGGATTAATTACTGGTAACGCGCGCAGAACCGTTTGCACGCACCGTAAGTAACACGCCCGAACCGTCGGTATTTCCAGGGTGACCGGCGAAGAGTACGGGAGAGCGTTGGATTCCCGCCGAGAGGATTACAGCGGCGACGTACCGGCAAACGACACGCGGGCGGCCGACGTTTCGTACGGTCTGGGCATCACGAATCCGACGACTTTCCGATTTGCATGCGTGATGGTTTACGCCGTCATCACGGTGCTAATGATCGCCACCATTATAATCAGATCGGCGATTTTCGTGTCGGTGTGCACGTCCGCGTCGATAAACCTGCACAACAGGATGTTCAACGCTATAATTAGGGCCACAATGCGGTTTTTCAACACGAATTCGTCGGGTGAAAACACACGCGCGCCGTTTAAAATTTAATATATTTTTTATTTATTTTTTTATTTTAAATTTATAGGAGGGATATTCAATTGTTTTTCGAAAGACGTAGGGGCCATCGACGATTGTTTACCGGTGGTTTTATTGAGCAATCTACAAGTAACGTGTAATACAATAATGCAACGTTATAATTTTTAACGCGACCGACCAATTGTTTCGTATAGAATTTGATGACGTTGTTGGGAATCTTTTTTGTCGTCGGATCAGTTAACGCGTATCTCATACTACCGACAATTATCGCCGGTGTGATATTTTATTACTTTAGAGTATTCTATTTTCCGACTTCGAGGAGCGTAAAACGACTGGAAGGAGTTAGTAAGCACAATCATTTTAATCAATATTAATTTCGTATTTAACGGCGACACGCGGGCACCCCCTCAACAGTACGCGCCTGTCGAAATTCAAAACCGGAACCGGAATCGAAATTTTTAAAATAAAATACCAATACAAATATTTTCGGTTCTTTTTTGGTTCATATCGGTTCTAAGAAATAACTGAACACGTAGATACAGTCACGTACACGTACGAGTAACCATTTTGCTTTGTCTTGTTTTCAGTAAATTATTTTGTTTGTGGTTTTATTATTAAAAAAAAAGAAAAAAAAAAGCCTAGTAAGCAATATTAGCATGCTATTTGAAACTATAAATTGTTAAGAACCGGTATTTATAACTATAAGAACCAGAATTGGAACCGGATCCAATTTAGTTTTATTTTTAAGAACCAAACCGGAACCGTAAAAATTAGTAAGGTTCCAGTCCCTGGTTAAAAGTCGTCGGGCTCCGTGCTCAAACTCGGTAGATCATTTTCCATGCGGAGGGGAGAGGATTTTTAGCACTGTTTCCCAGACGAAAGACACGATAAACTGTTGAATTCTAATTTGAATATATTGTAAAATATAATAATACCTACTGCGAACATATACCAATAATAATATTTATTGTTAGCACGAAGTCCTATATTCGGGTTTTTGAATTCATCTGTACAAGGTTTGACCACGATTAGAGCGTATAAAGCAGAACATATTTTGTCGAAAATTTTTGACAAACATCAAGTAGGTGTACACTTAATTATATTCTATATTATAATAATATCATATTTTTTTTTTTTTGTTTTATTATAAACTCTAGGATTTACATTCATCATGTTGGTATATGTTTATCGGTTTAAATGAAGCGTTCGGTCTTTGGTTGGACATGGTCTGTCTAACATATATAACTGTTATAATATGCAGCTTCTTGTTAATCGAAAATAGTAAGTTAAAATAAATCCGTGTATCGCAACATGGAAATAATATAAACGGGGTGATTTTTTTTTTATCCATTAAATCAGGCGATTTTTCCGGAGGATTTGAAGTAAATACGATTTCTGTTGTTTTTTTTTTCTCAATCGTTTTGAATTGTTTCACATTATTTCAACGTATTTATCCCTACTCGTTACACCTTGAATATTCACATGTGTATTGACTTTCGATTTTTAAATGGCATTTTTGTGCAAACAAATTAGTTTAAAACTAAGACCGGAAGAGTAGGAAAGGGTATAGATCGATCATGACGTACGGTTATAATAAGGATCCACCCTAAATAGGCGCGCGACTATTAAATTATTTTTTTTATTTTTTTTTTTTCTGTTTTAGATGTGTTCGCCAATGTCGGTTTAACCATAACTCAAATTGTCAGGCTTACCGGAATGATCCAATGGTCAATAAGGCAAACGACGGTGTTAGACAACGAAATGGCCGCCGTCGAAAGAGTACTGGATTATTCAAAAACCCCCCAAGAAGATACGCGCCGCCAGTCGTCTTCCGGTATAATAATTAAATCGTTAATCCATTGAATACTAAACACTGCCCGCCGCCGTAAAAATTAAACTCATCTCGTCGACATGACGTTTTTCTAGACAAAAAACTGCCTGCAGGATGGCCGCGCGACGGGAATATCGTGTTTCAAAATTTCAGCCTAAGTTACGGTCCGGATACGTCACACGTCTTGAAAAATATTAATATTAGAATTCGACCGATGGAAAAAGTGAGTCGGGCTTGTTTAAAAATATTGTATACCAAATTTATATACATATATATATATATATATATATATTTTTCGTACAATTTAGATAGGAATCGTCGGTAGAACCGGTGCCGGTAAATCGTCTATGATCGTAGCGCTGTTTAGGCTGGCCCACAACCAAGGCAATATCGTAATTGATGGTATTGACGTGGGCGACTTGACACTGCAACAATTACGATCGAAAATCTCCATCATCCCTCAGGAACCGTTTTTGTTTTCCGGAACCATGCGAACGAATTTAGATCCGTTCGAAGAATACCCGGACCACGTCCTTTGGAATGCGTTAGACGAAGTAATAATAATTACACTACTTTAGAAATAATAACGACAAAACGTATAAAATTGAAATTTGGAATAGTGGCAAACGGTTCCTCGATGTTCTAGATGTGCAGTAAGAAAGGATCAAATAAATTGCTAAATTTAAGTGGATTAATAAGATGTACTAATAATTAATATTATAAATGCGAAAGTGCAAAATTTATAGTAGTTGGTTACATATTTACGCCTAAACCGCCGAACAGATTTCAAAAATATCTGGCAAGAAGATATATTGCATTCTCAGGAAGAATATTTTATCCCGATATTCAGCCACTTAAGGTTGGTTAGGACACAGGGATTTTGGTGTTTTGGAATATTTTATTGTTGATCTTAGCGACACCGAAAAATTTTTTTTTATAAAAAGCTAATACTAAAAACTCGGTGACCGTAATATATATATATATATATTATATATATATATATATATATTAGTTAACAAATATACTAAAAGGTCATTTTTTGACTAGATTTTTGTTTGGATAATTTCTGATAGAGAACATTTCGTGGGTATTTTTGATATGCCTCGCAAGCGTAAATCTGATCTAGCGTACGGCTCTAGCCGTGCTCGAGCCACGATGATTACGAAAACTCAAGAATCTAAAGAGCAGACACTTGGCCCGTTTGGCCAAATATACATACAGTTGTGATTAAATAAAAATGTTAATGTTGTTTTTTAAAAAATTTACCATGTTACTATTATTTTCGTTCAACACTGGCCACGGATAGAGCCGTGCAGGACAGCTTGTTTATTATATTATGATGATGGTTTTTTTTTTTTTTTTTTAGGTGGAACTCAAAGCCACCGTTGAGAATTTACAGTGCGGTTTAAATTCGAAAATGTCGGGGAGCGGTTCCAATTTTAGCGTCGGTCAAAGGCAGTTGGTGTGCCTGGCCAGAGCCATCATTAGAAATAATAAAATTCTCGTCTTGGACGAAGCCACCGCGAACGTCGACCAACAGTAATATTTATTATTCAATACGCCGCACAAACACGTGTGCCCCCGAACGTTCCCGTAATTCGATTGCGATCCGTGTGTTAATTCGTTTTAGAACCGATTTACTGATTCAAAAGACCATTAGAAATAAATTCCGATCGTGCACGGTACTGACGATCGCCCACCGTCTGAACACGGTTATGGACTCGGACAAAGTGCTCGTAATGGACTACGGCTGTGTCGTTGAATTCGGTCATTCGCACGAATTGTTGAAAAATCAAAACGGATATTTGTACAAAATGGTAGAGCAGACGGGGCGGGCTACGGCGGATTTGTTAAAATGCACAGCGGCCGAGGTAACACTCGAAAACGGTGCTGATGTATTATTATCAGGGTTCGGGGCTTATAGCTTTTCAATACATCACAATAAGTGCTAAAATACGCACTAAAAACCTGTAAAACAAGCATAAAAATCTAAACAGAATGTTCATTTCAAATATTTATCGATTAATAATTATTATTCAAGTAGGTATTAGTATTAAATTAAAAATTACAACAAATTTGCTTTAAATTTTAAAGAAATCTGTATTATTAAGTATCTTCCTTAGCTTCTATAGCTACACAAAAATTATAACGATCTACGAATTTTAGATAACAAAATCATATAATTGAATTTATAATTTTTTTTTTCCGATTAGGTACTTCACTTAATTTCGCCGATCCATTAAAATTTGTATTGTTTTTGTTTAAAATTTGAAGAATTTATCAAAATATACAAAATAAAAAAGCACAAAAGCTGAAAAATGAGCACTTGACTGCAAAATGTATGAAATATGCAAAAATATGCACATTAAAATTTTAGATTTGATAATATGGTGACCAGAAATTAATATATTTCGCACACTGCTATATTTTACAATAAACAACAAAAGCTATAAGTCCCGAACCCTGATTATTATTATTATTATTTACGATATAACAAGTTTTATGTATTTATACTTTTTAGAGTTATAAATCCACGAGGATTCCGGAAGAACCTCAAGTCGTTGAATCGGTGTGACAAAGAAAAAAACCATACAAATCCTATTGACGACTATACACAACGTATTCGATGAATTTTTTATCCGACCAGTTATTAAATCATGTTTAAATAGTATTCCTAACGTTCATTAAAATAAAAATAAACTATTATGTATTAAAAAAAAAAAAACGTTACTTACTCTTGTAATAATATTGATTATTAATTGTTTAACAGTCATTATTTTAGTAGGTATAATTTCCGTTAAAAATAAGTAATATTACACCTAACAATACACCTAGCTCTTTCTATATGCGTGCGTTTGTAATCGATCAGAAAGTAAATATGGTAAGCAGTGGCGTAACTGGGTAAAAAACTTATAGGGGAAGGATCAAAATTGTTTATTCGCCAAAATCAAAACCACGAGGGGCGGTGATATATATTTTTATTCTGTGTATAAGAAATGACCAATTGAATGACTTAATCACTTGAATGAAAAAAAAAAAATGAAAAAATGAACGAAATTTTTCAGAATGATACATTTGCTCCATGCAAAAATATCAGGGGGACAAGTCCCTCTTACCCCTTCTCACATTTACGCCACTGGCGGTGATTAACCGATATTGAGGATATTGGAATATCGAATATCGTGGTTGTTTTTTTTTTTTTTTTTTTTTTTTTTTTTTACAAAACCTATACGTTTGGAAATAAAACGTAAATAACGTCTCCGGGGTTTAGAAAAAGCGTTAAAAAAAAATTATAATAGCGTTTCGACCGAGTTAATCAGTTGATTTAAATATCGGCTCACGGTTTTCTATTTTCATTATCGGATTAGATATTGAAAAAAAAGAAAAAAAAAGTCATATCGGCTCACCACTTATTGTTAGCTACTTTAAACCGTGTAATTATACAGGCACCCGTAGTAACTCCCGACAATATCGTAGTATAAAGTGTATAGTAATAGTTACGAGAAAAAAAAAATTATATTTTAACGAATCAACGTGTTTGTATTAATACAAATTGTATCGATTTAGGCGATTTTCGTATAAAAAGTAATTTTATTCCTGTATGGTTTAATACAATTTATAATTTATTTATTTATGCGTGTACGAGTAATTTAAAACAATTGTATTGTTTAATATAATTTAACATTTGAACGGTTACAATGCAATTAAAGCGAGGTCTTGGCGAAGATTCAAAAATATCGTTCCGGTTGCACAACCGTCGGTTTATTACATTCATAACAGTGTTTGCCTATATATAATGTTGCTGATAAGAAATACCTCCTGCCTAAATAAATATACGCACGCATATGAAATTTATCAGAATGTAAATATTATAACAATAATTAATAAGCTACTCTTAAAAAACGTGTAACTCCTGACGATATCACATCAAACGTGTGGTGGTGTGCCTAGCAAAGTGTAGCGCAGGTATAATATTATAGAGTGATGGTTTCGAGACAATTTATATTTTTACGGATTTCGCACGTACCGTATAGAGATTAACATTTAACAATTAATCACTAAAATACAAACATAACAAACGCAAATTATTTAATATTAACCATTGAAACTGATTTTTTTGGTATCTACGACGGCGATTTCGTATAACAGTAAGTCTATTACTTGTATGGTTTAATATATAATAATATATGCATTCAAGTAATTTTTTAACAACGTATTGAATAGTATAATTTTATAAAAAGTACACATTTGGTAATGTATTCAAGCTATAAAACTACGTTGAAATTAAATGTAATTATTTTAAATACTATGCGAATAGTTTGCATTTTACCGTAAAAAATCATGGTAATTCAATTTATATCTGTTATTTGTTTTTAAACATTAAAATTGTAAATATTATCGTCACGTCAAAATTAACGATGATCACTGTGGCCCGTGAACACTAGTTGTTATTATCAGGGCTCGGATTTTAAAGCATATGCCTAATTTTTTCTACGCGAGATAAAAATGTAATTTCTTTATACAAATTCGATCATGTCATACTGGTTCTAAATAAAAAAAAATAATTTTTTTTTTTTTTTACTTTTTTCAACTTATTTAATGTAAATGATTTTTTTCAATTATCCCCAGTATTTGGCATTTTATTGAGTTTATTGTGCTAAAAGAAATGAACAAATTACAAAACATTAACAACATACCGTGTGGTGTTTCGTCAAATATCAATTTGCATGGGTTCCATTTAAACGGAACAGCATGTATGAAATATGCTCCCATTCAGTTCAGATTTTCGTTTTTGGAGAGCCCCGTTCGTTTTCCATGTATAATAATATTTTGTCCGGTAACAGATTACGTTTTACAATAGACAATCCTACTAAATATACGGTCATTAATTCTTATTTAAATTTTAGTTAATTTTTGATCGTGCTTTTTTTTTTTTTTTTATAAATAAATACTGTTTTTTTTTGCATTTTTCAAGCAGTTGTAAGCTTTATTTTTTTATTTATTGTGCTTCAAAATCCGAGTCCTAGTTGTTGCGTTTAGACGGCGGAAAGAGCGATTAATCGGGAACAGAGCTCATTTGTACAAAATAATTTATTTGTAAAATAATAATATAATATGGTCTGTTGTTACATTACCGACAGCCCGAGCTTAAAATATCGAATCGCAGTCAGTACAAATCCGTATTGCCCAACGATCGCACGAAATATCAACGATTACATTATACGGATTAAATATTTAGAGTGGTCGGTGAAATTGAGTGGTGCTCCTGCTTCATCATAAATAAAATAGGAGTTACGGTAGATAATATATTAGAACATGAAATACGAGTATGTACGAGTAATAAATATATATATTTTATGTATAATATAGTCTGAGAGAAGTACCAACACTGAAAATAACAAATTGTTAACAATTATTTTGTAACCGTTACAATTCTTCACACGTCATGGAAAGGTAAACCGTCTAAATATATATTATCGTCTATTTGGCTAAATTGAATTTGTTTTCGATTTTTCAGACTACTATTAGATTTCGAAGAGGAAAAACGTCCTCGACATCCAAGAGAACACGCGAATATATTCGAAATACTCTCGTTTAGGTAAACAAAACGCTCAAATAGTTTAATTTCTAAAAAATACATAAATAAATATTTGTACAAAATATATATATATTGGTACTACATATAGTATTACAATTGCAAATTGTATTTCTATAAATATTTAACAAATTTACATATCATACGTATTATAATCGAATAAATTTTTTCATTAATATTTTATTGTGTGTGTCTAGCTGGCTGTCCGGCCTATTTAAAATAGGAATACAAAAAGATTTAGAAGAACGTGATTTGTATAAAACATTAGAGGCCCACACATCGTCACCGTTGGGCAATAAATTAGAAAAGTATATTATTTCGTAACATAATACGTATCGTCTATGTTGTATTATTTTATGTGTTTTATCGGTAATTTAATTTTAAATTTGTCATTAGAACATGGAAAACAGAACTGGCCGTGGCGTTAAAAAAAAACCGTAAACCCAGTCTATTAAGGGTTCTGATTCGGATGTTCGGAGCTAAATATATGTTTTACGGTTTTGTACTTGCCACCGACGAAATTATTTTAAAGTAAGAATTATTTGGGGGAAAAAAATGAATTTGTTTTAATAAACGATTATTTTTTTTTCCTAAAAATTATTATTTACATGAGAAAATATATAAATAGTAAATTTAGATTTCCTTCGATGCATTTGGATATTTAAATCAGGGATTGGAACCTTATTGATTTTTTTCGATTCTGGTCTCGGTTCGGTTAGGTTAAAAAAAAAAAAAGGTTTCAATTCCGGTTCTTAAAATTATAATATTAAGGTTCTGGTTATTACCGGTTTTAAAAATGCATAGTTTCAGTAGCACTGTATACCTTTTGCTGATTGGGTACTTTTTTTTTAATAATAAAACTACAAACAAAATAATATACTAAAACTACGTGAAAATGTGTATACAATAGTTTTAAAATACTTTTGATAATATTAAACAATATAAAACCGCACGCGAATGTATTTTTGTTTAGAATGGCCAACCCTCTGTGCATTGGCGGACTACTGTCATATTTCAACCCCGACGAGTCCAACAAAACCGACATAAAATACGCGTACATTTGCGCCACAGTTTTAGTGCTTAACAGTTTAATTTCGATAGTCTTGTATCATTCGACTCAAATCGAAATTTTACACTGCGGCATGCAGGTTCGAGTGGCTTGCTGTTCAGCGATTTACAGAAAGGTGACTTTTGCAACTCGTGCATATTATTCTGTGCGAAATTAATCATTTTTTTCATTGATTGATAAAATATAATAATATAATCCCTGTGCCTAGGCGTTACGGTTAAGTCATACGGCTCTCGGCGAAACTACCGTCGGTCAAATGATAAATTTGCTATCAAACGACGTGGGTCGATTCGACATAACATTAACGTTCCTCAACTATTTATGGATCGGTCCTCTACAAACTATCGTGGTCGCGGTTTTTTTGTGGCAAGAAATCGGAGTGTCGTCGTTGGTCGGAATAACAATTATGTTTGCTTTAATCCCTTTGCAAGGTTGGCGCATTGGAAATTAAATAATTGACCGCACCGCATAATATACGAAACCGCGTAAACCCTGATTTACAGGTTGGTTAGGGAGGAAAATGTCGGAATTCCGAACGAGAACGGCTAATATCACCGACGAGAGAGTCCGTTTAATGAACGAAATCATTTCGGGCATACAAGTAATAAAAATGTACACTTGGGAAAAGCCTTTTGCAGATCTCGTAGAATATATACGGAGGTGTGTCTGATATATTTTTTTAATTTTTTCTCTATACGATTTTTTCACCATACATACGAATATATAATATAACATGCAACGGAAGACGACGACTGTTTCGTGTAAACAAGAAATATTTTATGCGATATACTGACGTAAAAAATTTGAATTTATAAATATTGTAAATGTATCGTTTTAGAAAGGAAATCGCGCAGATCAGAGGATCGTCGTACATCAAAGCGATTTCCACGACGTTCGTAATCACTCAAATTCGATTTCAACTGTTCCTTACAATTTTGTCGTACGTGTTCCTTGGAAATTATATGTCCGTGAAAAAAGTAATGGACGCAATAAAAAATAAAATAAAATAAAAACTAATAACGATTAACGAATAGATAGATTACTATGGGTTTTTATGCATTTCCTTATATAGGTTTACGTTATATCGTCTTTTTATACACTTTTGCTGCCAACAATGACGATATTTTTCAGTCAAGGTATAGGATTCATAGCGGAGCTGCTGGTATCTATTAAACGAATACAGGTAAAACAACATCTATATTTATTTTTTTTTCTTATCGAACCGCTATGCGAATTTGAAAAACATTAATCGTGTACTACGAAAATACGTACAGAGTTTTTTATTACACGAAGAAAAAGATAATCGAGTACCAAACGTCACGAAACCGATGGATTGTCGTGGTCAGAACGGAAAGACTGTTGTTAACGGAGATATCGAAAAGACAGCTATTGTAAACACAAACCGTCTTGGCGTAGTTATTTCGACAGCAACTGCCAAATGGACAATCGATCAACCTATCAACTGTTTGGAAAATATCAATCTCACCGTGGGTTCCGGTCAATTGGTTGCAATCATCGGACCCGTAGGAGCCGGCAAAGTATAAAAAAAAAAAAAAAAAAAAAAAAACTGTAAAGTTTATTCAAGTTTAAACCTAAACGTTTTTTTTTTTTTATATATATAGAGTTCGTTATTACAAGCCATTTTAGGAGAATTACCGCTGTCTGACGGCGAAATTTCCACAACCGGCATAGTTTCGTACGCGTCCCAAGAACCGTGGTTATTTTCTGGATCCGTCCAACAGAATATTTTGTTTAACCTTCCGATGGATAAATTGCGTTATAAACAAGTAAAATACGCGCCGGCGGCACTCCGGACAATACGATAATCGTCTACAGTTTTGCGTTTATTGATATTGTTTCTCCCGTTACAGGTGATAAAATCGTGTGCACTGGAAAGCGACTTGGAACAGTTCGAATACGGCGATCGGACGATTGTAGGCGAAAGAGGGGTGAACCTGAGCGGCGGGCAAAAAGCGAGAATAAATTTGGCTAGGTATTCGGTCGGTACACAGTTTGTACGTTCGTTTCAAAAAAAAAATATTAATAATTTTCAGGGCAATATACAAACAAGCCGATATATATTTACTGGACGATCCTCTGTCAGCCGTCGATACTCGAGTCGGAAAACATTTGTTCGAACAGTGTATTAAAGGTAATATTTGATCGTACTAGCAAATTATTTATTTATTTATTATTATTATTGTCCGTCTACAGGTTACCTCGGAGGAAAGACGTGTATACTCATAACACATCAAATACAATACTTGACGAAAGTGGACGAAATCGTTCTTGTGGAAAATGTAAATATATTATACTTTCGAGTTCCTATAGAGTAGGCACGAACAAATCGCCCTTGCGAATCATTCGGGGGTTTTCTATTCCAGGGTGGCGTATTGGCCAAGGGATCTTATCAACAGCTCCGGGGCTCGGGTTTCGATTTTGAAAAGTTACTCGGGTTCGCCGAAGACAACGCGACCGCGCTCCACCGGAGAAACGAACGAAACAAAACGAATGCGAACCTAAACGATTCGGGTTCCGTTTTGTCCGCGGCGCACGGTTCCAACAATAGTGTCGCATCGTTTGCCGACGATAAACGCAATTTCGACGGAGCACTCGGACAACAGCGCGCCGAAATCCGTTCTACCGGGCGCGTTGCCGGTAACGTTTATTTGTCGTACATTACCGCCGGCGGGAGTGTCTATAAAATCGGTTTGGTCGCATTCCTGTATTTTTTATGTCAAATACTGACGACCGGCGGTGACTATTGGATTAGTTTCTGGTATAAAATCGTTTTTAACAATATTGTCCCAGTTCATATTTATTACGGTGGTCTTCAAACATTTTCGACTCGAGGCCCATTTTTTTTTCTTTTTTTTATTTTTTTTTTACTATACATTTTTCGTGTTAGCCACTTTATTAACCGGGAAAATTAAAAAAAAAGCTACTGTTATAACTAAATAAATATACAAATTTAATTATTATCAACTGGCAATGATTAGGGCTCGGATTTTTAAAGCATACCAATTTTTCTTTCTTATATGAAATATTAATGTAATTTTGTAATACATTCGTTTCATGTCATTCTGATTCTAAATAAATCGATTTTTTAATGTAAATGATTTTTTGCAATTACTCCAGTTTTGGCAATATATGTAGTTTATCGTGCCATAATAATAATAATTAAAACATAATGTAATTTAACTAATGAGAAATGAACGAATTACAATACATTAACAACATACTCTATGATGTTTCATCGAATATTAATTTTCATGGGCCTGGCTAAGTACACGGGTCGGTTATTGTTTTTTTTTATTAACTTTTTAACTTAAATTCATTTTTAGACTTTTTTTTTTATGAATAAATATGCTTCTTGTTTCTTTTTTTCAAGCAGTTGTAAACTTTTTTTTGTTATTTATATCATGCTTTAAAGTCGGAGCCCTAGTGATGGTACAAAAAATGAACACGATCGTTTTGATCGTTTTCACATAATACTCTCGATTTTAAACGGTGCAATCCTCAACTAATGTTCGTTTTGAACAGCATATAACTTTTTAACGTTTTCTACGGTTTACTCGTAAATTGTTATTGAATCCGAAATCGTACCGCACGTAAAATTGTTTGTGGTTTTTTTTTTTTTTTTGTTTTAAACCGTATTCCATTTATACGTTTGGTTCGCTAAGTAAAACGTGTGTATGTACTAACCTGTAGTATAATATATATATTATCTTGATTTTTGTTTATTTCGAATTTTAAAATAAAACCCGACGCGACTTGTTGCCGCGACCCACCGGTTGAAGACCGCTCTGATTAAATTGAACTCTGAATGCAATTTGGATCAATATTGTTTTTTATTATGTATATATTTGTATATTTGTGTATTCGTAATTGTCTAGGGTAAACAATGAAGAGTACGCTTTTCGCCGAGAAAATGACACTACGCCCGTAAACGCAACGTCCACCACGACGGTTAACCTTATAATCATACCGTCCGACGACCGTCTCGCTTGCATAACCGTTTACAGCGTTTTAATAGTATCGATGATAGTAATTATCGTTATCAGAAGCGTAATGTACGTATCGGTATCTACGGGCGTGTCCATCGATTTACACAATAAAATGTTCGAAGCTATAATTAGAACCACTATGTATTTTTTTAACACAAACTCGTCGGGTAATTAAGTTTCCAAATAATGTCGGACGCGTAGAAAACGCCTTTATTTTTATTTTTTTTTTTTTTTATTTGCTGTTGTATTGTTCGTCGTTTGTACAGGACGGATTTTAAATCGTTTTTCCAAGGATATCGGGGCGATCGACGAAATCTTACCGCCGGTGATATTGACTTGTTTGCAAGTAAAAACAAAAAATAACCAATTAAATTAAATATTATTAAATATCACGTTTTTTTTCACTTATACCGTTCGTATAGGTCATCATGTCATTATCGGGGATTATTTTCGTCGTTGGACTAATAAACGTCTACCTGTTAATACCGACATGCGTTATCGGAATGATTTTTTACTACTTTAGAACGTTATATTTACCGACATCTCGAAGTGTAAAACGATTGGAAGGCGTCAGTAAGTCGCACAATTACTGTTGTATTTTAATAATATTATGTTTCAACGTTTATCGTACGTATGTATTAACAAAAAAAAAAAAAAAAAAACAACGATAATCATATCTACGATATAATATCAAAAATTTGTTTCATTAGCCCGGAGTCCTGTATTTGCGCATATCACGACATCTATGCAAGGTCTACCGACAATACGAGCGTGCAAAGCGGAAAATGTTTTAACCAAAGAATTCGACAACTACCAAGTCGGTATAATTTATCATTTTACATTTCTACGCATACCGTGTTTGATTTTCGATTCTTTGACACTTAGGATTTACATTCGTCCACGTGGTATCTGTTCATTGCGTCGAACGAAGCGTTTGGCTTTTGGTTAGATTTTGTTTGCATTATTTACATAAGTATCGTAATATTCAGTTTTTTGCTCATCGACAATGGTCAGTTTAAGTTTTAAATTCATAAATTAACGAAACTATAATGTGAAACTCGCGGAAATCATGGCAATTTCAATTATAATTCAAGGTATAAACGGTTCGAGTGTCGGCCTGACAATAACACAGATTATTGGCATTTCCGGGATGGTTCAGTGGGGTATAAGACAATCGGCAGTGTTGGAAAACGAAATGACCTCAGTCGAAAGAGTACTCGAATATTCGAATTCCCCACAAGAATCCACTAACCAAACGTGTCCGGGTAAAAAATATTTATTAATAGAAATTCGAAACACTACTGAAAAAACTAAACATTTTTTTTTTATATTCGTAATACGATTTCGTTTAGATAATACGCCGCCGAAAGAATGGCCGCATAACGGGAAGATTGTTTTTCAGAATTTAAGTCTACGCTATAGTCCCGATACATCGCGTGTATTGAAAAATCTCAATATTACAATCGAATCGGAGGAAAAGGCAATAGATTCGGTGAACGTTTTAATATCGTTTTCTCATTAAAAATATTTTTCTTCGCATTTTAAATTTAGGTAGGCGTCGTCGGCAGAACCGGTGCGGGGAAATCGTCCATCATAGGGGCGTTATTTAGATTAGCTCATAACGAGGGTAAAATCGTAATAGACGAACAAGAAATACACGAAATAGGACTACAAGAGCTGCGGTCGAAAATCTCGATCATTCCCCAAGAACCCGTTTTGTTTTCCGGAACCATGCGAAAAAATTTGGATCCGTTTGACAAACACCCAGATCACGTACTTTGGAACGCCTTAGACAACGTAATAACCTAATTCGATATAAAGATACGAATTGACAATATTGATAATTCACTAATGCGTTTATTTTTGTTCAAAGGTGGAACTCAAAACGGTCGTTGAAAAATTGCCCGGTGGTTTGAATTCGAAAATGTCGGACGGCGGATCCAATTTTAGCATTGGACAGAGACAATTGGTGTGTTTGGCGAGAGCTATCGTACGGAGCAATAAGATTCTCGTCTTAGACGAAGCCACCGCAAACGTCGATCCACAGTACTTATAAAAATCATGACGATAAAAACATTATAAAACCATAACGCCGTATGGTGTCGGACGTTAACAGTTATTGTCGCGTGACTTTGTGTTTCCAGGACCGACGCATTAATTCAGAATACAATAAAAAATAAATTCCGGACGTGTACCGTAATGACAATCGCTCATCGTCTGAACACCATTATGGATTCCGACAGAGTGCTCGTTATGGACTCCGGCACTATGGTGGAGTTCGATCATCCTTATGTCCTATTAAAAAACAGAGATGGTTTTCTGTACAAAATGGTGGAACAGACGGGACAGGCCACGGCCGATTTATTATACGGTATAGCTGCAAAGGTAGTCTACTTTGAAGTTAAATGATTTTTATATATATATATATATTTTTTTTTTCTCTCTCTCTCAAATTTATTAATATTCGTGTTTTACAGAGCTTTATGGCCATGCGAACGGAAAGAGAAACACCAATTACAAATATCGACGAAGATCCTAATTTCGTCTCGGACCAAAATAATTCGTCGTTCTCGTATTGCAGTTTCTCTTAGAATTAATTTGGACCGATAAAAATCGCCTGCGACTTGAAAAAAATATAAAATTTAATTTAATATCATGGAAGAAATGTATTTTTTTATACATGTACTTTTAAATGTCTAGCATTATACATAGTTGTCGCAGTGGTGTACCTGTTGTGAGGGGGAGGGGTGGCTACGGAAGCATTCAAACCCACCCGCGTGGTCCTTATAATATGTGTACAGAACGGAATTTTTAATTCGTATCTTTTGATTGAAGGAAAATTAAAAATTTAATAATATTGCATTACAGAAAAATTTTTTAAAAAAAATGACCGAAAATTAGATTGCCTAAAATATCGACTTAACACAATACAAATTGTTTATTTTATGCATTTTACATCAATTATAAATATAAAACATTTGTACCGTCCGATTACCTTGTCTACAAAAATACCGTTTTAGTTATTACACGAGTTTTTTTTTTTTTTTTTTAAAGAATTTTTCTATTTTAAGAGAACAGGCGAAATGCTTCCCTCCTTGTTCTATGTAAAGGGTTTGCGTACGCCACTGGTCGTTGGCGCATTATACCTGTTTAGTGTTTATGTTAAAAAGTATAAAATTTTTTTTTTAATTCCAATATAGTAAAACTTCACTACACTCATTCTGTGTTTTATTTTTCGATTGATTTTTTTTTTTTATATATAACTACCTACCTTTGTTCACATAGTTTTTTTTTTTTTGTAGGTTGATTTAAAGACGACCGATCGAAAAATCACAAATATCTAAAATATTTTATTGCGATTTTACATAGAGAATCTACATCAGTGTCGGATGTGAGGGGGATTTCGGGGGCTTTAGTCCTCCCCAGAATGTTATCAGACCCCTACGAATGGTATTAATCTCTTCACTACATTTATAACATACAATTGTAGAAAACTTTTTAAACAAATTGTTCAATCATTTTCTCATCGTGTGAAGCCTCGTTCCCCGCCACCCCGCAGATAAGACCAAATATCTACCTATGATCTCCAAGTCATATTTTGTCTATTTATGATCTATTAGGATATATTTAATGTCTTTTAATATAATTTCGTCATTTCATAATTTTATCTGCACTTGCCCGCTTATATTCGTACTGATTATTAATTTTATATTTGTATTGGATTCACAGCGAAGCGACACGACGTATGTATCGGTTTCACTATGACGTGTGCGATTTTTTTCTATTTTTTTTTTTTTTTTTTTTTTGTCTGTAACATCCAATTGCACGCCATTACAATATTGTCAAAAAATAATTAACGAAATTGCACTATTGTAGTGTATATTATTTCGTATACACCAACAAACGAAAATTGTTTCGACCGTGACATTTTTACTTCTTCATACTACAATTTACTACCTACAACTATAAAAACGAATCATTTTAACCGTCGATAGGACTTGTACAATAAGTATCGAATAAATGTACAAAATTCGAGTATTTTTTTTGAACGGGGAGAGGGGTAACAAAACGATACCCTCGCTACCTCAAAAACACGGTGATGGGGTAGGAGAAGTAATTATGTAAAAAAAAAACTGTTTTTTTTTTTTTTTTGTGTTTATTCGTGTTACAGAGTAAGAAATGTATTGGTTGTTTTCCCCTGCATCAATACGACGCAATTGGAACGAAGTTGTATTAATCAATGACGTACTATGTAGTCCACGAGTACCGAGCTGTTGCTTAAATCTATGTACGTCCAAACAGTATAATATTTGTTAACATTAGACAGTAAAAAATTGTCTAATGTTAATAATATGATTGGACAAATATATTATTTGAAATTAACAATTGCGTGTAAATTGTTTTTAATTCCGGTAATAACGCATCACTTATCGTAGGTCATAGGGGTCATTAATAAACGAAATTTCGAATGGTGACAAAATAGTCGACGTGCGCGAAAAATTGTCAGTTTTATAAAAAAAAACTATCTATATTACTACTTTATGGAATGTTGAGGTTTGAAAATTGAAATGTTCAATATATATGGTTTTAGTTTTAAATGATTGTTCGTGCACACTATACACAGCGCTCGAATTGTGAGGGGGTAGCGGAGGGCGACGGGCTCTTCTATTATTTTTACTTTATTTTTTTAGCGTTCCCTCACTAATCATTCCTATTGGGACGGGCAGATTCGAATTCGTCTGGACGGGTGTGACAGGGTGGTTTACCTTGTTGTAATTTTTTTTTAGTCTGTTAAAAGGGTGGCAGATTAAATAAATAAAAATCATAAATTATGTATTGCTCCATATATTTGTTTAACATTGTTTACAACAAAATAGTTTTAAATGTTTTAATTATGAATTATAAATTATATTTGAATGTTGCTCGGAGCGAAAATATTGCCAAATACAGGCCCGGGGACTAAGTCAATTATTAAATTTACGTGTGAAAAAGCGGTGTAGGGGAGTCCTAGGAGGCGACCCTCCCCCTCGTACCACACGAATCAAGTCGAGTTTATCAATAACTATAAGGGGACACTAATTTGTAATTTTTTTTTTGTTTTTTAATCTCATAGAATTAACAGAAATCCCTCTACTATTGTCTGTCCACTGATTCGAGAGGCGCCGATTAAAACATGTCGGGTTATTGACTCCAACTATAATTCGGTAATGAAACTAAATCGTTTCAAACCGTTTAAAACGCATTTATATCGCGATCGGAATTCCATAGCGAGTGCAAAGGTTCCGAGCCAATTCAATACGCCGCACAAACACGTGTGCCCCCGAACGTTCCCGTAATTCGATTGCGACCCGTGTGTTAATTCGTTTTAGAACCGATTTACTGATTCAAAAGACCATTAGAAATAAATTCCGATCGTGCACGGTACTGACGATCGCCCACCGTCTGAACACGGTTATGGACTCGGACAAAGTGCTCGTAATGGACTACGGCTGTGTCGTTGAATTCGGTCATTCGCACGAATTGTTGAAAAATCAAAACGGATATTTGTACAAAATGGTAGAGCAGACGGGGCGGGCTACGGCGGATTTGTTAAAATGCACAGCGGCCGAGGTAACACTCGAAAACGGTGCTGATGTATTATTATCAGGGTTCGGGGCTTATAGCTTTTCAATACATCACAATAAGTGCTAAAATACGCACTAAAAACCTGTAAAACAAGCATAAAAATCTAAACAGAATGTTCATTTCAAATATTTACCGATTAATAATTATTATTCAAGTAGGTATTAGTATTAAATTAAAAATTACAACAAAATTAAAACAAATTTGCTTTAAATTTTAAAGAAATCTGTATTATTAAGTATCTTCCTTAGCTTCTATAGCTACACAAAAATTATAACGATCTACGAATTTTAGATAACAAAATCATATAATTGAGTTTATAATTTTTTTTTTCCGATTAGGTACTTCACTTAATTTCGCCGATCCATTAAAATTTGTATTGTTTTTGTTTAAAATTTGAAGAATTTATCAAAATATACAAAATAAAAAAGCACAAAAGCTGAAAAATGAGCACTTGACTGCAAAATGTATGAAATATGCAAAAATATGCACATTAAAATTTTAGATTTGATAATATGGTGACCAGAAATTAATATATTTCGCACACTGCTATATTTTACAATAAACAACAAAAGCTATAAGTCCCGAACCCTGATTATTATTATTATTATTTATGATATAGCAAGTTTTATGTATTTGTACTTTTTAGAGTTATAAATCCACGAGGATTCCGGAAGAACCTCAAGTCGTTGAATCGGTGTGACAAAGAAAAAAACCATACAAATACTATTGACGACTATACACAACGTATTCGATGAATTTTTTATCCGACCAGTTATTTAATCATGTTTAAATAGTATTCCTAACTTTCATTAAAATAAAAATAAACTATTATGTATTAAAAAAAAAAAAACGTTACTTACTCTTGTAATAATATTGATTATTAATTGTTTAACAGTCATTATTTTAGTAGGTATTATTTCCGTTAAAAATAAGTAATATTACACCTAACAATACACCTAGCTCTTTCTATATGCGTGCGTTTGTAATCGATCAGAAAGTAAATATGGTAAGCAGTGGCGTAACTGGGTAAAAAACTTATGGGGGAAGGATCAAAATTGTTTATTCGCCAAAATCAAAACCACGAGGGGCGGTGTAATATATTTTTATTCTGTGTATAAGAAATGACCAATTGAATGACTTAATCACTTGAATGAAAAAAAAAAAATGAAAAAATGAACGAAATTTTTCGGAATGATACATTTGCTCCATGCAAAAATATCAGGGGGACAAGTCCCTCTTACCCCTGCTCACATTTACGCCACTGGCGGTGAGTAAACCGATATTGAGGATATTGGAATATCGAATATCGTGGTTGTTTTTTTTTTTTTTTTTTTACAAAACCTATACGTTTGGAAATAAAACGTAAATAACGTCTCCGGGGTTTAGAAAAAGCGTTAAAAAAAAATTATAATAGCGTTTCGACCGAGTTAATCAGTTGATTCAAATATCGGCTCACGGTTTTCTATTTTCATTATCGGATTAGATATTGAAAAAAAAGAAAAAAAAGTCATATCGGCTCACTACTTATTGTTAGCTACTTTAAACCGTGTAATTATACAGGCACCCGTAGTAACTCCCGACAATATCGTAGTATAAAGTGTATAATAATAGTTACGAGAAAAAAAAAAATTATATTTTAACGAATCAACGTGTTTGTATTAATACAAATTGTATCGATTTAGGCGATTTTCGTATAAAAAGTAATTTTATTCCTGTATGGTTTAATACAATTTATAATTTATTTATTTATGCGTGTACGAGTAATTTAAAACAATTGTATTGTTTAATATAATTTAACATTTGAACGGTTACAATGCAATTAAAGCGAGGTCTTGGCGAAGATTCAAAAATATCGTTCCGGTTGCACAACCGTCGGTTTATTACATTCATAACAGTGTTTGCCTATATATAATGTTGCTGATAAGAAATACCTCCTGCCTAAATAAATATACGCACGCATATGAAATTTATCAGAATGTAAATATTATAACAATAATTATTAAGCTACTCTTAAAAAACGTGTAACTCCTGACGATATCACATCAAACGTGTGGTGGTGTGCCTAGCAAAGTGTAGCGCAGGTATAATATTATAGAGTGATGGTTTCGAGACAATTTATATTTTTACGGATTTCGCACGTACCGTATAGAGATTAACATTTATCAATTAATCACTAAAATACAAACATAACAAACGCAAATTATTTAATATTAACCATTGAAACTGATTTTTTTGGTATCTACGACGGCGATTTCGTATAACAGTAAGTCTATTACTTGTATGGTTTAATATATAATAATATATGCATTCAAGTAATTTTTTAACAACGTATTGAATAGTATAATTTTATAAAAAGTACACATTTGGTAACGTATTCAAGCTATAAAACTACGTTGAAATTAAATGTAATTATTTTAAATACTATGCGAATAGTTTGCATTTTACCGTAAAAAATCATGGTAATTGAATTTATATCTAAAATAATAATATAATATGGTCTGTTGTTACATTACCGACAGCCCGAGCTTAAAATATCGAATCGCAGTCAGTACAAATCCGTATTGCCCAACGATCGCACGAAATATCAACGATTACATTATACGGATTAAATATTTAGAGTGGTCGGTGAAATTGAGTGGTGCTCCTGCTTCATCATAAATAAAATAGGAGTTACGGTAGATAATATATTAGAACATGAAATACGAGTATGTACGAGTAATAAATATATTTATTTTATGTATAATATAGTCTGAGAGAAGTACCAACACTGAAAATAACAAATTGTTAACAATTATTTTGTAAC
The DNA here is from genome assembly GCA_956483605.1 of Tuberolachnus salignus. NCBI lineage: Eukaryota > Metazoa > Arthropoda > Insecta > Hemiptera > Aphididae > Tuberolachnus > Tuberolachnus salignus. Next base: position 18,197,713 of record OY101434.1, read on the forward strand.
CGTTACAATTCTTCACACGTCATGGAAAGGTAAACCGTCTAAATATATATTATCGTCTATTTGGCTAAATTGAATTTGTTTTCGATTTTTCAGACTACTATTAGATTTCGAAGAGGAAAAACGTCCTCGACATCCAAGAGAACACGCGAATATATTCGAAATACTCTCGTTTAGGTAAACAAAACGCTCAAATAGTTTAATTTCTAAAAAATACATAAATAAATATTTGTACAAAGTACGTATATATTGGTACTACATATAGTATTACAATTGCAAATTCTATTTCTATAAATATTTAACAAATTTACATATCATACGTATTATAATCGAATAAATTTTTTCAATAATATTTTATTGTGTGTGTCTAGCTGGCTGTCCGGCCTATTTAAAATAGGAATACAAAAAGATTTAGAAGAACGTGATTTGTATAAAACATTAGAGGCCCACACATCGTCACCGTTGGGCAATAAATTAGAAAAGTATATTATTTCGTAACATAATACGTATCGTCTATGTTGTATTATTTTATGTGTTTTATCGGTAATTTAATTTTAAATTTGTCATTAGAACATGGAAAACAGAACTGGCCGTGGCGTTAAAAAAAAACCGTAAACCCAGTCTATTAAGGGTTCTGATTCGGATGTTCGGAGCTAAATATATGTTTTACGGTTTTGTACTTGCCACCGACGAAATTATTTTAAAGTAAGAATTATTTGGGGGAAAAAAATGAATTTGTTTTAATAAACGATTATTTTTTTTTCCTAAAAATTATTATTTACATGAGAAAATATATAAATTGTAAATTTAGATTTCCTTCGATGCATTTGGATATTTAAATCAGGGATTGGAACCTTATTGATTTTTTTCGATTCTGGTCTCGGTTCGGTTAGGTTAAAAAAAAAAAAAGTTCCAATTCCGGTTCTTAAAATTATAATATTAAGGTTCTGGTTATTACCGGTTTTAAAAATGCATAGTTTCAGTAGCACTGTATACCTTTTGCTGATTGGGTACTTTTTTTTTAATAATAAAACTACAAACAAAATAATATACTAAAACTACGTGAAAATGTGTATACAATAGTTTTAGAATACTTTTGATAATATTAAACAATATAAAACCGCACGCGAATGTATTTTTGTTTAGAATGGCCAACCCTCTGTGCATTGGCGGACTACTGTCATATTTCAACCCCGACGAGTCCAACAAAACCGACATAAAATACGCGTACATTTGCGCCACAGTTATAGTGCTTAACAGTTTAATTTCGATAGTCTTGTATCATTCGACTCAAATCGAAATTTTACACTGCGGCATGCAGGTTCGAGTGGCTTGCTGTTCAGCGATTTACAGAAAGGTGACTTTTGCATCTCGTGCATATTATTCTGTGCGAAATTAATCATTTTTTTCATTGATTGATAAAATATAATAATATAATCCCTGTGCCTAGGCGTTACGGTTAAGTCATACGGCTCTCGGCGAAACTACCGTCGGTCAAATGATAAATTTGCTATCAAACGACGTGGGTCGATTCGACATTACATTAACGTTCCTCAACTATTTATGGATCGGTCCTCTACAAACTATCGTGGTCACGGTTTTTTTGTGGCAAGAAATCGGAGTGTCGTCGTTGGCCGGAATAACAATTATGTTTGCTTTTATCCCTTTGCAAGGTTGGCGCATTGGAAATTAAATAATTGACCGCACCGCATAATATACGAAACCGCGTAAACCCTGATTTACAGGTTGGTTAGGGAGGAAAATTTCGGAATTCCGAACGAGAACGGCTAATATCACCGACGAGAGAGTCCGTTTAATGAACGAAATCATTTCGGGCATACAAGTAATAAAAATGTACACTTGGGAAAAGCCTTTTGCAGATCTCGTAGAATATATACGGAGGTGTGTCTGATATATTTTTTTATTTTTTCTCTATACGATTTTTTCACCATACATATGAATATATAATATAACATGCAACGGAAGACGACGACTGTTTCGTGAAAACAAGAGATATTTTATGCGATATACTGACGTAAAAAATTTGAATTTATAAATATTGTAAATGTATCGTTTCAGAAAGGAAATCGCGCAGATCAAAGGATCGTCGTACATCAAAGCGATTTCCACGACGTTCGTAGTCACTCTAGTTCGATTTCAACTGTTCCTTACCATTTTGTCGTACGTGTTCCTTGGAAATTATATGTCCGTGAAAAAAGTAATGGACGCAATAAAAAATAAAATAAAATAAAAACTAATAACGATTAACGAATAGATAGATTACTATGGGTTTTTATGCATTTCCTTATATAGGTTTACGTTATAACGTCTTTTTATACACTTTTGCGGCCAACAATGACGATATTTTTCTGTCAAGGTATAGGATTCATAGCGGAGCTGCTGGTATCTATTAATCGAATACAGGTAAAACAACATCCACATTTATTTTTTTTTCTTATCGAACCGCTATGCGAATTTGAAAAACATTAATCGTGTACTACGAAAATACGTACAGAGTTTTTTATTACACGAAGAAAAAGATAATCGAGTACCAAACGTCACGAAACCGATGGATTGTCGTGGTCAGAACGGAAAGACTGTTGTTAACGGAGATATCGAAAAGACAGCTATTGTAAACACAAACCGTCTTGGCGTAGTCATTTCGACAGCAACTGCCAAATGGACAATCGATCAACCTATCAACTGTTTGGAAAATATCAATCTCACCGTGGGTTCCGGTCAATTGGTTGCAATCATCGGACCCGTAGGAGCCGGCAAAGTATAAAAAAAAAAAAAAAAAAAAAAAAACTGTAAAGTTTATTCAAGTTTAAACCTAAACGTTTTTTTTTTTTTATATATATAGAGTTCGTTATTACAAGCCATTTTAGGAGAATTACCGCTGTCTGACGGCGAAATTTCCACAACCGGCATAGTTTCGTACGCGTCCCAAGAACCGTGGTTATTTTCTGGATCCGTCCAACAGAATATTTTGTTTAACCTTCCGATGGACAAATTGCGTTATAAACAAGTAAAATACGCGCCGGCGGCACTCCGGACAATACGATAATCGTCTACAGTTTTGCGTTTATTGATATTGTTTCTCCCGTTACAGGTGATAAAATCGTGTGCACTGGAAAGCGACTTGGAACAGTTCGAATACGGCGATCGGACGATTGTAGGCGAAAGAGGGGTGAACCTGAGCGGCGGGCAAAAAGCGAGAATAAATTTGGCTAGGTATTCGGTCGGTACACAGTTTGTACGTTCGTTTCAAAAAAAAAATATTAATAATTTTCAGGGCAATATACAAACAAGCCGATATATATTTACTGGACGATCCTCTGTCAGCCGTCGATACTCGAGTCGGAAAACATTTGTTCGAACAGTGTATTAAAGGTAATATTTGATCGTACTAGCAAATTATTTATTTATTTATTATTATTATTGTCCGTCTACAGGTTACCTCGGAGGAAAGACGTGTATACTCATAACACATCAAATACAATACTTGACGAAAGTGGACGAAATCGTTCTTGTGGAAAATGTAAATATATTATACTTTCGAGTTCCTATAGAGTAGGCACGAACAAATCGCCCTTGCGAATCATTCGGGGGTTTTCTATTCCAGGGTGGCGTATTGGCCAAGGGATCTTATCAACAGCTCCGGGGCTCGGGTTTCGATTTTGAAAAGTTACTCGGGTTCGCCGAAGACAACGCGACCGCGCTCCACCGGAGAAACGAACGAAACAAAACGAATGCGAACCTAAACGATTCGGGTTCCGTTATGTCCGCGGCGCACGGTTCCAACAATAGTGTCGCATCGTTTGCCGACGATAAACGCAATTTCGACGGAGCACTCGGGCAACAGCGCGCCGAAATCCGTTCTACCGGGCGCGTTGCCGGTAACGTTTATTTGTCGTACATTACCGCCGGCGGGAGTGCCTATAAAATCGGTTTGGTCGCATTCCTGTATTTTTTATGTCAAATACTGACGACCGGCGGTGACTATTGGATTAGTTTCTGGTATAAAATCGTTTTTAACAATATTGTCCCAGTTCATATTTATTACGGTGGTCTTCAAACATTTTCGACTCGAGGCCCATTTTTTTTTCTTTTTTTTATTTTTTTTTTACTATACATTTTTCGTGTTAGCCACTTTATTAACCGGGAAAATTAAAAAAAAAGCTACTGTTATAACTAAATAAATATACAAATTTAATTATTATCAACTGGCAATGATTAGGGCTCGGATTTTTAAAGCATACCAATTTTTCTTTCTTATATGAAATATTAATGTAATTTTGTAATACGTTCGTTTCATGTCATTCTGATTCTAAATAAATCGATTTTTTAATGTAAATGATTTTTTGCAATTACTCCAGTTTTGGCAATATATGTAGTTTATCGTGCCATAATAATAATAATTAAAACATAATGTAATTTAACTAATGAGAAATGAACGAATTACAATACATTAACAACATACTCTATAATGTTTCATCGAATATTAATTTTCATGGGCCTGGCTAAGTACACGGGTCGGTTATTGTTTTTTTTTTATTAACTTTTTAACTTAAATGCATTTTTAGACTTTTTTTTTTATGAATAAATATGCTTCTTGTTTCTTTTTTTCAAGCAGTTGTAAACTTTTTTTTGTTATTTATATCATGCTTTAAAGTCGGAGCCCTAGTGATGGTACAAAAAATGAACACGATCGTTTTGATCGTTTTCACATAATACTCTCGATTTTAAACGGTGCAATCCTCAACTAATGTTCGTTTTGAACAGCATATAACTTTTTAACGTTTTCTACGATTTACTCGTAAATTGTTATTGAATCCGAAATCGTACCGCACGTAAAATTGTTTGTGGTTTTTTTTTTTTTTTGTTTTAAACCGTATTCCATTTATACGTTTGGTTCGCTAAGTAAAACGTGTGTATGTACTAACCTGTAGTATAATATATATATTATCTTGATTTTTGTTTATTTCGAATTTTAAAATAAAACCCGACGCGACTTGTTGCCGCGACCCACCGGTTGAAGACCGCTCTGATTAAATTGAACTCTGAATGCAATTTGGATCAATATTGTTTTTTATTATGTATATATTTGTATATTTGTGTATTCGTAATTGTCTAGGGTAAACAAAGAAGAGTACGCTTTTCGCCGAGAAAATGACACTACGCCCGTAAACGCAACGTCCACCACGACGGTTAACCTTATAATCATACCGTCCGACGACCGTCTCGCTTGCATAACCGTTTACAGCGTTTTAATAGTATCGATGATAGTAATTATCGTTATCAGAAGCGTAATGTACGTATCGGTATCAACGGGCGTGTCCATCGATTTACACAATAAAATGTTCGAAGCTATAATTAGAACCACTATGTATTTTTTTAACACAAACTCGTCGGGTAATTAAGTTTCCAAATAATGTCGGACGCGTAGAAAACGCCTTTATTTTTATTTATTTTTTTTTTTTTTTTGCTGTTGTTTTGTTCGTCGTTTGTACAGGACGGATTTTAAATCGTTTTTCCAAGGATATCGGGGCGATCGACGAAATCTTACCGCCGGTGATATTGACTTGTTTGCAAGTAAAAACAAAAAATAACCAATTAAATTAAATATTATTAAATATCACGTTTTTTTTCACTTATACCGTTCGTATAGGTCATCATGTCATTATCGGGGATTATTTTCGTCGTTGGACTAATAAACGTCTACCTGTTAATACCGACATGCGTTATCGGAATGATTTTTTACTACTTTAGAACGTTATATTTACCGACATCTCGAAGTGTAAAACGATTGGAAGGCGTCAGTAAGTCGCACAATTACTGTTGTATTTTAATAATATTATGTTTCAACGTTTATCGTACGTATGTATTAACAAAAAAAAAAAAAAAAAAACAACGATAATCATATCTACGATATAATATCAAAAATTTGTTTCATTAGCCCGGAGTCCTGTATTTGCGCATATCACGACATCTATGCAAGGTCTACCGACAATACGAGCGTGCAAAGCGGAAAATGTTTTAACCAAAGAATTCGACAACTACCAAGTCGGTATAATTTATCATTTTACATTTCTACGCATACCGTGTTTGATTTTCGATTCTTTGACACTTAGGATTTACATTCGTCCACGTGGTATCTGTTCATTGCGTCGAACGAAGCGTTTGGCTTTTGGTTAGATTTTGTTTGCATTATTTACATAAGTATCGTAATATTCAGTTTTTTGCTCATCGACAATGGTCAGTTTAAGTTTTAAATTCATAAATTAACGAAACTATAATGTGAAACTCGCGGAAATCATGGCAATTTCAATTATAATTCAAGGTATAAACGGTTCGAGTGTCGGCCTGACAATAACACAGATTATTGGCATTTCCGGGATGGTTCAGTGGGGTATAAGACAATCGGCAGTGTTGGAAAACGAAATGACCTCAGTCGAAAGAGTACTCGAATATTCGAATTCCCCACAAGAATCCACTAACCAAACGTGTCCGGGTAAAAAATATTTATTAATAGAAATTCGAAACACTACTGAAAAAACTAAACATTTTTTTTTTATATTCGTAATACGATTTCGTTTAGATAATACGCCGCCGAAAGAATGGCCGCATAACGGGAAGATTGTTTTTCAGAATTTAAGTCTACGCTATAGTCCCGATACATCGCGTGTATTGAAAAATCTCAATATTACAATCGAATCGGAGGAAAAGGCAATAGATTCGGTGAACGTTTTAATATCGTTTTCTCATTAAAAATATTTTTCTTCGCATTTTAAATTTAGGTAGGCGTCGTCGGCAGAACCGGTGCGGGGAAATCGTCCATCATAGGGGCGTTATTTAGATTAGCTCATAACGAGGGTAAAATCGTAATAGACGAACAAGAAATACACGAAATAGGACTACAAGAGCTGCGGTCGAAAATCTCGATCATTCCCCAAGAACCCGTTTTGTTTTCCGGAACCATGCGAAAAAATTTGGATCCGTTTGACAAACACCCAGATCACGTACTTTGGAACGCCTTAGACAACGTAATAACCTAATTCGATATAAAGATACGAATTGACAATATTGATAATTCACTAATGCGTTTATTTTTGTTCAAAGGTGGAACTCAAAACGGTCGTTGAAAAATTGCCCGGTGGTTTGAATTCGAAAATGTCGGACGGCGGATCCAATTTTAGCATTGGACAGAGACAATTGGTGTGTTTGGCGAGAGCTATCGTACGGAGCAATAAGATTCTCGTCTTAGACGAAGCCACCGCAAACGTCGATCCACAGTACTTATAAAAATCATGACGATAAAAACATTATAAAACCATAACGCCGTATGGTGTCGGACGTTAACAGTTATTGTCGCGTGACTTTGTGTTTCCAGGACCGACGCATTAATTCAGAATACAATAAAAAATAAATTCCGGACGTGTACCGTAATGACAATCGCTCATCGTCTGAACACCATTATGGATTCCGACAGAGTGCTCGTTATGGACTCCGGCACTATGGTGGAGTTCGATCATCCTTATGTCCTATTAAAAAACAGAGATGGTTTTCTGTACAAAATGGTGGAACAGACGGGACAGGCCACGGCCGATTTATTATACGGTATAGCTGCAAAGGTAGTCTACTTTGAAGTTAAATGATTTTTATATATATATATATATTTTTTTTTTCTCTCTCTCTCAAATTTATTAATATTCGTGTTTTACAGAGCTTTATGGCCATGCGAACGGAAAGAGAAACACCAATTACAAATATCGACGAAGATCCTAATTTCGTCTCGGACCAAAATAATTCGTCGTTCTCGTATTGCAGTTTCTCTTAGAATTAATTTGGACCGATAAAAATCGCCTGCGACTTGAAAAAAATATAAAATTTAATTTAATATCATGGAAGAAATGTATTTTTTTATACATGTACTTTTAAATGTCTAGCATTATACATAGTTGTCGCAGTGGTGTACCTGTTGTGAGGGGGAGGGGTGGCTACGGAAGCATTCAAACCCACCCGCGTGGTCCTTATAATATGTGTACAGAACGGAATTTTTAATTCGTATCTTTTGATTGAAGGAAAATTAAAAATTTAATAATATTGCATTACAGAAAAATTTTTTAAAAAAAATGACCGAAAATTAGATTGCCTAAAATATCGACTTAACACAATACAAATTGTTTATTTTATGCATTTTACATCAATTATAAATATAAAACATTTGTACCGTCCGATTACCTTGTCTACAAAAATACCGTTTTAGTTATTACACGAGTTTTTTTTTTTTTTTTTTAAAGAATTTTTCTATTTTAAGAGAACAGGCGAAATGCTTCCCTCCTTGTTCTATGTAAAGGGTTTGCGTACGCCACTGGTCGTTGGCGCATTATACCTGTTTAGTGTTTATGTTAAAAAGTATAAAATTTTTTTTTTAATTCCAATATAGTAAAACTTCACTACACTCATTCTGTGTTTTATTTTTCGATTGATTTTTTTTTTTTATATATAACTACCTACCTTTGTTCACATAGTTTTTTTTTTTTTGTAGGTTGATTTAAAGACGACCGATCGAAAAATCACAAATATCTAAAATATTTTATTGCGATTTTACATAGAGAATCTACATCAGTGTCGGATGTGAGGGGGATTTCGGGGGCTTTAGTCCTCCCCAGAATGTTATCAGACCCCTACGAATGGTATTAATCTCTTCACTACATTTATAACATACAATTGTAGAAAACTTTTTAAACAAATTGTTCAATCATTTTCTCATCGTGTGAAGCCTCGTTCCCCGCCACCCCGCAGATAAGACCAAATATCTACCTATGATCTCCAAGTCATATTTTGTCTATTTATGATCTATTAGGATATATTTAATGTCTTTTAATATAATTTCGTCATTTCATAATTTTATCTGCACTTGCCCGCTTATATTCGTACTGATTATTAATTTTATATTTGTATTGGATTCACAGCGAAGCGACACGACGTATGTATCGGTTTCACTATGACGTGTGCGATTTTTTTCTATTTTTTTTTTTTTTTTTTTTTTGTCTGTAACATCCAATTGCACGCCATTACAATATTGTCAAAAAATAATTAACGAAATTGCACTATTGTAGTGTATATTATTTCGTATACACCAACAAACGAAAATTGTTTCGACCGTGACATTTTTACTTCTTCATACTACAATTTACTACCTACAACTATAAAAACGAATCATTTTAACCGTCGATAGGACTTGTACAATAAGTATCGAATAAATGTACAAAATTCGAGTATTTTTTTTGAACGGGGAGAGGGGTAACAAAACGATACCCTCGCTACCTCAAAAACACGGTGATGGGGTAGGAGAAGTAATTATGTAAAAAAAAAACTGTTTTTTTTTTTTTTTTGTGTTTATTCGTGTTACAGAGTAAGAAATGTATTGGTTGTTTTCCCCTGCATCAATACGACGCAATTGGAACGAAGTTGTATTAATCAATGACGTACTATGTAGTCCACGAGTACCGAGCTGTTGCTTAAATCTATGTACGTCCAAACAGTATAATATTTGTTAACATTAGACAGTAAAAAATTGTCTAATGTTAATAATATGATTGGACAAATATATTATTTGAAATTAACAATTGCGTGTAAATTGTTTTTAATTCCGGTAATAACGCATCACTTATCGTAGGTCATAGGGGTCATTAATAAACGAAATTTCGAATGGTGACAAAATAGTCGACGTGCGCGAAAAATTGTCAGTTTTATAAAAAAAAACTATCTATATTACTACTTTATGGAATGTTGAGGTTTGAAAATTGAAATATTCAATATATATGGTTTTAGTATTAAATGATTGTTCGTGCACACTATACACAGCGCTCGAATTGTGAGGGGGTAGCGGAGGGCGACGGGCTCTTCTATTATTTTTACTTTATTTTTTTAGCGTTCCCTTACTAATCATTCCTATTGGGACGGGCAGATTCGAATTCGTCTGGACGGGTGTGACAGGGTGGTTTACCTTGTTGTAATTTTTTTTTAGTCTGTTAAAAGGGTGGCAGATTAAATAAATAAAAATCATAAATTATGTATTGCTCCATATATTTGTTTAACATTGTTTACAACAAAATAGTTTTAAATGTTTTAATTATGAATTATAAATTATATTTGAATGTTGCTCGGAGCGAAAATATTGCCAAATACAGGCCCGGGGACTAAGTCAATTATTAAATTTACGTGTGAAAAAGCGGTGTAGGGGAGTCCTAGGAGGCGACCCTCCCCCTCGTACCACACGAATCAAGTCGAGTTTATCAATAACTATAAGGGGACACTAATTTGTAATTTTTTTTTTGTTTTTTAATCTCATAGAATTAACAGAAATCCCTCTACTATTGTCTGTCCACTGATTCGAGAGGCGCCGATTAAAACATGTCGGGTTATTGACTCCAACTATAATTCGGTAATGAAACTAAATCGTTTCAAACCGTTTAAAACGCATTTATATCGCGATCGGAATTCCATAGCGAGTGCAAAGGTTCCGAGCCAATTCAATACGCCGCACAAACACGTGTGCCCCCGAACGTTCCCGTAATTCGATTGCGACCCGTGTGTTAATTCGTTTTAGAACCGATTTACTGATTCAAAAGACCATTAGAAATAAATTCCGATCGTGCACGGTACTGACGATCGCCCACCGTCTGAACACGGTTATGGACTCGGACAAAGTGCTCGTAATGGACTACGGCTGTGTCGTTGAATTCGGTCATTCGCACGAATTGTTGAAAAATCAAAACGGATATTTGTACAAAATGGTAGAGCAGACGGGGCGGGCTACGGCGGATTTGTTAAAATGCACAGCGGCCGAGGTAACACTCGAAAACGGTGCTGATGTATTATTATCAGGGTTCGGGGCTTATAGCTTTTCAATACATCACAATAAGTGCTAAAATACGCACTAAAAACCTGTAAAACAAGCATAAAAATCTAAACAGAATGTTCATTTCAAATATTTACCGATTAATAATTATTATTCAAGTAGGTATTAGTATTAAATTAAAAATTACAACAAAATTAAAACAAATTTGCTTTAAATTTTAAAGAAATCTGTATTATTAAGTATCTTCCTTAGCTTCTATAGCTACACAAAAATTATAACGATCTACGAATTTTAGATAACAAAATCATATAATTGAGTTTATAATTTTTTTTTTCCGATTAGGTACTTCACTTAATTTCGCCGATCCATTAAAATTTGTATTGTTTTTGTTTAAAATTTGAAGAATTTATCAAAATATACAAAATAAAAAAGCACAAAAGCTGAAAAATGAGCACTTGACTGCAAAATGTATGAAATATGCAAAAATATGCACATTAAAATTTTAGATTTGATAATATGGTGACCAGAAATTAATATATTTCGCACACTGCTATATTTTACAATAAACAACAAAAGCTATAAGTCCCGAACCCTGATTATTATTATTATTATTTATGATATAGCAAGTTTTATGTATTTGTACTTTTTAGAGTTATAAATCCACGAGGATTCCGGAAGAACCTCAAGTCGTTGAATCGGTGTGACAAAGAAAAAAACCATACAAATACTATTGACGACTATACACAACGTATTCGATGAATTTTTTATCCGACCAGTTATTTAATCATGTTTAAATAGTATTCCTAACTTTCATTAAAATAAAAATAAACTATTATGTATTAAAAAAAAAAAAACGTTACTTACTCTTGTAATAATATTGATTATTAATTGTTTAACAGTCATTATTTTAGTAGGTATTATTTCCGTTAAAAATAAGTAATATTACACCTAACAATACACCTAGCTCTTTCTATATGCGTGCGTTTGTAATCGATCAGAAAGTAAATATGGTAAGCAGTGGCGTAACTGGGTAAAAAACTTATGGGGGAAGGATCAAAATTGTTTATTCGCCAAAATCAAAACCACGAGGGGCGGTGTAATATATTTTTATTCTGTGTATAAGAAATGACCAATTGAATGACTTAATCACTTGAATGAAAAAAAAAAAATGAAAAAATGAACGAAATTTTTCGGAATGATACATTTGCTCCATGCAAAAATATCAGGGGGACAAGTCCCTCTTACCCCTGCTCACATTTACGCCACTGGCGGTGAGTAAACCGATATTGAGGATATTGGAATATCGAATATCGTGGTTGTTTTTTTTTTTTTTTTTTTACAAAACCTATACGTTTGGAAATAAAACGTAAATAACGTCTCCGGGGTTTAGAAAAAGCGTTAAAAAAAAATTATAATAGCGTTTCGACCGAGTTAATCAGTTGATTCAAATATCGGCTCACGGTTTTCTATTTTCATTATCGGATTAGATATTGAAAAAAAAGAAAAAAAAGTCATATCGGCTCACTACTTATTGTTAGCTACTTTAAACCGTGTAATTATACAGGCACCCGTAGTAACTCCCGACAATATCGTAGTATAAAGTGTATAATAATAGTTACGAGAAAAAAAAAAATTATATTTTAACGAATCAACGTGTTTGTATTAATACAAATTGTATCGATTTAGGCGATTTTCGTATAAAAAGTAATTTTATTCCTGTATGGTTTAATACAATTTATAATTTATTTATTTATGCGTGTACGAGTAATTTAAAACAATTGTATTGTTTAATATAATTTAACATTTGAACGGTTACAATGCAATTAAAGCGAGGTCTTGGCGAAGATTCAAAAATATCGTTCCGGTTGCACAACCGTCGGTTTATTACATTCATAACAGTGTTTGCCTATATATAATGTTGCTGATAAGAAATACCTCCTGCCTAAATAAATATACGCACGCATATGAAATTTATCAGAATGTAAATATTATAACAATAATTATTAAGCTACTCTTAAAAAACGTGTAACTCCTGACGATATCACATCAAACGTGTGGTGGTGTGCCTAGCAAAGTGTAGCGCAGGTATAATATTATAGAGTGATGGTTTCGAGACAATTTATATTTTTACGGATTTCGCACGTACCGTATAGAGATTAACATTTATCAATTAATCACTAAAATACAAACATAACAAACGCAAATTATTTAATATTAACCATTGAAACTGATTTTTTTGGTATCTACGACGGCGATTTCGTATAACAGTAAGTCTATTACTTGTATGGTTTAATATATAATAATATATGCATTCAAGTAATTTTTTAACAACGTATTGAATAGTATAATTTTATAAAAAGTACACATTTGGTAACGTATTCAAGCTATAAAACTACGTTGAAATTAAATGTAATTATTTTAAATACTATGCGAATAGTTTGCATTTTACCGTAAAAAATCATGGTAATTGAATTTATATCTAAAATAATAATATAATATGGTCTGTTGTTACATTACCGACAGCCCGAGCTTAAAATATCGAATCGCAGTCAGTACAAATCCGTATTGCCCAACGATCGCACGAAATATCAACGATTACATTATACGGATTAAATATTTAGAGTGGTCGGTGAAATTGAGTGGTGCTCCTGCTTCATCATAAATAAAATAGGAGTTACGGTAGATAATATATTAGAACATGAAATACGAGTATGTACGAGTAATAAATATATTTATTTTATGTATAATATAGTCTGAGAGAAGTACCAACACTGAAAATAACAAATTGTTAACAATTATTTTGTAACCGTTACAATTCTTCACACGTCATGGAAAGGTAAACCGTCTAAATATATATTATCGTCTATTTGGCTAAATTGAATTTGTTTTCGATTTTTCAGACTACTATTAGATTTCGAAGAGGAAAAACGTCCTCGACATCCAAGAGAACACGCGAATATATTCGAAATACTCTCGTTTAGGTAAACAAAACGCTCAAATAGTTTAATTTCTAAAAAATACATAAATAAATATTTGTACAAAGTACGTATATATTGGTACTACATATAGTATTACAATTGCAAATTCTATTTCTATAAATATTTAACAAATTTACATATCATACGTATTATAATCGAATAAATTTTTTCAATAATATTTTATTGTGTGTGTCTAGCTGGCTGTCCGGCCTATTTAAAATAGGAATACAAAAAGATTTAGAAGAACGTGATTTGTATAAAACATTAGAGGCCCACACATCGTCACCGTTGGGCAATAAATTAGAAAAGTATATTATTTCGTAACATAATACGTATCGTCTATGTTGTATTATTTTATGTGTTTTATCGGTAATTTAATTTTAAATTTGTCATTAGAACATGGAAAACAGAACTGGCCGTGGCGTTAAAAAAAAACCGTAAACCCAGTCTATTAAGGGTTCTGATTCGGATGTTCGGAGCTAAATATATGTTTTACGGTTTTGTACTTGCCACCGACGAAATTATTTTAAAGTAAGAATTATTTGGGGGAAAAAAATGAATTTGTTTTAATAAACGATTATTTTTTTTTCCTAAAAATTATTATTTACATGAGAAAATATATAAATTGTAAATTTAGATTTCCTTCGATGCATTTGGATATTTAAATCAGGGATTGGAACCTTATTGATTTTTTTCGATTCTGGTCTCGGTTCGGTTAGGTTAAAAAAAAAAAAAGTTCCAATTCCGGTTCTTAAAATTATAATATTAAGGTTCTGGTTATTACCGGTTTTAAAAATGCATAGTTTCAGTAGCACTGTATACCTTTTGCTGATTGGGTACTTTTTTTTTAATAATAAAACTACAAACAAAATAATATACTAAAACTACGTGAAAATGTGTATACAATAGTTTTAAAATACTTTTGATAATATTAAACAATATAAAACCGCACGCGAATGTATTTTTGTTTAGAATGGCCAACCCTCTGTGCATTGGCGGACTACTGTCATATTTCAACCCCGACGAGTCCAACAAAACCGACATAAAATACGCGTACATTTGCGCCACAGTTATAGTGCTTAACAGTTTAATTTCGATAGTCTTGTATCATTCGACTCAAATCGAAATTTTACACTGCGGCATGCAGGTTCGAGTGGCTTGCTGTTCAGCGATTTACAGAAAGGTGACTTTTGCATCTCGTGCATATTATTCTGTGCGAAATTAATCATTTTTTTCATTGATTGATAAAATATAATAATATAATCCCTGTGCCTAGGCGTTACGGTTAAGTCATACGGCTCTCGGCGAAACTACCGTCGGTCAAATGATAAATTTGCTATCAAACGACGTGGGTCGATTCGACATTACATTAACGTTCCTCAACTATTTATGGATCGGTCCTCTACAAACTATCGTGGTCACGGTTTTTTTGTGGCAAGAAATCGGAGTGTCGTCGTTGGCCGGAATAACAATTATGTTTGCTTTTATCCCTTTGCAAGGTTGGCGCATTGGAAATTAAATAATTGACCGCACCGCATAATATACGAAACCGCGTAAACCCTGATTTACAGGTTGGTTAGGGAGGAAAATTTCGGAATTCCGAACGAGAACGGCTAATATCACCGACGAGAGAGTCCGTTTAATGAACGAAATCATTTCGGGCATACAAGTAATAAAAATGTACACTTGGGAAAAGCCTTTTGCAGATCTCGTAGAATATATACGGAGGTGTGTCTGATATATTTTTTTATTTTTTCTCTATACGATTTTTTCACCATACATATGAATATATAATATAACATGCAACGGAAGACGACGACTGTTTCGTGAAAACAAGAGATATTTTATGCGATATACTGACGTAAAAAATTTGAATTTATAAATATTGTAAATGTATCGTTTCAGAAAGGAAATCGCGCAGATCAAAGGATCGTCGTACATCAAAGCGATTTCCACGACGTTCGTAGTCACTCTAGTTCGATTTCAACTGTTCCTTACCATTTTGTCGTACGTGTTCCTTGGAAATTATATGTCCGTGAAAAAAGTAATGGACGCAATAAAAAATAAAATAAAATAAAAACTAATAACGATTAACGAATAGATAGATTACTATGGGTTTTTATGCATTTCCTTATATAGGTTTACGTTATAACGTCTTTTTATACACTTTTGCGGCCAACAATGACGATATTTTTCTGTCAAGGTATAGGATTCATAGCGGAGCTGCTGGTATCTATTAATCGAATACAGGTAAAACAACATCCACATTTATTTTTTTTTCTTATCGAACCGCTATGCGAATTTGAAAAACATTAATCGTGTACTACGAAAATACGTACAGAGTTTTTTATTACACGAAGAAAAAGATAATCGAGTACCAAACGTCACGAAACCGATGGATTGTCGTGGTCAGAACGGAAAGACTGTTGTTAACGGAGATATCGAAAAGACAGCTATTGTAAACACAAACCGTCTTGGCGTAGTCATTTCGACAGCAACTGCCAAATGGACAATCGATCAACCTATCAACTGTTTGGAAAATATCAATCTCACCGTGGGTTCCGGTCAATTGGTTGCAATCATCGGACCCGTAGGAGCCGGCAAAGTATAAAAAAAAAAAAAAAAAAAAAAAAACTGTAAAGTTTATTCAAGTTTAAACCTAAACGTTTTTTTTTTTTTATATATATAGAGTTCGTTATTACAAGCCATTTTAGGAGAATTACCGCTGTCTGACGGCGAAATTTCCACAACCGGCATAGTTTCGTACGCGTCCCAAGAACCGTGGTTATTTTCTGGATCCGTCCAACAGAATATTTTGTTTAACCTTCCGATGGACAAATTGCGTTATAAACAAGTAAAATACGCGCCGGCGGCACTCCGGACAATACGATAATCGTCTACAGTTTTGCGTTTATTGATATTGTTTCTCCCGTTACAGGTGATAAAATCGTGTGCACTGGAAAGCGACTTGGAACAGTTCGAATACGGCGATCGGACGATTGTAGGCGAAAGAGGGGTGAACCTGAGCGGCGGGCAAAAAGCGAGAATAAATTTGGCTAGGTATTCGGTCGGTACACAGTTTGTACGTTCGTTTCAAAAAAAAAATATTAATAATTTTCAGGGCAATATACAAACAAGCCGATATATATTTACTGGACGATCCTCTGTCAGCCGTCGATACTCGAGTCGGAAAACATTTGTTCGAACAGTGTATTAAAGGTAATATTTGATCGTACTAGCAAATTATTTATTTATTTATTATTATTATTGTCCGTCTACAGGTTACCTCGGAGGAAAGACGTGTATACTCATAACACATCAAATACAATACTTGACGAAAGTGGACGAAATCGTTCTTGTGGAAAATGTAAATATATTATACTTTCGAGTTCCTATAGAGTAGGCACGAACAAATCGCCCTTGCGAATCATTCGGGGGTTTTCTATTCCAGGGTGGCGTATTGGCCAAGGGATCTTATCAACAGCTCCGGGGCTCGGGTTTCGATTTTGAAAAGTTACTCGGGTTCGCCGAAGACAACGCGACCGCGCTCCACCGGAGAAACGAACGAAACAAAACGAATGCGAACCTAAACGATTCGGGTTCCGTTTTGTCCGCGGCGCACGGTTCCAACAATAGTGTCGCATCGTTTGCCGACGATAAACGCAATTTCGACGGAGCACTCGGACAACAGCGCGCCGAAATCCGTTCTACCGGGCGCGTTGCCGGTAACGTTTATTTGTCGTACATTACCGCCGGCGGGAGTGTCTATAAAATCGGTTTGGTCGCATTCCTGTATTTTTTATGTCAAATACTGACGACCGGCGGTGACTATTGGATTAGTTTCTGGTATAAAATCGTTTTTAACAATATTGTCCCAGTTCATATTTATTACGGTGGTCTTCAAACATTTTCGACTCGAGGCCCATTTTTTTTTCTTTTTTTTCTTTTTTTTTTACTATACATTTTTCGTGTTAGCCACTTTATTAACCGGGAAAATTAAAAAAAAAGCTACTGTTATAACTAAATAAATATACAAATTTAATTATTATCAACTGGCAATGATTAGGGCTCGGATTTTTAAAGCATACCAATTTTTCTTTCTTATATGAAGTATTAATGTAATTTTGTAATACATTCGTTTCATGTCATTCTGATTCTAAATAAATCGATTTTTTAATGTAAATGATTTTTTGCAATTACTCCAGTTTTGGCAATATATGTAGTTTATCGTGCCATAATAATAATAATTAAAACATAATGTAATTTAACTAATGAGAAATGAACGAATTACAATACATTAACAACATACTCTATAATGTTTCATCGAATATTAATTTTCATGGGCCTGGCTAAGTACACGGGTCGGTTATTGTTTTTTTTTTATTAACTTTTTAACTTAAATGCATTTTTAGACTTTTTTTTTTATGAATAAATAAATTATTTACTTATAATAACCTTCTTGTTTGTTTTTTTCAAGCAGTTGTAAACTTTTTTTTGTTATTTATATCATGCTTTAAAGTCGGAGCCCTAGTGATGGTACAAAAAATGAACACGATCGTTTTGATCGTTTTCACATAATACTCTCGATTTTAAACGGTGCAATCCTCAACTAATGTTCGTTTTGAACAGCATATAACTTTTTAACGTTTTCTACGATTTACTCGTAAATTGTTATTGAATCCGAAATCGTACCGCACGTAAAATTGTTTGTGGTTTTTTTTTTTTTTTGTTTTAAACCGTATTCCATTTATACGTTTGGTTCGCTAAGTAAAACGTGTGTATGTACTAACCTGTAGTATAATATATATATTATCTTGATTTTTGTTTATTTCGAATTTTAAAATAAAACCCGACGCGACTTGTTGCCGCGACCCACCGGTTGAAGACCGCTCTGATTAAATTGAACTCTGAATGCAATTTGGATCAATATTGTTTTTTATTATGTATATATTTGTATATTTGTGTATTCGTAATTGTCTAGGGTAAACAAAGAAGAGTACGCTTTTCGCCGAGAAAATGACACTACGCCCGTAAACGCAACGTCCACCACGACGGTTAACCTTATAATCATACCGTCCGACGACCGTCTCGCTTGCATAACCGTTTACAGCGTTTTAATAGTATCGATGATAGTAATTATCGTTATCAGAAGCGTAATGTACGTATCGGTATCAACGGGCGTGTCCATCGATTTACACAATAAAATGTTCGAAGCTATAATTAGAACCACTATGTATTTTTTTAACACAAACTCGTCGGGTAATTAAGTTTCCAAATAATGTCGGACGCGTAGAAAACGCCTTTATTTTTATTTATTTTTTTTTTTTTTTTGCTGTTGTTTTGTTCGTCGTTTGTACAGGACGGATTTTAAATCGTTTTTCCAAGGATATCGGGGCGATCGACGAAATCTTACCGCCGGTGATATTGACTTGTTTGCATGTAAAAACAAAAAAAAACCAATTTAATTAAATATT
Organism: Tuberolachnus salignus; assembly: GCA_956483605.1. NCBI lineage: Eukaryota > Metazoa > Arthropoda > Insecta > Hemiptera > Aphididae > Tuberolachnus > Tuberolachnus salignus. Next base: position 18,217,032 of record OY101434.1, read on the forward strand.
ATTAAATATCACGTTTTTTTCACTTATACCGTTCGTATAGGTCATCATGTCATTATCGGGGATTATTTTCGTCGTTGGACTAATAAACGTCTACCTGTTAATACCGACATGCGTTATCGGAATGATTTTTTACTACTTTAGAACGTTATATTTACCGACATCTCGAAGTGTAAAACGATTGGAAGGCGTCAGTAAGTCGCACAATTACTGTTGTATTTTAATAATATTATGTTTCAACGTTTATCGTACGTATGTATTAATAAAAAAAAAAAAAAAAACAACGATAATCGTATCTACGATATAATATCAAAAAATTGTTTCATTAGCCCGGAGTCCTGTATTTGCGCATATCACGACGTCTATGCAAGGTCTATCGACAATACGAGCGTGCAAAGCGGAAAATGTTTTAACCAAAGAATTCGACAACTACCAAGTCGGTATAATTTATCATTTTACATTTCTACGCATACCGTGTTTGATTTTCGATTCTTTGACACTTAGGATTTACATTCGTCCACGTGGTATCTGTTCATTGCGTCGAACGAAGCGTTTGGCTTTTGGTTAGATTTTGTTTGCATTATTTACATAAGTATCGTAATATTCAGTTTTTTGCTCATCGACAATGGTCAGTTTAAGTTTTAAATTCATAAATTAACGAAAACTATAATGTTGAAACTCCCAGAAATCATTGCAATTTCAAATTATAATTCAAGGTATAAACGGTTCAAGTGTCGGCCTGACAATAACACAGATTATTGGCATTTCCGGGATGGTTCAGTGGGGTATAAGACAATCGGCAGTGTTGGAAAACGAAATGACCTCAGTCGAAAGAGTACTCGAATATTCGAATTCCCCACAAGAATCCACCAACCAAACGTGTCCGGGTAAAAAATATTTATTAATAGAAATTCGAAACACTACTGAAAAAACTAAACATTTTTTTTTTATATTCGTAATACGATTTCGTTTAGATAATACGCCGTCGAAAGAATGGCCGCATAACGGGAAGATTGTTTTTCAGAATTTAAGTCTACGCTATAGTCCCGATACATCGCGTGTATTGAAAAATCTCAATATTACAATCGAATCGGAGGAAAAGGCAATAGATTCGATGAACGTTTTAATATCGTTTTCTCATTAAAAATATTTTTCTTCGCATTTTAAATTTAGGTAGGCGTCGTCGGCAGAACCGGTGCGGGGAAATCGTCCATCATAGGGGCGTTATTTAGATTAGCTCATAACGAGGGTAAAATCGTAATAGACGAACAAGAAATACACGAAATAGGACTACAAGAGCTGCGGTCGAAAATCTCGATCATTCCCCAAGAACCCGTTTTGTTTTCCGGAACCATGCGAAAAAATTTGGATCCGTTTGACAAACACCCAGATCACGTACTTTGGAACGCCTTAGACAACGTAATAACCTAATTCGATATAAAGATACGAATTGACAATATTGATAATTCACTAATGCGTTTATTTTTGTTCAAAGGTGGAACTCAAAACGGTCGTTGAAAAATTGCCCGGTGGTTTGAATTCGAAAATGTCGGACGGCGGATCCAATTTTAGCATTGGACAGAGACAATTGGTGTGTTTGGCGAGAGCTATCGTACGGAGCAATAAGATTCTCGTCTTAGACGAAGCCACCGCAAACGTCGATCCACAGTACTTATAAAAATCATGACGATAAAAACATTATAAAACCATAACGCCGTATGGTGTCGGACGTTAACAGTTATTGTCGCGTGACTTTGTGTTTCCAGGACCGACGCATTAATTCAGAATACAATAAAAAATAAATTCCGGACGTGTACCGTAATGACAATCGCTCATCGTCTGAACACCATTATGGATTCCGACAGAGTGCTCGTTATGGACTCCGGCACTATGGTGGAGTTCGATCATCCTTATGTCCTATTAAAAAACAGAGATGGTTTTCTGTACAAAATGGTGGAACAGACGGGACAGGCCACGGCCGATTTATTATACGGTATAGCTGCAAAGGTAGTCTACTTTGAAGTTAAATGATTTTTATATATATATATATATATTTTTTTTCTCTCTCTCTCAAATTTATTAATATTCGTGTTTTACAGAGCTTTATGGCCATGCGAACGGAAAGAGAAACACCAATTACAAATATCGACGAAGATCCTAATTTCGTCTCGGACCAAAATAATTCGTCGTTCTCGTATTGCAGTTTCTCTTAGAATTAATTTGGACCGATAAAAATCGCCTGCGACTTGAAAAAAATATAAAATTTAATTTAATATCATGGAAGAAATGTATTTTTTTATACATGTACTTTTAAATGTCTAGCATTATACATAGTTGTCGCAGTGGTGTACCTGTTGTGAGGGGGAGGGGTGGCTACGGAAGCATTCAAACCCACCCGCGTGGTCCTTATAATATGTGTACAGAACGGAATTTTTAATTCGTGTCTTTTGATTGAAGGAAAATTAAAAATTTAATAATATTGCATTACAGAAAAATTTTTTAAAAAAAATGACCGAAAATTAGATTGCCTAAAATATCGACTTAACACAATACAAATTGTTTATTTTATGCATTTTACATCAATTATAAATATAAAACATTTGTACCGTCCGATTACCTTGTCTACAAAAATACCGTTTTAGTTATTACACGAGTTTTTTTTTTTTTTTTTTTAAAGAATTTTTCTATTTTAAGAGAACAGGCGAAATGCTTCCCTCCTTGTTCTATGTAAAGGGTTTGCGTACGCCACTGGTCGTTGGCGCATTATACCTGTTTAGTGTTTATGTTAAAAAGTATAAAATTTTTTTTTTAATTCCAATATAGTAAACCTTCACTACACTCATTCTGTGTTTTATTTTTCGATTGATTTTTTTTTTTTATATATAACTACCTACCTTTGTTCACATAGTTTTTTTTTTTTTGTAGGTTGATTTAAAGACGACCGATCGAAAAATCACAAATATCTAAAATATTTTATTGCGATTTTACATAGAGAATCTACATCAGTGTCGGATGTGAGGGGGATTTCGGGGGCTTTAGTCCTCCCCAGAATGTTATCAGACCCCTACGAATGGTATTAATCTCTTCACTACATTTATAACATACAATTGTAGAAAACTTTTTAAACAAATTGTTCAATCATTTTCTCATCGTGTGAAGCCTCGTTCCCCGCCACCCCGCAGATAAGACCAAATATCTACCTATGATCTCCAAGTCATATTTTGTCTATTTATGATCTATTAGGATATATTTAATGTCTTTTAATATAATTTCGTCATTTCATAATTTTATCTGCACTTGCCCGCTTATATTCGTACTGATTATTAATTTTATATTTGTATTGGATTCACAGCGAAGCGACACGACGTATGTATCGGTTTCACTATGACGTGTGCGATTTTTTTCTATTTTTTTTTTTTTTTTTTGTCTGTAACATCCAATTGCACGCCATTACAATATTGTCAAAAAATAATTAACGAAATTGCACTATTGTAGTGTATATTATTTCGTATACACCAACAAACGAAAATTGTTTCGACCGTGACATTTTTACTTCTTCATACTACAATTTACTACCTACAACTATAAAAACGAATCATTTTAACCGTCGATAGGACTTGTACAATAAGTATCGAATAAATGTACAAAATTCGAGTATTTTTTTTGAACGGGGAGAGGGGTAACAAAACGATACCCTCGCTACCTCAAAAACACGGTGATGGGGTAGGAGAAGTAATTATGTAAAAAAAAAACTGTTTTTTTTTTTTTTTTGTGTTTATTCGTGTTACAGAGTAAGAAATGTATTGGTTTTTTTCCCCTGCATCAATACGACGCCATTGGAACGAAGTTGTATTAATCAATGACGTACTATGCAGTCCACGAGTACCGAGCTGTTGCTTAAATCTATGTACGTCCAAACAGTATAATATTTGTTAACATTAGACAGTAAAAAATTGTCTAATGTTAATAATATGATTGGACAAATATATTATTTGAAATTAACAATTGCGTGTAAATTGTTTTTAATTCCGGTAATAACGCATCACTTATCGTAGGTCATAGGGGTCATTAATAAACGAAATTTCGAATGGTGACAAAATAGTCGACGTGCGCGAAAAATTGTCAGTTTTATAAAAAAAAACTATCTATATTACTACTTTATGGAATATTGAGGTTTGAAAATTGAAATGTTCAATATATTTGGTTTTAGTTTTAAATGATTGTTCGTGCACACTATACACAGCGCTCGAATTTTGAGGGGGTAGCGGAGGGCGACGGGCTCTTCTATTATTTTTACTTTATATTTTTAGCGTTCCCTTACTAATCATTCCTATTGGGACGGGCAGATTCGAATTCGTCTGGACGGGTGTGACGGGGTGGGTTACCTTGTTGTAATTTTTTTTTAGCCTGTTAAAAGGGTGGCAGATTAAATAAATAAAAATCATAAATTATGTATTGCTCCATATATTTGATTAACATTGTTTACAACAAAATAGTTTTAAATGTTTTAATTATGAATTATAAATTATATTTGAATGTTGCTCGGAGCGAAAATATTGCCAAATACGGGCCCGGGGACTAAGTCAATTATTAAATTTACGTTTGAAAAAGCGGTGTAGGGGAAACCTGGGAGGCGACCCCCCCCCTCGTACCACACGAGTCAAGTCGAGTTTATCAATAACTATAAGGGGACACTAATTTGTAATTTTTTTTTTGTTTTTTAAATCTCATAGATTAAACAGAAATCCCTCTACTATTGTCTGTCCACTGATTCGAGAGGCGCCGATTAAAACATGTCGGGATATTGACTCCAACTATAATTCGGTAATGAAACTAAATCGTTTCAAACCGTTTAAAACGCATTTATATCGCGATCGGAATTCCATAGCGAGTGCAAAGGTTCCGAGCCAATTTGTACCGATTATATTCAATTGTGTTTAAAATATTATTATTGCTATTATTATTATTATTATTATTATTATTATTATTGCTATTACTTTCTAGACGGTAGTCGGGGCTCGGCGACGATGAATCAGTCTGGACCACCGTAGGCGTTTTACTTTGACCATGCTGCGTTTCGAAATCGTAATATTCAGTTAAATAAAGTGATTTTTTTTTGATTTTTTTTTTTTTTTTAAAGTGGTTTGACTAAAGTGTCGGCGGCGTTTTTTTACTGCGAATTGTCGATCTAGCTCGCTTCCGAAACCGATCGATATAGAGTATGTATTCGTAGTACGTTGTTATTCGCTTATAGACATATTCGGCCAATAGTACTCGAACATTTTCAATATAAGCCATTTTAAACGAAATGTTTTATTATTATCCAATCCGATCTGTTATTACTGATTTAAACTTCGCGTTCGCTAATATGTGCTAACTCTTAATTATGCACGTAATTTATTTCTCGCACGTAATATACGATTCGAACAAATGCCAACACTTTAGAAATAATAATTGCCGTCGGATTTCTATTGTTAATTACAGCTAAACCGCTAGACTAAATAATGGCAAAGATTGCGCGGTCGGTGGACAAATATTATAGGTTTTTTAATTTTATTTCATTGTTTTAGACGAAATATGGACGGCGATAAAATATTCGAACGGCCTCGGCATCCAATAGCGAATTCGAATATTTTCCAAGTCCTCACGTTCAGGTAAATCAATTTAAAACGCGAACTCGTATAGTTTTTTCGTATACATCAATCAAGAGGACAATTCACATATATCACCCCCCCCCACACTTCTTCCCACATTGGCTAGATACAACATGTATGTGTGTCAATTAGTAATTTAATTTTGAAATATATATGTATGGTATATATTTTTTAGCCGAGTTATAAGGAAAAGTTCGATTTGTTAAGTAAAAATTGGCATTTTCGGATCCGATTTTAAAATTCACATTGTTAGGTTAGAGTAAATAAATATTCTACAATTTATTCGTGGTTTTTTTATCACATCTCATCCCGTTAATAATTTTTGGACACGTGTACATAAAAACGTATACTTTCCCCGACCGTCCATTGTTTGTGTGTGTGTGTGTAGTTGTAAAAAAAAAAAAAAAAAAATAAGAAATGGGTGCCCCATTGTTATAGAGGGGAGTTTAAGTCATATCTGAAAAACGATTCTGAGCCAAGTTTGGTTAAAATATGTATCAATAAGTTTAAATCGAAAACAATATTATTAGTTTGTAATTAAAAAATAAATAAAAACTGTCCGTGTTTTTCGTCTTGGCATTTGTTGAGGACTTTTTAAAGCCAAATGTATATTTTCCACATAAATCGGTAAACGGTATACGAAATGTCGTGATTTTCACGATTTTTTTATTAAAATTCGCACGTTGAATATTTAAAAAAAAAAAAATTACATTACTCTCAACTATTTTTTTTTCACTATTAAGTACAATGCCTGACGAACCCTGAGTCAAATTGTCGAGCATTTTTGCTGGATCGAATAAATTTTATTCCTATATAAAACTAAATAAAAACTAAAACAACTCGACGATTTCAAATGGCTCTAAATAGTTTAAAAATTGTACCGCTTCTAAGGGCTAATATGAGTATTCGATGAAGATATCAGGTCCCTATAATTATTTTTAACTCAATTACAGCAAAGTAACATAACGAAAATAACAGAAACCGTTGTCTGTACATTTTCCCTTTTTCCCCAAATTATTACAAAAACTCCAAGGAATATCAAATATCGATCGCTCCGGGTCCAATTCTTTACCAGAAACTATTCCTGAAGTTGATGACCGGAGTAATATTTCTGGTAGAAAAGTTGTTAACAGACATCAAAATAGTATTTTTTTTTAAAAAAAACAAGCACACATCATAGGCAATGTTAGGTTACCACCTAACCAATACATTCCTCACTAGAATTTCGATCGACTAAAGTATACGGATAAAAAAAAAAATTTGACGTGAACCGATACATTTTAAATAATTATTTGTATTTTATATTTTATTTAGCTGGATACTGAACCTATTCAAAACAGGAAGTAAAAGAGACTTGGAATTGGACGATTTGTGTTCAGTGTTAGACGAACACAAGTCGTCGTCATTAGGCGACGATTTAGAAAAGTAATTGTATTTATTACTAAAAAATATGTATTTATTTATCCACAAGAAATTGATTATAATAAACCCCTCCCCCCGATTGCAGAAAATGGCAACAAGAACTTGTCGACGCAAATAATACGAATCGGAATCCGAGCCTATCGAGAGCTTTGATCAAAGTGTTCGGGTCCAATATTATGTTACACGGACTAATACTCTCGATCGGTGAAATTATCATCAAGTAAGAAATAAAAACATTTATGTTCGTGATAGTTTCGATTTTTATATACGACATTATGGTAAACTCAGGACTGATTCCCGATGATGAATATATTTTTTCATGACTGTAATGAAATGTCACTGGATATTAATTGGGAACCTCCTATTTTGATTTCACATGGATACAATATACGGCTGGAAAAAAAAAAATATATAACCGAATATTATACCGATTTAAAAATAGTATATATATATATATATAAAAAAAAAAAATAATAATAATAATAATATTTATCGAAAAATAACATAAGGGGATTTAAGTTTTTTTTTTTAGTTTTTTTATATATTATTATTATTATTATCTATGCTGTACTACATAGGGGAAAAAAAACCCATTGAAGTAACTCGCACGTGCAGAACATGCAACTATTGTTTGTCGTGTATTTTTGTGCGTACGGTGTATCGAATACGTAACACCGTAATAATAATAATAATCTCGAAAAATGTACAATTATTATTGTAATACGTTCAAATATAATATCTCTATCGTGATTATTCGGTTAATCGTATGCAATAAATAATAGGTACTTAATGTGCGTGTGGAATAAATAATTGTTGATTACCGGCGACTATATTTAATATTATTGTGTCGGATAAACGCACTGTATATATATATATATATATATGTATATACGAATCACATACATTGTAATCGAACAGATTGAATACTAAACGCAACATTTAAATGTATTGTTAAATAATAAAAACGTTGTGTTTTGTACAACGTTGAAAACGCGACGGTTACGAATATAGGATTTTACGCGTGTATTCCAACCAACACTTCGAATATTCCTCCTTAGGATGAGCTAGTACATGCCGAATGAACTCTAGTGTCGTTTTAGTAAAATATTGGCCATAGGAATGCATTAGAATACTGAATTTTCGCCATTATTATGGGTGACAAAAAATAATAATAACAATAATAAATCGCCAACGCGTTTTAAAATATTAATATTTGCGGAATAGTTTGTCTCGACGATAAATATTGGGAGATTTAAAAAAAAAAAAAATATAAAGTAGCTATTCTAGTTTTAATGTATCAGTGCGTTTACAAAGTGTATTTTATTTGTAATATTGTCGTTTTAATACGACGACCAGGGCTCGGATTTATATGTAAATACATATTTTTTACTTTTAGTAGATAGATTAATTTAGGAAAGCGATAAAATCGTTAAGCGATTTACTATAAAAATTAGCTATTTCATATATGTTTTTTTTTTTTTTTTACATATTTCAGAATGATTTCCTTTTTTTCTTACATATTTAGACGATTTTGTCAATGCAGACAAACTTATCGTAATTTTATCGACAATTTCAGCAGTTGCTATTTATATATCTGTCAACATTGGTTTTTGGGACAAAAAAAGTTTAGCACTCTTAGAAGAAGCTGTAAAATCCGATTAAAGAACAAATGTATTACACTAAAATCCAGGTTTAAACTGCGTAAAATCAATTGCACAGATCCATTGCTGAATAAATGGGATATAGTATTGCAGACTGAGCTCACTCGTTTGGACATTGCACATATGAAATATTTACACTCATTCGGCATCTGTTGAAATCGAGCGATCCTCATTAGTAGGTAAAAAAAAATCCGCGTTACGAACAAACCATAAAGCATTTAACTTCGACAATTTGAGTATGTATACGATATCTCATCGCAGAGGCACACCTCCTCCCCACGAAATATCAGGAAACATTTAAAGAATAAATTGCCTGACCCAAATTTTTAATAGTTATTTCAAAGTTTCTCACGAGATTACAAATAAAATAGATCAATTGTATACGTACATACGAGTACCTAAAGAGTAGTAAAGTATGATATTTATGAACATTTTATATTTTACATTTCCTCTCCCACTCCCAAAACAATTTTTTTTCCTGCGACCGCCCCTTTCTCATTGCAATCAAGATCCAGGTATAAGGTTTAATTTCAAAATGTTTTCAATTCAATAGTATTTTTTTTATTTTTTTTTGTCATATATAAAGCAATTTTTAGTGTTTTTTTTTTTTTTTGTATAAACTCCCATGTCTTCATTTTTTTTTTTTTTTTTTTGTTATTTCATATAAAGCACTTTTTTACTACATGTATCGGTGGTTTCAATACATATAAATCCGAGCCCTAATTGCCACACATATTATGTCATATATAATATATTATAATAATAAAACGATACCATTCTGATATCGTTTACTCGAAGGTTACGTAACGACATGAGATTTTGTTAAAATACATAATAATATTATTATTATTTTTTTTTATTTTTTTTATTTTATATAGAGTATCTCAACCATTGTTCATCGGCAGACTATTGTTGTATTTTCATCCCGAGAAGTCGGACAAAACCGACAAGACGCACGCGTACGTTTACGCGTCGGGTCTGATCGTTTCGCTATTGGGTTCGATGGTTTTGTATCATTCGTCGCAAATGGCAATGTTTCATTTCGGGATGAAAATGCGAATCGCTTGCTGTGCGACAATATACAGAAAGGTAAAAATTATCGTTAAAATATAAATCGCACGGTGCTCGAATTGGACAAAAAAAAAAAAAAAAAGCATCCCTCGCAATTATTGATCTCGACTCTTACCATTTATCGAACATAATTTAAAAAAAAAAATTAAATATTAATGATAATAATGAGAAGGTTAGGTTAGGTTAAAAAAAAAAAAAATGATTATGATTAAGGTTGAGATTTTATAGCACCAAAAATTGCATAAATATACGCTAAAAATATGCAATAAAAATATATAAAAAAAGAAATACAGAAAATTATTATTTATTAGTAATTTATCATTATAAAAAACACGACTATTAAAATATTATTATTTCAATGACCAATATTAATTAAAAACCGATAAAAATGCAAAATTATCTCAAAAATTCCAGAAATAACATTGAAAATCTAAAAAATATGCAAAAAAAAAAAAATAAAAGATTAAATTTTTAATGAGTCACGAAACGAATTTCAGACTTAATCTAATATTTCTTACGAATCTGTATGCAAACGCTATGAAATCCCAACCATGATTATGATGTTTAGATTTTGGTCAAATAACTTACTTTATTAATCGCACAAGGAAAAAATGCAATACACATAACAGAATGATAAAAATGTAATTTACGACCGCACAATATATATTAAATTTTCAAAAAAAAAAAATAGGAGAGTATCCGAATCGATATAAGTAATAATTAATAAGGGGACGTCAAAAAGAAGAAGAAAAAAAAATGGAGCTCCGTCCTCCTGTGCCCCAATTCGAGCGTTGTATATAAACGATATTTTTCTTTCTACTTAATTCCCAATTCCAAATAAACTTTGCAGGCGCTACGACTGAGTAACACAGCTCTTAGTGAAACGACGGTCGGTCAGATGATAAATTTATTGTCAAACGACGTAAATCGGTTCGACACGTCAATGCCGTACATGCTTTTCCTATGGATTGGTCCCCTGCAAACAGTGGTGATCACGTATTTCCTATGGCAAGAAATAGGTGTATCGTCGGTGTTAGGACTGGCGGCGATAATTATGCAAATCCCGTTACAAGGTTAGACAATTACGTATCGTTTGGTTGAACGGATATTTATTTGTTATATTTACCAATGAATCAGCGTTTGCGCGCGGATAATTTTTAAATTATTATCTGGACAATATACGAGGTAAGGCTACAAAAAAAAAAAAAAATAATAAAAAAGTCGATCTAGATATAAATATAAGATTAATGATACGAGGCTGGGTACCTGGCTTCATCTAGGTTAGCATATCATTATGTTTATTATTAGTCAGTTGTCGACGACTGTCAATAATAATACGAGTAAATTCACACGTATAAAACTATTATCAACAGATTTAACACACGTCGAGGACGCTCGCGGCACGCCGGTTGAAAACCACTGGTCTAGATGAAAAACAGATAATAATCGTTTAGTTCTATAGGTTTTTAACGACTTTCGCAAAATATGTAAAATCTATGGTTACAGTGAAATGTAACATTATATATTCCACAAAGTTAATGTAAAAGTCACAGTAAATCTGCCCATACAACTTTTACCCGTAAACACGGTCTTTGCCCAAATGTTTCGGTCAATAATATACATATCCCACCCCTCGATGCCGTTCAATATTTAGATTTAATTCTTGAGCAAAAATTAACCGGGAACAAACATATTAAAACTAAAAGATTGATCAACGTTATTATCAAAAAATAAATCTACTAGTTTAAAAACCAAACTAACTAATATATAAAACTCTCCTTAAGCCTACATGGACAATACAGAATACAACTCTGGGGATCGGCAAAAAATCTAATTTAAATAAAATTCAAGTTTTTCAGAATATTACTTTAAGAAAAATCACTTCTTTGTTTCTAATTTAACTCTCCTCGGAGATCTAGGTGTCAAACTTGTTATAGCGGAAGCGGAATTATTTTATAATCGGTCTTTTGCCAAACTAGAAAATCACCCCAACCCACTAACTAGGGAGTTGCATACCTTCACACTTCCTGAAAATCCACAACGCAGACTCAAAAGGAAATGGTGTCGTGACCATTTAAAATAAAAATATCTCAATAAATATATCAGTAAATAATATTTATGCCTAGCTAAGTGTCATTAATGATTGGGTGGCCTCTTATTCAAACAAATTCATGTTATATAGTCTTATACACTTATTGTGCATTTATTTGTATAGATTGTGTATTTAATTGTGAAAATAAATAAATATATTCGTTATAGGTTAAACAAATAAAAAAATGTAATTATATCAGTTATTATAGAATCTGTAGACAACAGTTTTATTTGTCTAGATAAGATAAAAATGATACGCATATTCTTTGATCTAGATAAAATTATTTTGATAACGCGCAACGTTGGTTATGAATAATATACCTATTGTAACTATTGCAATATTATTGATATTATTAGGTTGGTTGGGCACGAAAACGTCGGAATTTCGTTCGAAAACGGCTGTTAAAACCGACGAGAGAATGCGTTTGATGAACGAAATAATTGCCGGCGTCCGAGTGATAAAAATGTACACGTGGGAAAAACCGTTCGAATATCTTGTACAATACGCGAGAAAGTATATATATATATATATATATTAATATTGAATTATTTTCCGTTGGTTAAAATTGAAAGAAAAAAAAAAATAACAAACATGGGCAAACGTAATAATATTATATTATGTATAGGAAGGAAATCGATCAGATACGTGGCTCGGCGACAATCAAAGCAATTTGGGTGGCTTGTATGGCGTTCAATACGAGGGTCGCGTTGTTTTTCAGTATATTTTCGTACGTGATGCTGGGAAATTATATTACGGCGCGGAAGGTGCGAAAACGAATCGCGTTCGAATCGAATAAACTGTCGAATTATGAAAAAAAATAAACGAATTGACTAATATTTCTGTATTTCTATACGTGTATAGGTATTTGTCGTAACGTCGTATTACAGTCATTTGCGGCTCACCATGACGATACTGTTCCCTCAAGCTATTGGGCTCATGTCCGAAGTAGTTGTATCGGTAAAACGTCTTCAGGTACGGATCTCGAACATCAGTGGCGTATTTAGAAGTTTGTCTTATAAAAAAAAAAAAAAAAAATAAAACCATTACGGCGTATTCGGCGACACTGAACACCATTACGACTGTATAGAGGCGTAGGATTCCATAGGCATATTACATTTTTTTTTTTTTTTTTTTTTTTACTATAAAGCATTTTCTATTATACGAGGAGAAACGTTACCAAGTGGCGAATCTCTCGAAAGCCGACAAGGCGGCGAACAACAAGAACGGTACGAACGACGACGGTCGTCCCGCGACTAATGGTCTCGATGATAACCACCGCGAAACGGTCGCGGAATCCGCGGACTTTGCAATTGTCTTTGGCAACGCTACGGCCAAATGGACGGACGGCCAAACCGAAAACTCTTTGGAAAACATTAATTTGACCGTAACGCCGGGTCTATTGGTCGCGATTATCGGACCCGTCGGAGCAGGAAAGGTAATAATTAAGGTTAGGGGATGTTTATGCATTTTTCCCGTGTTCCCATTTAGTCGTGCGCATAGCCGTACCCCAAGTTCGTATAAATTCGTTTCGTATAACATAAAATCAGATGCATTCAATTCTATTTTGCATATTTAGGGAATTTTATGAATTAATGCATATTTTAGGATATACGTATATGTACATATATGTAGGAAAAAAACTGTAAACAAACGCATATTTTGACGACAAATATCCATAAATAAACTGGCAGTAGTAAACTGGTATTTATGTATTGTATTATAGTAGCCATTGTTAATTTCAAATATAATAATCTTATTTTTACTACTTACTAATAAGTATCTTTACTGCCTTTAATCGTTTTTACGACTGATATTCGTGATTGAGTGATGATGTCGATCGGACATTAACAACTATAAAATCTTTAGTTAGTGTGTATGGGTATGCCACGGGTAGACTGCAGTGCGTATTATTTTAGTTTTAAAACGTGTTTTGTTCTCACTAAAAATGCCCAAAGTGAAACAGATGCTGTTCGACTACAAAAAAAAACTGTATATTAATATTTAGAGTATATTTTTAATTAATAATGCAATTTTTAAATGTTATATTTGATTATTTTTTTATGGCATATTTTAATATTTATTGTGCATATTTGTATGCATTTTTTTAGTACTTTTAAAATCATAAATATCCTAACCCCAGTAATAATATTACTATACACAGTGTCGGACCGGTTAAAAAGCCTTAACTAACGGTGGGGGGCAAGGTGGTGGCACAATTTAAATGACTTAGGGGGCGACAAAGTTGTAATCAATATAGATATACAAATCAATATTTAATATTAATTATATTATACTACACCTACCGTTCAGGAAAATGGACATTTTTATTTTAACGGGCGAAGCCCTTTTTTTAACATACACGAGAATTTTCATTAACTGAATTAACAATTTGAAGAAAGATATAAATATTGAAAGACCCATAATGGTATGGTTGAATAATGATGAATTCAAACGAAATTCACAAGTTTCAAAATACGGTTGCACATTGGCTGTGTTCATCGTTAGTAGAGCTCAGATTTCGAAACACAATAAATAACAAAAAAAAAGCTTACAACTACTTGAAAAAAGCAAAAAAGAAGCGTATTTATTTAGAAAAATAAAAAGCATGCCAAAAGTTAATTTAAATTTTTTCTTTTTTTTTTCTTTTTGTTATATACAATCTGTGACCCTTAGGTATAATAAGAATATTTGCTATAATATATACAACCGTGAGTAATTTGATGGAAGATAACCAGCCAGTGATGGAACTTCCTAAATTTAAATTTAAAAAAAAATGTACGACCATATATAATTTAGTCAAATTGTCTGTTGTAAAACTTAATCTGTTACCAGAAAAAATATTATTATACATGGAAAACGAACGCTAACCAAAAACGAAAATCCAAAAACTGATTGGTGCATAATTTATACATGCTGTTCCGTTTAAATCGAACCCATGCAAATGAATATTCGACGAAACACCACACAGCTTGTTGTTAATATCTTGTAATTTGTTCATTTCTCATTAATTTAATTGAATTTGTTTATTATTATGACACAATAAAACTTAATAAAATGCCAAAACTGGAATAATTGCAAATAAAAAGCATTTATATTATATAAAAAAAAAAAATGATTTATTTCGAATCGGAATGACACGAAACTAATTTATGTATAAAAATTACATTTCTATCTCATATAGAAGAAAAAAAGCATATGCAAAACCCAAGCCCCGATTATTAGCCTTCTTAGAGCGGCTGGCTCATTTTTAAATTATTTAGCGGTTAAACGCCGAGGTACTTTGAAGCAGATCATAACGAATAACTTATACAATTCGATTAGTTTTTCTTAAACTAGGCATCTTAAAAAAAAACGATTTGGGGCCAGGGCCATTTGGTGTACCGGGCCGACACTGATAGTCTTATAAAATATCGTATTTAATACCGTTTCGACGACGTTTTTTACTATAATTTCATTACAGAGTTCGATGATACAAGCGATTTTACGGGAATTGCCGCTGTCCGAGGGAATCGTCTCGGTCCGGGGCGTAGTGTCTTACGCTTCCCAAGAACCCTGGTTGTTCGCGGGTTCCATCCGACAAAATATTTTATTCGGTTTACCTTTGGATAGAGATCGATACAAAAAGGTATTATTGTAATTTATTTCAAACCGTTTTGACGGGACGGTATCGAACTGTGTCCGACATACAGGACAATTTTTTTTTATTAATATTTATCTAGCTCCTATGAACAAATAGCTCGAGTCGGAGGCAGAGAGTTATTAGTAGTGAATTTACATTGCATTTTATAAATTATTATTGTTATTCTACGCGATTGACTTTTAACTTGATAAATTACTTGTTCGTGTACTCAACGCACTCATTTCAAACGAACGAATCGCGTTTGTGTTAAATTAAATTAAATTTCGGTCGAAGACGAATTGTTCATAATTTCCATTTTTTTTTTTTTTTTTTCTTATTCGATAAATCTACATTTTTAGTAAAAATGGCGAGTAATATTTTCTGGTTTAACAAATTCACAATGTGATTAGCGGCTACTAGATACGACCAGATGGCGTGGAAGTAAATTATTATTAGGCTTTTCTGTAAAATGTGAAACTTTACATTTTATTTATAGCCTATATTATATTTGCCCCTTGCAAAGTTTTAAGCTAAAAAACAAAAAAAAAAAAAACATTTGTAGAATGTATTCTCGTCTAACTATATCTATTAAGGGGATTCGAAAAGGACGATTTTTTCGACTAAAACATCTGACCTTTTGTCCATCATTCCGATGGACCTAGTGACGCGATTAGACTATTTTTGTTAGTCTTAGACGATTAATCTTAGCGATTAGACTTTTGTTCTTTATTTTGTCTACTTGAAATCGATCAGTTTTCGTATTTTCAATTTTATTTCCGCTTGATCAACACTTAGACTAAAACAAGAGTTTTAAAAATTCACAATTTTTATAATTGAAAAAATTAGGGGCCAAAATTTGAAATTGTAACAAAGTCGATCTCGTGTACACTTTGCACTGAATTCAAATCAGTTTTTAAAAGTCTTATCTCATAACTAGGTATGTTTTAGTCGACAATAACGTCCGTTTCGAATCGCATTAAGATATTTTGATCGCCGACAAAAATGTCAAATATAATTTTTAACCAAGTTAACATTAACTCGACTTAACGTGTAAAAAAAAAAAATCGTTAACTTGCTGCTAATATATTCTTATATTCCATATAATATTCTGCAATCGTAATATACAGGTGGTAAAAGCATGTGCGTTAAAAACCGATTTTCGACAATTCCCGTACGGTGACAGAACAATCGTGGGAGAAAGAGGAGTTTCACTTAGCGGTGGACAAAGGGCGAGAATAAATTTGGCGAGGCAAGTATACCTACTATAGTTAAACGCAAAACGTTTAATATATTTTAACCAGAGTATAATATATTATATGAGGTATTCACCTCGTTGACATTTTTTGTTTTTGTGAGATTTTTATAACATATTGTATCTAAAACTGGGCAAGTTGTTAATGTGTATACAGAGCCGAACGCATGAAAACATTTTGAAGGGAGAGTTTCAAAAAAATGTAAAATTGTCATTAATATCATAGTTTATTACTCGTTTTTATACAAACATATTGATCTATTTAATTTGTCTTTTAGGAAACTTTGAAATATCTATTAAATTTGTAGGTCGGGTAGTTTATTATTTTTCCTGATATATCGGGTAGGGGGGGTTGAACTCTCAAAATCCCCCTGCGTTCGCCGCTGTGTAAACGCAATATTCGTATAGACACTATTGGTGTACCATAATTCCAGATTATCCGAAAATCTAATAAATCCTAATTTCGAATTTCGGATTTAGGATTTTAAAATCCGAAAATTTATGTTTCGAGTTCCAAAATCTGAAATTTTGTATTTTTATGAGCGAAACAACGTTTGCCGAGTCAGCTAGTAATATATATATATATATATATATATATATATATATATATATATATATTATATAATCTAAAATGTAATAAGTATGATTTATTTTGTTGTACTTATTTTTTAAAATAAATGTTTATTCGTAATATTTGTTGAATTGTAAAAACTTATTATAAAATAAGGTTTCTAGACATTTATTTAACAATAAGATTATAATAATAGTTTTATGTGAAATAAATTAAAGAATATAAAATCACAATTTAAAAAACCAAAATCCGAATTCCGGATTTACAAAAAATTTCGGATTTCCAATTTCGGAATCGAAAAATCCGGATTCTCAAACTTCGGCAAACCCGTATTTTTCCCATTTCCCACCACCAGTACGCACTACGAAATAAATATACTTTTAACATATCGTCAATTTTACACGGGTTCGGGTTTTTATTTCAGAGCCGTTTATAAAACAGCAGACGTTTATTTATTGGACGATCCCCTGTCGGCCGTAGACACAAAAGTCAGTAGGCACATATTCGAAAAATGCATTAAAGGTACAAATCACAAATATTTACAATTCGGAATAATGCCCGTATTATTTGTCGGTTTTAATATTTATTTTTTTTTTTTTTTTTTACTTTACTTTGAGCAGATTTCCTCGATGGAAAAACCCGCATTCTCGTCACGCATCAAATACAACACTTGACCGACGACGTGGATAAAATCGTACTCGTGGAAAACGTAAGTGGCAAACCGTTTTATTTATTTATATTTGTTTTTTTTTTTTTCGAATTATACCGGAGGGTCGACTCCGGTGTAACTAATAATAATCCGGTGCCGTTCTCCAGGCCAGCGTGTTGGCGGTGGGCACGTACGACGAACTCCGGGCGTCCGATTTTATCTTTACGAAATTACTACGATCCCGGGCCGAGCCGAAAACCAATGTTTATTACACGGATATTAAAAACGATACCGATCCCGATTGCGTGGATCCCAATTGTATTCTTAGCCGGCAGTTGTCGATCAGAAGCTGTTCGTCGACTTACAGCGGATGCAAAGATCTCCCGAACCCGGCCGAATTCGGAATCGAGACGAGTTCGTCCGGAATTATTTCCCGTAGCGTTTACTCGTCGTATTTCGCAGCCGGCGGACGGGTGTTTAAGATTTTATTTTTCGTATTCATCTGCGTGCTCGCACAAGTACTGATGTCCTGGAGCGATTTGTGGATGGCATATTGGTATGCGCACGACACGCGTATTAATTCCCAATTCCGCCATTCCTAATTCCCGCGTTTTAATTCCGCAGGGTGAACCTGGAAGAACACGTGTTTTTCCGTAATGGAAGACCTACGTCCAAATCGCCGAAATTGAACGTGTTCCTGTGGTGGACGGTTAATCGGCAGACCTGCGTTTACATTTTCGCCGGTCTGACCGTTACGATAATAATTGCCACCGGCATCAGGGCCGTTACGTTCGTATCGGTCTGCACGAGAGCTTCGACCAACTTGCACAACAACATGTTCCGGGCCATAACCAGGGCCCCCATGTATTTTTTCAATACGAATTCGTCTGGTAAACGCACAATACCATTTAAAAATAGTAACGTTTTACTAATTTTGAGCTAGAGCGAAGAAAACGTTATGTGAACACTGAAATGTTCACCGAACACTTACAACATTTAGGCATTTTTACGATTTTTTTTCAGCTATTTTTCCACCTATTTGAATTTTCTACGTTTTTTTTTTTAGTTTCAATTTGGTTTTATGTGATGCAAATTGTAATGGCTTTTTACAAATACTCGAAAACTCGAGACGTCCATAAATTGTTCTTATCGAATAATACAAATACCGAAAATCCGTAGACTCGTTTTTTTTTTTTTTTTAAATCGCGTACAATTTTTCGATTTATACGTGGATTATAAAATATTGGGCTCTAAATAAATGCCCGAAAATTTGAACTCGACAGTTGTCATTTATTTCGTTAAAATTAATAAAGTTTACGATTCAAATCGATCAAAACGCGTTTAACCGAATTTCTCTCAGAATCGTTTTTCGTATGCGATTTATCGTCAAGTACGAACATAAACTAAACTACCCTCTTTATATTCTAACTTTCCGACAAAAGTGGCCCACCCGCGGTGCGAAATATAATATAAATATTTATTTTTTTTTAAATTTATTTTTCAGGCCGTATTCTAAATCGATTTTCAAAGGATATGGGCGCTATCGACGACATGCTGCCCGTAGCCTTGATGGACTGCATACACGTAAAACATATTATAAATATTCATTTTTTAAAAAAAAAAAAAAAAAATATTGTAGATAAAAAAAAATGATCGAGTGTATTCTGACGGTTATACCGTTCGATATTATAGTACGGATCAACGATTTTCGGGATTGCGATTGTCGTCGGAATCATTAACGTTTATTTGACGGTGCCCACGTTGGTTTTAGCGTTGGTCGTTTACAAAATAACCGTTTTTTGTTTGTCGACGTCCCGGAGCGTCAAACGACTAGAAGGAATGAGTAAGCGGAGTCAATGGACGATTTTGTGCAATTTTTTTTTTTTTTTAGTTATTTTTTCCTTTGTATATGATTCGTTGTCCATATTATTGTAATCACTTGTAGCGCGAAGTCCCGTGTTCGCGTATTTGAACGCAAGTCTACAGGGTATCACAACAATCAGAGCGTTCGAAGCGGAACAGATTTTGTCCCGAGAATTCGACAGCCACCAGGTTAGTATAAAAAATAAATGGGCAATAATCAACACTCGCTCGTATAGATTTTCGGTCAGTGGCGCCGAAACGCATGCGGCCGCCAAGGGTATAGCTTGTAGTTTTCTATTGAATAATGCGGGTAAAAACCGTCGAGAAACGTGAACGTGGATACCCTATAACTCTAAAATAATATCGATTTCGACGCCACTGATTACTCGCTGTTTGCTAATACGTCTGTTGCGCAACTATAGGATTTACATTCGACGGCTTGGTTTTTGTATATTTCGTCGACCCGGGCCTACGGCTTTTGGTTGGATTTGATGTGCCTTATCTACATAGGCGTAGTGACATTCAGTTTCATAGTTTTCGACGACGGTAATAATTTCGATAATAACCCAAGGCTAAGGTTTACCGCGCGTGTTCACAATATGTGCGAGGTACCGCTTGATATTTTCGCCGGATGACCTAAGATTGAAATGGAGTTTTCGAAAGCCGACTCCGGAAGTACCGCGGAATCCACGTTTTAATATAGATTTCGAATTTTTTCGGTAAGAGTATTTTTTTTTTTTTTTTTTAAACAATTTTCGTATAATTGGGTTTTTTTTTTTTTTTTTTTAATTGCAAAATTAGCAGAGTTATGGTTTGTTGATATTGAATATATACGAATAATCTGTCTTTTTCAAACGACATTGTAACAGTGATGGTTACGAGAATTGTTGAGACGATCGGAAAATCAAGCTGGACGCTTTTCGCGATTAATTGCACACAACTAATAGATAAGTTTTTAAATTGTCACATACGTTTATTAAATAAAATCTAAATAAACTGTATAAATTAGTGAAAATCGAGTTAATTACAATAGAAAATCACTAATAACATTTATTAAGAGAAGACTAATTTGTTATGTATTACTAATAAATGTTAATTAATGTCTTCTCTGGGTACTGAATGAAAAGTTAATAATATCGGCGGAGCAGCTCGATTATAAAATGATTATTGTTAAAATGTCGTTAAAAACAGATTATTCGTAAATATTACATTTCAACATCCCGTAACTTTGCCGATTTTGTGATTAAAAAAATTACTCTATCCGAATCTGTGGGAAGAAAAATTCGAAATCTATCTCGAAACGTGCATTTCCCCGGTATCCCGATGGACTTAATCCCGAAAACTCCGTTTCAATCTAAGGCCATCCGGCGAAAATATCAAACGGTACCTCGTATCGTAAACACCCGGTATAGTTTTGAATTTTTGTGTAAAATTGTGTATTGTGCACATTCCCAGGCACGTTCAGCGGAAACGTCGGACTGGCGATTACGCAGGCTTTCGGGTTCGCCGGGGTTTTTCAATGGGCGATGCGGCAATCGGCCGAATTGGAAAATCACATGACGTCCGTGGAAAGAGTGTTGGAGTACACCAACGACGTACCGCCCGAAGGTGCCTTGGAATCGGCCCCGGGTAACGATAATCTTATAATATTATACGAAATGCGGGGGGTCGGGTTTTTAAACAAATTCTGTACATTTTTATTGTTCTAGACAAAAAACCACCCGCTGACTGGCCCACAAGAGGACGAATCGCGTTCGAAAACTTTCGTCTGCGGTACGAGCCGCGCATGCCGTACGTCGTGCAAAACTTGAATATAAAAATCGAATCGACGGAAAAAGTTTAGTATACCGCGATTCCCGAATATTACGATAATAACCAAAATATAAACGCGACTGCTGCGGACGATCAATCGCTCATGGTTTTTTTTTTTTTTTTTTTTTTTTTTTTTCTCCCCGTACGTAGATCGGAATTGTCGGCAGGACCGGCGCGGGGAAATCGTCACTGATCGGCGCGCTGTTCCGGTTGGCTCTTAACGAGGGCAATATTATCATCGACGGTATAGAAATTCACAAATTGGGACTACACGACATACGGTCCAAGATTTCCATCATTCCTCAGGAACCGATCTTGTTTTCCGGAACAATGCGAACGAATTTAGACCCGTTTAACGCCTACCCGGATCACGTTCTCTGGGAAGCTTTAGACGAAGTAACGATAAATATATATATATATATATATATATATAATAGAACTGGTACCTTGATTTTTCGGTTCTTAAAATTATAAAATAAGAGTTCCGGTTAATACCGATTCTTAAAATTTCATAGTTTCAAATAGAATTACCTATTGCTCGTTAGGAATTTTTTCGAAAAATAACTTTATAAAACATAATGAGCCATTTACCTTTTGCTTATTAGGTACTTTTTTGTTTTATTTTTTAATAGTAAAACTACAAACGAAATTACGTACTAAAACTAAGAGAATTTTACAAAATAAGTAACATGGGTTAGGTGACTGTGTCTATGTGTTCAGTTATTTCTTTGAACCGTTAAGAACCTAAAATAACCGAAAATATTTGTATTCCATTTAGAATGTTCCGATTCCGGTTCCGGTTTTTTGAATTGAGAAATGTAGGTCCCAATAAAGGTTCCAAATCACAAATTTTCTTTGTGAGCTGGTTCCAGAACGGTTTTTTTCGATTATTTTCTGATATATAATTACCAGCGCTGTGAATTTAATGCACTGGCAAATTATTATATATGCTCTAAAAACTGAAGAAACACGCATAAAAATATGCGCTTAAAATTCTTAAAATATAAACAAATGTAATTTTAATTTTTTAATATTATAATTATTGATATTTTAGTTTTACTAATACAAATGTATATGAATCTCGGACTAGTCTTGATCTTTGTCGCTTACAACACCTACAGAATAAAAAAAAATTGTTTATATTCGTAGCATACGTATACGGGTAGATATCAGTAAATTATTTTTAGGTTAATTTTCGACTAATATTACTCGACTTGCAAGTACATTCATTTACAGCCCTGGTAATTACTATACTACTATTATTGTACATGGTGGGTAAGATATTCTCTTTGGGGGGTCATCGACGCGTCTATATTACGTTTTGAATGAGTGTATCCGATAAAATTTGTCTGTATCTTCGACCGATTGACAAATGTAATTAAATAACCTTAAAAAAAAAATCGATTTTGCTACATAAATAAAAAAAAAAAAAAATTATATTTTATCATTTTTCTTGGAAAACAAAGATTTTACAGTAAACTGTGTAATAATATATTTTATAGGCATTAAAAAGAGCTACCAAAAAAGTCGTATATAATTTTATGATCAGCGCTATAATTGTTCAATTAAGTATGGAAAACAATAAAACCATCTGCCTCGTTTATGATTTTTCAATCCTCTCTTGGCACGGGAAGGGGGGTGAGTTATCATCATCGAATTCGATACAAATCACTCCGACACGATAATGAAAAAATACATAAAAAATATTCATGTTCAAAAATAAGGACCAGCCTAGTATACTTATATTTTACCATTTTATGACTATCGCTATGTGGCCAGTGGCGTCGAAGTCCGCGTTTGTCTATTGTGAATACCATTCGGCTAATTTGGCTGAGGGGTGGGTTCATACGAGAATTATGAAAACAAACATGATTAGAAATACAAATTTCCTAATGAAAATTGTCCATTTGGGAGAAAGGGCGTATTCGGTATCGAATATCAACGTTAAAAAAAAGGACATATTAATGGTTAATTATATTATAAAAGATTATATTTGTTTAAATATTTTTACTAAATTATTACACGCGTATTGGTTGGAAAAAAGAAAGAAAGACATTCAAGTAAAATTGGGCGGTAATGTGTATGGGCGACAGGTTTCAAAAATGGATAATAACAGTGGGTGGTTTGCGGAGATCCTCGCCGTACATTTAATTCCATTTACTTTGACGCCACTAGCAGCTATAACGGCATTTGGATTTCAATAAAAATGTTGTAAAAAAGGGAAAAAAAGTGAATTTATTCACGTGGGCTAGATGCATTGCGTTTCAGGTGAAACTTAAAAACGCCGTGGAAGACCTGCCGGACGGGCTGAACGCGAAAATGTCCGAAGGCGGATCGAATTTCAGCGTCGGCCAAAGACAGTTGGTGTGCCTGGCCAGAGCCATCGTCCAGAATAACAAAATTCTCGTATTGGACGAAGCCACGGCCAACGTCGACCCGCAGTAGGTACCTGATTTGAATTTGCTAATATTCGATTGTCGCTGCGTGTATCGGACGAATCGAATTTTTATTTATTCGTTTTTTTTTTTTTTTTTTTTTCAAGGACCGACGCGCTGATCCAGAACGCGATTAGAAAGAAATTCCGATCTTGCACAATACTGACGGTCGCACACCGTCTGAACACCGTCATGGATTCCGACCGTGTGCTGGTCATGGACGCGGGCTCGACCGTCGAATTCGATCATCCGCACAATTTGCTGCGGAACAGGGAAGGGCATTTTTACAAAATGGTCGAGCAGACGGGACGGACGACGGCCGATTCGCTACGCGCCGCGGCCGCGATGGTAAAACGATTTACAATTATACGCCCGGCCGGTTGCCAATCTGTGCCCTCTAGGGGCACCGCGAATCCATAGGAGAAAAAAGAAGAAGAAAAAAAAATTATATTAACAACAACCTAGGCGAACAGTGTATACGACGCGCGCATTTTTCCTGCCCGTAAATAATGACATTTCGTTCGAAATACTCACTCCAATCGTCAACATCATCGGTATGAGTGATGTCTGAGTATCAAATTTTTTCTTTTTTTTTTCTTAAAATGGGGAAAATGGGAACACAATAACGCTTTTTTGTTCATTTCGATTCGGTACTTTTGTTTTAATCCGGTAAAATAACCACTAAACAACTCTTATATCAGCACATTCTATAGACATGGTTCAATTTTCAAAATATTCTGGAGGTTTTTAGCTAAAAAAAAAAAAAAACAAGAGCACCGCCGGTTTAAAATATCGGGAACCGCTGATCTAACTTATTTCAGTAACCACTCCCTCGAAACTTCGAAAAAAAATGTTTAAAACAAATCTAATATTCTGCGTTTAATTGATGTTATATTCCGGTGGAGGGAAGGATAATCGTCGATAGCACTTTTCTGTGGTCTTGAAATGTGTTTTATAGCCACGAGACGGATTTTATTGATCGTCTTATAAAGTGAAAAAGCGCACGCGGACACAATTAAATACATCGAATTACATATTTTACCATGGCGTTTTCGATATCCATATCAATGCTAATAAACTTGTATATTTTTGTTTAGAGTTTTAACATGCTGATACCGCCGACGATAGTTATTGATAACGAACAAGAAAACGACTCGAAGAGTGAATGCAAATAAAACGGTGGACATAATAATAATATCATAACCGTTGTGTCCGTCATGAAATCCATTGGATATTTTTATTTTTTTACTCTTTCTTCTCTTGACATATTATAATATTCGTATAAAACAAACCTGCCTTGGTGTATCCCTCTACCACTGAACTATTGATGTTCAGGTCACTTGATCCGGATTATTGTTAAAAAATTAAATTTATTAAAAAGAAAAAAATGTATTGAATTAATTATTGCAGACGAAACGGAAAACAGTTCGTATAAAACTGGGAACACTGGCGTAAAAAAAAAAAAATGAATGATAACAAATTGACAGCGAATTAATCACAAATTAGTCTCGCGGTGTGATCGTGTACCTATACTTGTGATTCTTTGTAGTAGACGATCGACATTAAAGATATTATACTATACAATTGTTAATATAATTCATTTTTTTTTTTTTTTTTTTAATATTTGGATTCTGAAAACTCGGATTTTTTCTAATCCGTTTTCGATATACTTTCGAATAGATAAAACATCAGCAACTACCCGTGAACGCGTGCTCATTAAAGACTGCCCGCTTAAATATTTTCATGAAAAATTACATAATTATTTATTATCAAATCATAATAATCGTTTTCGTTTTATCAAAAGTTAAAATATTAAGTACACCCCGATTAATATTAGAAAATCTTGGTCAGAATTCCAAATTCGATGGCTTTTTATTTATTATATATTTTACTTGTTATACTTAAACGATTTCCTACATCCGTTTATCGGTACGGCGTAACTAGTGTTTTTAAATTATGGTAATAATCATTTGCGACAATATTCTCTAGGATATTCGGTAATTTTCATTTTTTTTTTATTTTTCACTATTTAATGTAAG
Organism: Tuberolachnus salignus; assembly: GCA_956483605.1. Taxonomy (NCBI): domain Eukaryota; kingdom Metazoa; phylum Arthropoda; class Insecta; order Hemiptera; family Aphididae; genus Tuberolachnus; species Tuberolachnus salignus. Next base: position 18,243,169 of record OY101434.1, read on the forward strand.
AGACTCAAAAAATGGACAAAAGCACTCGCTATTGCATATACTACACTTAAAAATTGTAATAATATATATATATATATATATTTTTATATTGAGCCATAAACTAAGAACTCATAAAGCACAAGTCATAATCCATTGAATTCTAAATCAAGACAAATAATTGTAATTACTCATTAATCAAAAATTATAATACTAATTAATGTTACTACTACTGACAAGTCACAAATCACAAGTCTTAGTATAACACGTTTTTTTTTTTTTTTTAAACAAATGCACATGATTTGTGAAAAGTATAATAAAGTTGTTTAAATTAAAAATAAGAACACACGCATGATATTTTATTAACGAAATTTACTTTATTTCTAACTTGAAACAGATAACAGTCCTTATGTATCCTTGTGTATTATGTTTCAGTCTTTTTTACCAACAAACTATATTTTATAATAACATGTAAAATCTTGTTTTAATGAAAAATAGGAATACATATAAATAGGTACATATGACCAGTGTCGTAGTAAGGTAAATTCGTGATTTGTCGGAACGCAATGATCAGGGCACAACGGATCGCTGCACTCAGGGTCACTCGGGCGTACCGCACCGTCTCCGCCAACGCCGACCTTTTCTTCGCGGGACCGGGGAGTCTCCCCGGGAGACCTCCTCGCCATCAAGAGGAAAACTAACCGCTCGAAGATAAACGACCCTGACAGAACCGAATCAGTGATCGAGATCTGGAGAGTCGACGGGGCATTACATTCTCAGCCAAGATCAACAGATGGAATCGCACCGACAACGCCGTTTGTACCCGAAGGATCCTTCCGGATCTTAAGAGATGGGCGGCGAAACGCCCCAAGGACTTTACGTTCCACCTGACTCAGGCCCTCTCAGGACATGGATGCTTCAAGCACTACCTCCACCGCATGTGCCGCGCCTCGAACGCGGAATGTCTCTATTGCGGACATATTGAAGACACCGCAGAACACATTTTGTTCGACTGCCCGTATTGGAAGGCCTCCCGCTCTGAAGCAAAGGCGTTCGTAGGCGGCAGGAGCATCGCCCCCAGCGATATCCAGAACATGCTCTATGGTCCCGCAAACCTTCCGTCCCGAGAGACGGACCGCGACAGACACGACAAGTTCTGGGCCGGCTCCGCCCGCAGCGCACAGTATTTCTATCGGATGGTAGAAGACATACTGTGTCGCAAGGAACAAGACGAGAGGGGGCCTCTGAGTTCGAGGTCAGGGTCAATCGTCAGCGAGGAGCTCACGGACAGGACACCAAGATCGGGTGCGTGCGTCGCCGGGCCGAGAAGAGGATCAGAACGTACCAGTTTTCTAGACCGGCTTGTTCTGCGAACCTGGTTGGGAAGAGGACGACGATCAGTTAGGTTACTATCACGATACAGGGAGGTGCAGTAGGAGGCTGGCCCGCGAATCCCCATCAACGAATCTATTTATATACATTTTTTATATTTCACTTAAATAAATGATGTGCAGCAGTGGAGTATTAATATTCACACGGATCCTTCACTGTTATCGGTTACAAATTGAAAAAAAAAAAATAAAAAAAGGCATCATAGGCACGACGAAAAACTCTAAAAATATTATACGGAGCGAATAAGAGTGAACAATATTATAGGCATTGCTGCTGGGCCATTCGCTATGGAAATCGTTTTATATTATTTAGTTTAACAGTTTGATGATTTTGGACACCATCCGTATAATGTGGTTCGTTTACGGGTTTTCGTAAACGGAATTAGTATAAAAACATCGAATCGATCATTTTAATAAGGGAATAAATTTAGGAGAACGCGAGTTTACTCTTCGGTGGTACACAACCGGCGGAAATGTGTTAATTTGCGCTATATATTACGCGTATATACGTCGATTGAACAAAAAAACATTTATTACGTTCGTGATGTTAAACGCGTAATATTAATATTCATAAATCGGTATTAAGTGGTTGACCCGTTTAAAGAACACGCGTATACAGAGTGTTCCGTCAAATGCGAAATTATCGAGTAGGTATTTGGGCGGTTTTTGTAAATTGCCAAAAATTGTTATTTAAAAAGGAAACTACTTAAATCGGAAATAATAATCAATCGTTGTTGTTAAAAAACAGTGGCATAGCTGAGTAAAAAACTAGTGGGGGGGGGGTGACCGAAGGAAATGATCTATTCACTAAAATCAAAACCACGAGGGGCGGTGTAAATATAGTAATTTTGTTCTGTATACACGAAATAATCAAAGAATAATAAAATGATCAACTTAATTAACCTTCAGTAAGTCGCGCGGGGTAAAAAATTGTCCATAATTAGATATAAAACATAATTTTTTCTAACATTTATTCGTTTTCTAATTCAAATTTTATTGTATATAAACAAGTTAGCTTATACAATTTAACTAATTTCTTTTTAATTTTACAATTTTTGTTTTATTTTAGTTAATTTTAAGACAAAACGAAAAATATATATATATATTATTTGCATAAAATTTATAAATTACATTTGTATTCTTTGATTTTTATTTAATATTACAAATTACATCATTATATTTCACATATCAGAAACCATTCTGGATATACGTTTACTAAATTACCTCTGTATATTAGTTTTGCACAATGTAGTGCACACTTTTGTCGTTTTTATATCACGTTGGCGATCACAATATTGCACTTCAAACGCTGGTGGTTTCACGTACTAATGGAAAATACGTATAATACATTTTATATTATCTAACAATGATGTATAAATAGAAGGTAGATAAAGTGCCAGCAGTTATACACCACCCGAAATAACATTTAAACACAATTGAAAATTAGTGGGATATTTACTACGCGCGACTAACCGAAGGTTAAAACTTAAAAACTTAAAAAATGCACCATCATTATTTTAACGTTAGTTTTATTATTTTTGTAACACAGATTGCGTTGACAGTAACTCAAAACATATAAAACAGGAAATACTAACTCGAAATATATAGAAAATTGTATGAAATAATTTGAGGAAAAAAATCATTTTACCTTATGAATAAATGTATTTATTTTTACTTTATTACATACTTTTTTTATTTTAGAACATTTATAGATTTGTAATGTCTTTCTAATTCTACAATTAATTCGTCCAACTCAGTGGCGTAATTAGGACTAGGTTGTCTTTCTAGGGATCTTTCAAAATATAAATAATCAAAAAAAAAATTTTCATAATCTATTTTGAACACAATACATTTACAAAATATTTTCTATCAAGTAATCAATCTACTTTATTTAAAATTATTATAACGATAAACTCAATTTGCTTGGTTTTAGAGCCAATTCGTCCAAAACATCTAGATCTATGGATATATTTTTGTGAAATGACAACATCCATTTAGTCGATTCTAAATGAGAACATTTTTAGTTATTAGATATGTAATGTTTTTTTTTTTTTTTTGTTTTTTATTTTTATTATACACAATCTGTAAGTGTTGTTTTACAATAAGTGCATGTGATGTAGGAAACATGGCTTGAGAAGCTTGAGAGCCGCCCATTGGAGGCACTTAAGGTCAGGATTTTGGAAGATATGTAATGTTTGCCATATAAAATGTATTAATTTGTGTAGTAATAAGTAAATCACTAGATCGCATAAAATAATAGCGAAAATTTAATGTAAAATGAGAAAGCCAGGTAATAGCCACAGATTAAACACGGGGACTGATAGGAGACTGAGTTGTATTAAAAAATGTATAAAAGGCTGTTGTGTGCAAGATAACAGAAATCGTCAAAAGTTAAAACAATTGCTTAGGTTTTGTTTTGAAGTAGTAGAAGTATTAACAAGAAAAAAACGATGAACAGTGCGCCGCCATTACTAATGTTACCCCATACTCGGGGGGGTGAATAATAACATTTTTCTTAAATGTATTTTTTTTTACTACTTCCGATGCCCGGGTTGTTTGTTTTTTTTTTTTTTTTTTTGTATTAAGATTTACACTTAAAATATCCACGTAAGTTTACAAATAAATTTATAGGTATTTATTTATCTATCGATTTGTATTCGTATTTTCGTATGATGTGATGTCGGCAGAAAATACGTGACGTGACAATACAAATTCGTGTATCAATTCGCGAGAGAATTTCGCAATTGATTTCACTAACGAATCAAGAAGATTCGATATGAATTTTCAAATAAATACATGTATATTGGTTTTTGGTTAATTGTACTCTAACGACATACATATATGCTATTATATTTTACTCGTTTTTTAAAGAAAAAACTTGGCAAATTTGAACGGTTTCGATATTTGCGTACGATATTCGTGCGCGCGAATATGAGAAAGGCGAATAAAGATAATAAGTAAAGGAACATCGGTGCAGAAATTCGGAAACACCGGCATAAGACATTTTTTACCACCGGTGAACTCCAACGAAAATGTCTTGTTTTTACACCGATTTGAATTTCCAAGGGGAAATCGGCATCGATTTTTTTTTTTTTTTTTGTCAATTGCGTCACCGAGTTTGCTTAAAAGCGGTAGATAATACGGATAATATTATATTGTAAATAACTCTGAACACTTAATCGTGTAATTCTGTCTTTTATATATTATTAGTCGTGTTATTACAGTAAAAAAAAAAAAAAACATTCGCATTACTTAGTTTCATACGAAATACGCATGGCGAAACGGCTCGGATTCGTATCGGGAGACGCACTATACGTAATAATATAAGAACCGGAGATTATCTGTGTAGCGCAGCATATTTTTATGATAAAAAAAAATTGTTATTTTCACGAAAACCCAATTGACATGGTTATGTTATAATAATTAATTCAATATATGTACACAATGCATAATTGTCGTTCTTAGTAAACTTATACGCGCAATCTTTAATATCCCACACAGTGTTCCGCCATTTTATACTTATCGTTTCATTGATAACGCCGACACTTATGCACAGAAGTTGAATAAAACCATAGATTACCATAGCCGGTATTAAGTTTCGAGTATGTTTTATTTTTATTTTTTTTTTTTTTTTTAGCCACCTAGGCATAAACATTAAGTCGATTGAGCTGTTACATTGGCGATTATTGGTTCGCCAGTAGTCGACGTATAAAAAAACAATAATCGCGTCTCGCGCGGTTTATTCGCGAACATACAAAATATATTTTATTATTCCGATCGCGTTTTCGGCCGTTAAACATTTACACGTTTCGCCAGATTTCGGTAAAACATACACAGTGGTATTTGTAATAAAATAATAAAAAAAATACGCCTAACGGTATTTACCCGTAGGTCATACGATTACAACAGTATTTCCGACAATTTTTCGAATTCCGTCTTCCGTATGATGTCATTCGAAATACGGTAAATCATTCGGTACACGGTAGTTTCGAATCTATTTTATTTTTAATCCATACGCAGTGAGATGTTTTGTAGCGTGCCAAACTAAAACAGAAAACTGTTCGTTTACTACGACCGAAAGTCGATTCCGAGCCGTTTCGAAACAACCGCGTTTGGAGATTACGAATGAAGTATAGCAGATATTCGTTAGTAAGTACCTAAATAGAATGGACGATAAATTTATCGGACGCACTTTTCGAATTCGGGGGGGTGTACTTTATTATAATTATTATGCGCAATTGAAATTATCGATCACCGATTGATCGATCCTCGGATTCGGGAAACGAGAAACGTGTTACATTTCGTTCGTATACCGTCGCGGATAAAGAATCCGCTTTTCGATTTTCAATTTCTTATTTTCCATCTGACTTTTCCCATGCCCGAGTGCCAACGATCGACCTAAAATTCAAACTTTTTTTTTTAAATATATTTTCGTTAAAATTTAATGTTACCCCCCCCCCCATCCCCGTTTAACAATGTGCCAACAATTAATTGTATACATTTTCGTCGTGAAATAAATAAATAATTTAATTTACTGGGGTTTCCAAACCAAAACCAGCGGTTTTTTTTTTCGCCAAAATTAGATCACTGATTGAACGAAAATAAAGATTCGGTGCGAAACAAAGTCTGTAGTTTAAACACGATTTTGTGGTTGGGCACACCCGCCAAAATCAATAGAATATCTTCGCGTTCGACAAACTGTTTTGTAGAACGGTTAACATAAACTTTACGATATAAATTAAGTAAAAAGTTATTGATTATCCATTCCCCCTCCCTGACTAAGCGTATTATAGTAGCGGAATATTATTAATTATGAAATCAAGTGCCAAACGTATATTATGAATATTGTAACTATTATTTTAGGCTAAATATGGACGCCGGTAATCAAGTACTGCGGCCTCCTCATCCTAGAGCCAAGGCCAACATATTCGAAATACTTACATTTGGGTGAGTATAAACTATAATATTTAGGCGCCGTGTATTCCTTTAAAATATTTACTATTTTATCGTAAACTAAATATACCTACCTACAGTAGCGTAACTGGATAAAAAAAAAACCTAGGGGAGGCGGAATTTTATTCGCCAAAATCAAAACCACCGGGGGGGGGGGCAGTGTAAATAAATTCCGATTCTATGTATATGAAACAAACCAAAGACCAAAACTAAACTAAAATAAAAATAAACGAAAGAATACATTGTTATAATTTTAGTTTTCTTATTTTTGTAACTCAGATATGCGATAACGTTCATGTATTACAAAACAGGAGAAACGTGAAATATATATATATATATAAACTTATATGAAATAAATCGAGGAAAATATATTTATATCTTTTATGAATATAAAAAGTAATAAATGTATTGCATTGTTTCTTTATTTTAGAACATTCAGAGATTTGTACTGTTGTCATACCTGTAGGGGAGTGGGGAGTGGCCAAAATGATACCTTTGCCCCTCGCAAAAGTTTCAGAGGGAACGAGTGCTCCCCCTTGACCCCTGACAATTACGCCACTGCCTACTTATATAGATATACTAAACACGTTTTTTTTTCCATTTTTTTGTTGTTCTAGGTGGACACTAAACCTCTTCAGAACCGGGCAAGATAGAGATTTAGAAATTAACGATTTATATACGACGTTAAACGAACACAAATCGTCGACGCTAGGCTATCAATTAGAAATGTAAAATACAACCATTATATCGGGATTACTACGTATTTTAATTTCTAATTAAATTTTTAAATTGCTTTGGTATTGTAGAAAATGGAATGAAGAACTTTCCAAGGCTAAACAAGAGAATCGAAAGCCCAGTTTAACGAGGGTTTTGGTGCGGATGTTTGGTCGTCAGTATCTATTATTCGGGTTATTGCATTCAGTCATTGAACTTTTCCTAAAGTAAGAAGGATCTTGAGTATAAAAGTAGAATTATTAGTGCCTAGTGTCTGTACTATTCTTCGTTGTAATCGAATAAAATTCTCTCGGCGTTCATTTTTTGTTAATCGTTCGACGACAAAACGTCGGTACAAAATCGTAAATACAGTTGAGATTTATACGAAGGAATTATGTTTGGTGTACACGCGAAACACTCAAACAATCGAACCGAGTAGTATAATTATTTTACGTTGGAAACGTTAATATTTAATGAATTATTTAAAAAAAAAAAAAACAATTAAAAAAACTAAAGCCAAAACTGTAAACCGTGTTACAACTAATCAACATGACGATAGGCACTTATATAGTTACAAAACATGAACCGTTTGCTATAATTACGATCGGTTGTGCAACTAGGATTTTAATCTCGATGATGGCGTCCGCCTGACACAATAACTTCACCGATACTTGTGCCCGAATCACGACACCGGTTCCCGGCGTCGAACAGACTGAAAAATGCGTAATATCGTACAGTTAGAAATCTCATATAATTTATGCGATTGTCAAATGTTGAGGCGTAATTGTTTCCGTGCATAAGACCTAAAACAAAGTATTCGTTTTTCCGTAAAAACGATTCGAGGGTAGTGTCCAGACGCCAAGAAAACATGCCCCTCGGTTGCGCAACCGATTACGATCGGCCGTTACTTAATCGGAGCCCAATGGCGGTATTGCTCGGGTATTCAAATTTCCTCTTGTGATCCGCTCGCGTTTTAAAATCGACGGGTTTAAAGTTTTATTTATTCCGTGAAGGGGTCGAACAAAACGCAGGTCTGGCGTACGCTCTTGCGTGATTTCCGGGGGGTGGCCGGTTTGCCAGTGATCCGAAATTATTTGTTATCGGCCGATAATAGCACAACGACGAAATCGCACAGGTTTTATCCTAGTAATAATAATAATAATAATAATAATAATACTATTATTTGCGCATGTATATAGAATGATCCAGCCGTTGTTCATCAGCGGACTGCTGAATTATTTCAGTCCGGACAAGTCGGCCGACACGGATCTGACCCAGGCCTATTGGTACGCGTCCGGCCTCGTATTTAGTATGCTGATCACGCTGTTCGTGTACCACGGGGTGCAAATCGAAGTCTTACATATCGGCATGAAGATACGGGTGGCCTGCTGTTCGGTGATATACCAAAAGGTCGCACGTCTACATTTATTTTATATTATAATAATAAAAAAAAAAAATAAAACAAAAACCATCTGCACAATAATTCGTCGTATAATCTAAAGAAACGCGTAATATTTCAACGAATACGTTAATCGATACGTTTCGTTGTTTTAAATGGGTCGTACAATTTATTGTAACCTAATCGAATATAATATAATACCATCATAGCGAGTGTATATTTTTTACGAGCGTTACACGTTTTAATGTTACAGTGTAACGACGATAAATTATACTAAAAACACTTGGTGGATATTTTTATTTTTACGTTAAATTTCTGCGATTTATTATTTATCCGTACAATTATCCAATTAGGCGTTATATGAAGCAGTTTATTCGTTTTGGAGCGTACGCAATAATATGATGAGAAGAGCGCGCACGTTGTATCGATTTTCGATTTACCTCGAAAAGTAATAGATTTAAAGGAATTTCCGTACGGTTAGTTTTTATAGGAAATATGAATATTAATAATACAAGTCCCATACGCTTGCCCGGCAAGAAGAATCGTATCCGAGAAAAATAGAAAAAACTGAAACACTACCCCTTAAGTTCAAATATTTTAATCATTTTGCGACACGTCTCGGAATTGATCGACCGTGATCAAATTGTACGCACATTATATTTACGAGGAAAATAATAAAATAATAATAAATAATACATAATACATATTATATATTATGTTTAAAATATCACTGGTTATTACAAGTGGTAATTGTTGCAACAGATGCAATTCAATTTGTAAACTTCGAAACTCTAAACCGTAATTAATTAGCTTTATCTTTTGTAGGTATTCAAAAAAAAAAAAAAACACTTATTAACTATTACGTAATAACGTGTATAGCACATTTTATTAGTATACAAATTAAAAAGTGCATAAGTAATATTTTTTTTTTTGTTTTCGTAACCACCGATTAATTACCGAAATATTAACGCAATCAAATCAAATAATATTGTTTATTAGTAGAAAGAAGCAATTGCACCAAACATTGTTTATATGCATGTCGCACATTGTTTATCGGTATATTTTCTTCTCAGGCATTACGACTGAGTAAAACAGCCCTTGGTAAAACGACGGCGGGAGAAGTAGTAAATTTGCTATCGAATGACGTCAACAGATTCGATATAGTAGTGATATTTATGAACTATTTATGGATGAGTCCCGTGCAAACGGTTCTGGTCACGTACTTCTTGTGGCAGGAAATAGGAGTTTCGTCGATAATTGGCGTGGCGATATTAATTATGACCATCCCGTTGCAAGGTTTGCAAACGAAATGTTTGAGATTCCGATGACTACCGGGCACAATTAAAAACACATTAAACTTTAGGTTGGATGGGAAAGAAAATTTCCGAGTTTCGCCTCAAAACGGCAGTAAGAAGCGACGAGAGGATACGCCTGATGAACGAGATAATATCGGGAATTCAAGTGATCAAAATGTACACGTGGGAAAAGCCCTTTGCGGTCCTCGTAGAATACGCGAGAAAGTATATTGCGCCAAAACCGTTTATTCATAGTTTTTTTTTTTTTTTTTTTTAATAATAAATCGTTGTTGTTATAGAATAGAAATCGATCAGATCAAAGGGTCGTTGTATTTCAGAACCATATTGTTATCGTTTACGTCTTTTCATACGAGGATAGCGATTTTTTTCAGCATATTCGCCTACGTATTGCTCGGAAATTATATTTCCGCTCAAAAAGTAAAACCGTAATCGTATAATCCAGGGACTGGAACCTTAATGATTTTTTCGGATCCGGTTCTTAAAATTATAAAATAATGGTCTCCGGTTTCGGTACATAAAAATTCAATTTCAAATCCCCTTATTGCTTATAAGGATTTATTTATTTATTTTTTTTTTTTTAATAATGAAACTACCAACAAACTGTTCTTTTGGTTCCGGTTCCAGTCCTTGGTATAATCCCATTAAATGCCCTACAACATTTATTTTATGTAACACGAAATGTTTAGGTGTTCGTCATAACGTCGTATTACAACTTATTGCGGAACACGATGACCGGATTGTTCCCGCAAGGTATAGGCGTAGTAGCGGAAACGAGTATATCTATTAAAAGACTTCAGGTAAATATCAAAAAAATAAAAACTGTTTAATGTACTAATAAATAATAAATACAGCAGATTATTATACGACATTTTCCTGTCTTATTCCAACAGTTTATTATTACGATGTAATTTTTGCACTTAAAATGACTTTTGAGTACACTTAAATGCAGTGGTTCAATAGTAATTCAATAGTTACTCCGATTTTGTAAAATTCAAAAACATTTTTTATTTTTCATATTTTTAACGGCAGCCCTTAGTTATTAGACTTGTCCGCTAATCTACTGCCTGATACCCGTTTGAAGGGAAAGCTAAAGGGTTTTCCAGAAAAAAACTTCCGAAAACGCGTTTGAATTTCTTATTGAGTTTACTTGAAATGAGATTGTCCACTATACTCTGATATTGAACCCCTTACAAAACTATATCTATAATTGTCGTGATTTTTTTTTATTTCAGAATTTTCTAATGTACGAAGAAAAAGTGCAGGAGAAACAGTCTAAAACCGACGACAAGACGGCAAATAATTACGGCAATAACCACCACCGCGGCGCAGAAACCGAAAAGTCCAACAAATCGGGAATAATCGTTTCCGAAGCTACGGCCAAATGGACGGCCGCTCAAACAGAAAACTCTTTGGAAAACATTAATTTAACCGTAACACCTGGCCGGCTGGTCGCAATAATTGGACCCGTGGGAGCCGGAAAAGTATTATAAATATTTTTTTATGAATTATATTTAAACATATAATTCTATCGTCGTCTATATTATGGCCAATCTCAACAAAATAAATACAAAAACCGTTCGTTAATGTTTGTTGGTATCATCGTCTGTTCAAGATGGCCTGTTTAAAATTGTTTGTCCCTCCTGCAAAATGTGTAAAAAAAATACCCGAGATTGGCCATGATAGGTCCAAGCAAAAACTCAACCATTACAAAAACTGAGGCAAGGAAATCGACTTTTTAACTTTTTCGAATTTGTGTTTATACATTTTATAGTTGGGTTCGTTAAAGCTCTTTAAAACTGGGTTTTTACTCCTTAAAATATTGACGGGGGGGGGATGTCGAATTATCAGGAAATCGAATATTAATGTGTCTTTGAAAGTCGTAGGGCAAATCTTTTTTTTGTGTCATTAGACGACGTTAAAATCCAAAATTCGTTAAATTTGGTGAGTTTTTACTGCAAACCGACGACGATATTATACACTATATAATAATTGTGTTTGAATATTTTATTTACTACGCGCAGAGTTCGTTGTTGCAAGCGATTTTACAAGAATTGTCGCTTTCTACGGGAACCATTACGGTGCACGGTAAAGTGTCGTACGCGTCGCAAGATCCGTGGTTATTTTCGGGTTCCGTCCAACAGAATATCCTGTTCGGTTCACTAATGAACGAGGAACGTTATAGAAAAGTAAAAAAAAAAAACTTTAACCGCATAATATATTTGAATCGCGGTCGTTTCGAAAACGGCAAAAGTCGTCTTGATGGTGACGTGACAAAAAAAAAAAAAAAAAAAAAAAATGACTTTTCGTCAAATTTGATCATCATTTTTTTGAACACCGCAGATCATAAAAAAAAAAAATATATACAGAATACGCTTAAACGTGTGAAAACGCAAAATTTTCATTTTTTTTTTTTTATTTTCTCAATTAAATACACAATCTATACAAATAAATGCACAATAAGTGTATAAGATAATAGACTATATAACACGAATTTGTTTGAATAAGAAGCCGCCCAACCATTAATGACACTTAGCTAGGCATAAATATTATTTATTGAGATATTTTGTAATATAATTTCCCAGCATAACGTACGAAAATATACTGAAAAACAACGCGACCCTCGTATTGAACGCCATACAAAGCCACCCGAAATGCTTCGATTGTCGCCGAGCCACGCATCTGATCGATTTCCTTCCAATACACGCCAAAGATAATATAATATTATTACGTTTGCCTGTGTTTTTTTTTTTTTCCTTCAATTTTAACCAACGAAAAATAATTCAATATTAATATATATATATATGCTTTCTCGCGTATTGTACAAGATATTCGAACGGTTTTTCCTCACGTGCACATTCTTATCACTCGGACGCCGGCAATTATTTCGTTCATCAAACGCATTCTCTCGTCGGTTTTAACAGCCGTTTTCGTGCCCAACCAACCTAATAATATCAATAATATTGCAATAGTTATAATAGTATATTATTCATAACTAGCGTTGCGCGTTAACAAAATAATTTTATCTAGATCAAAAAATATGTGTATCTTTTTTATCTTATCTAGACAAATAAAACTGTTGTCTACAGATTCTATAATAACTGATATAATTACATTTTTTTATTTGTTTAACCTATAACGAATATATTTATTTATTTTCACAATTAAATACACAATCTATACAAATAAATGCACAATAAGTGTATAAGACTATATAACATGAATTTGTTTGAATAAGAGGCCACCCAATCATTAATGACACTTAGCTAGGCATAAATATTATTTACTGATATATTTATTGAGATATTTTTATTTTAAATGGTCACGACACCATTTCCTTTTGAGTCTGCGTTGTGGATTTTCAGGAAGTGTGAAGGTATGCAACTCCCTAGTTAGTGGGTTGGGGTGATTTTCTAGTTTGACAAAAAACCGATTATAAAATAATTCCGCTTCCGCTATAACAAGTTTGACACCTAGATCTCCGAGGAGAGTTAAATTAGAAACAAAGAAGTGATTTTTCTTAAAGTAATATTCTGAAAAACTTGAATTTTATTTAAATTAGATTTTTTGCCGATTCCCAGAGTTGTATTCCATATGTCCATATAGGCTTTAGGAGAGTTTTTTTATATTAATAGTTTGGTTTTTAAACTAGTATATTTATTTTTTGATAATAACGTTTTTAGTGATCTAGATCGAGCGTTAAGGATCAATCTTTTAGTTTTAATATGTTTGGTCCCGGTTAATTTTTGGTCAAGAATTAAACCTAAATATCTAACAACATCGAGGGGTGGGATAGGTATATTATTGACCGAAACATTTGGACAAAGACCGGGTCTAAGGGTAAAAGTTGTATGGGCAGATTTACTGTGACTTTTACTTTAACTTTGTCGAATATATAATGTTATATTTCACTGTAACCACAGATTTTACATATTTTGCGAAAGTCGTGAAAAACATATAGAACTAAACGATTATTATCTGTTTTAAGTATTACAGCGTAGAAATAATACGGTCCTTGTGATGGTTCCTGTAAAATGATTAAATTTAACCTAACGACTTGTCGACGCCGTTTTTGAAATGGCCGGGAATCGATTATTATTTAATCGATAGACTTTTTATTATTATTATTATTATTATTATTGTTGTAAAAATATAATTAGGTGATAAAAGCATGCGCGTTGAAAACGGACTTGAAACAGTTTCCTTACGGCGATCGGACGATCGTCGGGGAACGAGGAGTTTCTCTGAGCGGCGGACAGAGGGCAAGGATAAATTTAGCGCGGTAAGAACAAAAATGTATTATTATTAAATATTAAATACGACACGATCAATTTTTAATTGTTTTAATTTTTCCAACGTTTCACAATTGCCGAAAAAGTTGATTTAACAAATCATCATCAGGGGGGGCAATATACAGGGTGGGGCGTGGTTTGTTCTTTATCTGAAACTCTTTACCTAACCTAACCTAACCTCTCGTTCAGGGACACCGGTAGTGTGCAGAACAAACATAATGGACCTTCCAGAACCGTCAGGACGCCAAAAAACATCGAAAGGGTAAGGGCGGCGATTTTGAAATCCCCTAGGCGATCTGCACACAAACATTCGGCTGCTTTAGGGATGTCTAGTCTCAAAGTGAGACGAATTCTTCATGAGGAACTTAATTTTTGTCCCATACAAATTGGCAGTGGTGTAACAACTTAATCCACACGATTATGTTGCGCGAAAAAATGCATGTGAAGCCTTCCTCGAAAACCTGCCTCGGACGTCCTTGTTTTCTTTAGTGACGAGGCACATTTCCATATTTCAGGATATGTGAACAAACAAAACATGCGATATTGGAGCCCCACTAACCCGAGAGAACTTCATGAGCATCCTCTGCATACAGAACGTGTGACTGTTTGGCGTGCAATATCCAGAATCGGTATTATTGGCCCATGGTTCTTTGAAGAGAACGAAAGAGCAGTTACGGTCAATTCTGAACGTTACGTCAGCATCATTTCTGCCCAAACTTAAAGAAATTAATGTAGGGGAAGTGTGATTTCAACAGGATGACGCCACGGCTCACACGGCAAGAAGGTCAATGAATATCTTGCGTGAACACTTTCCCGAACGATTCATCTCTCTTAGAGGCGATCTTCAGTGGCCAGCACGATCTCCAGATTTAGCCCCATGTGATTTTTTCCTGTGGGGCTACCTTAAATTGTTGGTGTACACGGACGTCCAAAGATCCTCCGTCGTATCAAAACCAATATTTGTGCTGCGATTGCTGACATAAGCACACATATGCTGGAAAAAGTGGACAGAAATTTCAAATTCCGACTATCTCGGTGCATTGACGAGAACAGTGGTCACCTTCAAGATGTAGTATTTTAAACCAAATAAAATAAAACTTTAAATGTACCCCTATACACAGAAGAAATAATTAAATCAATATTGCCAATACTTTTTCTGTTATGATTTTTTAAAATAAGGAAGTAACCACGCCCCACCCTGTAGTATAACAAAGGCGAACAAATAATGTATTTTTTTCAAATTCATATTTCGCATACGAGTAAAAATACATTGTTTATATTTAGAGCGTGAACATTTAAAAAAACCACCTGTGTATGTGTATACAATTTGACCGGAACAGCAGATAAATTACAAACAAAACTTAAAATTCTTCACGTTTTAACTTTGATGATTAGCCTATTTTGTATTGTTCAATCGCCGAAATTAGAATATTTTCAATTTTAAATCGAAATTCTACATGACAAAACTCGTTAAATTTATAATTGATACGATTTCGGTGGATTCAGACAGTAAATTAATTTTTTTTTTTTTTTGTCGTTTTTGAATGGTTGATTTGGTACGGCAAAGCTACACCTAATGGATATTTTTCAATTTGAAATATTTTATTACAGAGCCGTGTATAAACAAGCGGACATTTATTTATTGGACGATCCACTGTCGGCCGTCGACACGCACGTCGGAAAACATTTGTTTGAAAAATGCATCAAAGGTGTGTACATAATAATTTATATATCTCGAAAGAACGCAAATTTATAAGGATCAAATTTTAAAAATCGCTCAAGAACATAACAATTAACATTATTATACAAACTAACAAGTAGTATTAAGAGGAATTTCCGTATTTAAGGGTACGCCGGTTTGTGCCCGCGAATCAATGGCGCCGGAACAATTTCCGAACCCCGCAGAACAAAATAATTTTTAAACGATTGAAAACAATGATGTTAATTTAATAATCTAATAATTATTTCAGAAATAATTTTTTTTTTTTTTTTTTAGTGAATAACCGAAATAAATACCCATACTAAACTAAATGTATAAAAACGGTTCCAATAAAACAATACAACTTTTTTTTATTATTATTGTTTCGATTTTATTTGTCAGTCTTTCACAAAACGTTTATTTTAATGATATTTTTGATTTATAGCACCTGCAAACTGTATGAAATTTCTCGTCAAAACGACCTAATGACGACTGACAAAAATTGAGGTGCACACTGTGGTTGGATTTAAAAAAATGTAAATATGTACGAGTCTATAAACAAGTTTACTTGCATCGGTTGAAACATATTTTTGATGTTAACATTTTTTTATTTGATTATTTACCATTGAATATTGACAAATCTAAAAAGAAAAATTAATGAAATTGAAAAAGTGCTCCTAACTGATGAAAAGTAAACCTGTTTATGGTTTCAAACATATTTTCATTTTGAAAATCGGACTACTGTAAGTATCAACGTTTTTGTTAGGCATAAGCTACTTTAGATTCATGCATAACACTAAAACGGTCAGACCCCTTCTCCTTAAACGGGTCATTTGTGCAAAAGTCTTATCATTAAGACAGTTATTAAAAATTAACAAAAATAATTTTCATTTTTCACAAAATTGGAGAAAATTTGGAAAACTCATTCGCTGGAGCCCTAAATCGTTTGCCTAAATTGTTTACAATGTTAACGATTCTCCTCTATTCGATTGTTTCAAGTTTTGATTTCAATATCCAATAAAAAAATTTTAGGGGATTCCTTAAACCGAAATAATTTTCCCGTGCGGGCTACGACCACCCATTGTTCCGGCGCGCATACCTTTTTTTTACAGTCTGATTATAGTTTTACAAAGACGTGTAAGATTTTTATTCCGATAGGTTTCCTCGGAGAAAAGACGTGCGTTCTGATTACACATCAAATACAATACTTGACTGATGTCGATCAAATAGTTCTCATGGACAACGTAATATTATTATTATTATTATTATTATTATAGGGCTCGGATTTTAAAGCATATGTTTCTTTTTTTTTTTTTTTTCTAATTTGTACATATAAATTAGTCTCGTGTCATTCTAATTCTGAATAAATCTATTTTTTATTTTGCTTTTTTCTTTTTAATGTAAATACTTTTTTCCCAATTATTCCAGTTGTCATTTTATTAAGTTTATTGTGCCATAAAAACATTATAAATGAGAAATAAATAAATTACAAGACATAACCATACTGTGTGGTGTTTTATCGAATATTAATTTCCATGGGTTTGGTTTAAACGAAATAACATGTATGAAATATGGACCAATCGTGGATGTAGAGCGTTCGTATTTGATGTTTAATAATAATAATTTGTCTGGTAATAGATTAAAGTTTTACGACAGTCTGACTAAATATATGGTCGTTCATTTTTTTTTTTTTTTTTTGTTATTTATTGTACATCAAAATCCAAGCCCTTATTATTATGCGATAATATTTAAATACAATAATGTTTGATTGCTGGAATTCATAGGGCGTAGTGTTAACCGAGGGCTCGTACCAGGATCTCCAAGAATCCGATTTGGATTTTACGAAATTACTCGGATCGTCGGCGGAAACGGTCGTTGAACCCGAAAACGAATCGAACAACACCGCGAACACGAACGCGGGAAATTTGAATTCGCGGCCTCCGGCACCGCCGTTTAAACGGCAGATTTCCTGTCAGAGTGTGCTGTCGTCCGTCGACGAGTACAAATTCAACGACGTCCGAGAAATGCCAGTAGTTGATGCGGAAACGCGGACGTACGGGAGCGTTTCGTCTGACGTGTACACAACGTATTTCTCTGCCGGCGGAAGCGTCGTGACAATATTAATTTTCGTTTTCGTATGTATTTTCACTCAAATACTGGCGTCCGGCGGAGACTTTTGGATGACCTATTGGTATTGCCCGTCGATACGGCTTGTATTTATTATTATTATTATTATTATTATTATTATTGTTATTGTTATTATTATAATCAGTGGCGTAACCGGGTAAAAAAAAAAAAAAAAAAAAACTAGTAAGGGAAGGGGCAAAATAATTAATTCGCCAAAATCGAAACCGCCCAGGGACGGCCGGTGTAAATATAATATTTCGATTCTATGCATGCAAAATAATCAATTCAAATCGCTTAATCCGATAAAACTTAAAATATAAACGAAAGAATACATTATTATTGTTTTAACGTTAGTTTCGTTATTATTGTTAACGTCAACATATTATAAAACAGGAGAAACGTGAAAAATATATATATAAACTTTTATGAAATAATTTGAGGGAAAAAATATCTGTAATCTTAAATTCTTTCGTTATTTTAGAAGATTCGGAGATTTGTGGGTACTGTTGTCCTATCTGGAGGGCAAACTGATACGCCCCCCCCCACACACACACACACACACACAAATTGCAAAGATGGCAAGTGGTTGCCCTAGCCTTCTCGCCCACGATTACAACACCACTGATTATACGATATTACCAAGATTTGTATTGATATTGTTATAAATCACATGTTAAGCGTGTTGTTATTATTATACGAATCTCGCATACAGGATAAATCTAGAGGAGCACGTTTTCCGTAGATCAGAAGCATCGGAAGGCGGCAAGGCGACAATATCCTCGACGTTGTTTGGATTTCCGATTTCTCGGCACACCTGTTCCGTAGTTTTTGCAGTGTTAACGTTTATGGTGATTGCCACCACGATTATCAGAGCCACTATGTTCGTGTCGGTCTGTATGGGAGCGTCGGTGAATTTACACAACACCATGTTCAACGCCATAACCAGAACCACGATGTACTTCTTCAACACGAATTCCTCGGGTAAAAAAAAAATAATATAAAAATAATTGTATTTATGCCTGTACACGCGACGGTAAACGAAAACGATTCAGAGTGAAGTTCGATTAAACACCAATTGATGTGCCGTCGTTTTAAAAAATTTTCATCGAAATTTACACTTGACGGTTTTAAAACAAAATACGCTTGACATACGTATTTTCTTTACCGTCATTAAGCATTTCTGTTCGACCGAATCAGTTGTATTCGATCATTTCGAAATATTAGTTAAAATTCCTATAAATAACTAAAACAAATCCCCAGAACATTTCATGTCTTAATCATGAAAATGAAAATTGTCCCGTTTTTCCCGATTATTATGAAATCTACAACAAAATCCAAAAAAAATGACCTATCCAATAAACCAACTAGATCCAAAATGCTTCCAGAAAAGTTGCTAAACTTGAAAATCGGAGCAGGACGTCTGTTAGAAAAGTTATTTACGGACAGAAAAAAAAAACCCACATCATAATAAAAATCAATACATTGGTTCGTTTCGCTCAGACCCGAAAACATTAAAATCGTCGCCATTTAAACTCCTTAAAATCGGTATTTATTTATTTTTATCAAGGCCGTATCCTCAATCGATTTTCTAAAGACATGGGAACTATCGACGAGATGCTTCCGGCGGCCTCGATGGATTGCATACAAGTATGTAATATTATAATAAAACTGCAGCGTTTGATTTTGAAACGTGAT
Source organism: Tuberolachnus salignus (assembly GCA_956483605.1). Classification (NCBI taxonomy): domain Eukaryota; kingdom Metazoa; phylum Arthropoda; class Insecta; order Hemiptera; family Aphididae; genus Tuberolachnus; species Tuberolachnus salignus. The sequence continues at coordinate 18,262,728 of OY101434.1, forward strand.
GTAATAATAATCTATACCGTTAATAAATCGTTATAGATCGGACTTATGTTAATCGGTGTCGTCGTCGTCATTGGAATTATTAACGTCTACCTCATGATACCCACATTTATCGTGTCGTTGTTATTTTATAAACTCAGGGTTTTCTATCTGTCCACTTCTCGCAGCATCAAACGGTTGGAAGGAATAAGTAAGCGAACCGGACGATATTCTCAATTTTAGCTACAAATTAACTTTATAGTATTTTACTGTTTTTTTTTTTTTTTTTGTAGCTCGAAGTCCCGTATTTGGACATTTGAACGCATCCCTTCAAGGTTTAACTACCATCAGAGCGTACAAAGCGGAACAAATTCTTTCCAGCGAATTCGACAAACATCAAGTAAGTATATACATCTTTTTTTTTTTTACTTAATTCAGGCCATAGCTATCTAGCTATGTCGTCCAATCCCCTTATTTCTCCGAATTCTACCTTGATTCGGTCAGTCCACCGTTGTTTTGATCGTCTTCTATGGTCCGGTTACCACAAGTAAGTATATATATATATAAAGCCAAAGCTGGGCAAGAGTTAACCGGTTTGATTAACTATTTTAAGTTATGTTACCCAACAACAATAAAAAAATAACCAAACTAAGTTAAAATTAACTTTAAAATTTAAATTATTTCGGGCTACCGAATTAGTTACAAATGTTCAACAAAAATAATAACTTATATATTATTTCTATATAACTATATTAAGTTAAAATTATTTATTAAAAGGTCAATTTAACGTTCTATTATTATTATTATTATTTTTTTTTTTTTACTAGCGAAGTTATCAACAAAAAAAAAAAGTAGATAACTATACATAACCATAGCTATAGCTTTGTACCTATACAAGTTAAATTTATTTTAATTTGTATTACCTCTACGTGGATTGTATGTTTAAAATTCTATAGGATCTGCATTCTTCGGCTTGGTATATTTTTATTTCGGCGAACAGAGCGTTCGGTTTGTCGTTGGATATATTCTGTTTGATTTACATAACTATTGTTACATACAGCTTCTTAATCGTCAGCAACGGTAAGTGAATAAAATAATACGATTAGATAAATATTTTCAGCGTACAGTTGTACCCGGGGGGGCCGGAGATATGAAGGGAGAGTAACACGCGGTATTACGCCCCCCCCCCATCAAATTTTGACTTTTTCAGACTTTACTGAGTCGGCAATGCAACGAAAAAAACCTTTTTTTAAGCCGGCAATAATTTTTTTTTTTTTTTTTTTTAATCGATATTTGTTAGCGACGGCCCCGGTGGTACCTATATACTTATCATACTCTTGAACTTGAGCGCCATGTACAAGAATTGGGGGGCTGAATCCCCCCTCCCCCATGAGATTTCTATGACGAGACTCAGTCTCCCGTGGTTTTTATTTTTAAAAACCCATTCATGTCTGCCATGCACTGTTCACAAAATATTAGCTTTATTTTCAACATTATACATTAGTAATATAATAATAGGGCTAGGATTGGTATATTTTTTTTTTTTTTTTACAACTTCTGATTACTGCTTTTGTTTGAAATGTCCACGAATTAGTCATGATGACGCAAACGGTGCTTATTTTATTCTGCATATTTCAACAATAAACACCTAAAATGCATGTTTTATGGTATATTTTAGCCGTGGTGGTTGATAAAAGAAGTAAAAAAGAATATTATCAATTCAAAAAAAAAAAAAAACCCACGTATTTATATAGATATAGTAGGTATGTAGGTAAAGTTATTTCATTTATATCGTATCTTAATTGTCATAAAAAATTGTCAAAACGCAAAAATTACGTCATGTGATGTTGAATGTACCTTCAGCCAGTATAAAAACATACTAGGAATCTAACAGAAGATCTTTTATTTTTGAAAATGTTTAACACCGCACCATAGTTTCATGTAATACTTTTGAATAACATTAATAGTTTTTAATAATATTTTAGAATTGAAAAATGTAGTTTTTATATTTTGTGTCATATTTGTACACATTTTTTGTTGCATATAAATCCTAGCCCTATACATTATTATTAGACATTATAGAGTAATTATTGGTCACAGTGATCTTTATTTGTTTTTTTTTTTTTTTTGTTGCTTATGGATTTATTCTTAATTTTGTTCAACTGTGTACAAGAATATCTAAATTAGTGAGACCCCCTCAAGTTAAAAACCACCTATGCTCTTGAGTACGATTTCACGGATTATATAATAATAATACATACACACATATTATGTATTTTATATATTATATAAAAATTAATTTTTTTATATAGATATTTACGGCGGAAACGTCGGTTTGGCCATTACTCAAGCGATCGGGCTGGCCGGGGCGTTCCAGTGGGGAATGAGACAGTCGGCGGAATTGGAAAACCAAATGACATCAGTCGAACGTGTTTTGGAATACACCAACGCTCCAGATGAAGGTCCGCTCGAATCCGCTCCGGGTAATATTTATTTATTTATTTATTTGTTTCACCGCGAAAATATCATTAAGAAAAAAGAAAGAAAAAAAAAGGCGTATTTATAATATATAGTTTTTATTATAATTTTTTTTTTTTTTTAGATCAAAAACCACCGGCCGAATGGCCTTCAAACGGTGAGATAACGTTCGTGCATTTTTATCTGCGGTACAGTAAAGATACGCAGTTTGTCATAAAAGACCTGAACGTAAACATCCAGCCTATGGAAAAAGTAATAATACCGACAGATATAAATTATGTTTAAACGTCTTTAGTATCGTACAGGCCCGTACCGGCTGCCATTTTTACGTTATATTTCCGAGCGCCAAATAGTTTTCGCCCACAAATATTACGATATCACTGTCCATTTATAAAAAAATACTCGGGTAAAAGTGAAAATCCCGAACGAAAATCGTGTTTTTTCCTATGGGGTTATATTTATATTATTATAAGCGTGTTTAAAGTGAAAATTTCGGTTTAAATCGTAAAAATCACGACATTTTGCGTAAGTAATTCTATAATCATTTACCTATTTATGCGGATACGACTTTTTTGGGTCTATATAAAAAATTCCAGAACTCGGAATGAACGGATTTAAACGATAAGTTCAAATTGCATTTTATAGATACGAGAATTTAATAATAAATCATCGAGGCTAGGTAAAGTTAATAAAAATCAAAAGTAAAACGAACAGGATAGACATTAAAATCTTCCCGGACCACTCTCTCTGTATGATTTCGTAGGATTTTTCTTTTGTGTTATTTTAAAAGAATATATAAATATATATGTGGAAATCATGTTTTAGTTTAAATTTAAAACTAAGCAGTAGTCGTTATCTTTGTTTTTTTTTCTTTCCAAAATGATGGGAATTTTTTTTTTTTATTAACCTGTAATTGTAATCATCCGATAGGCGGCGATAGGTAAGGCGATTCTCGTTACGCCACCGGCCCTCCCTTATATAAATCAGTGGCCCCAGATCTTGGAGCACCCAAATAAAAAAAAAATCCACTGTAAACCCTCGGCCGCGTCCGTTAGATACGCCATTATACTGTCGTGTTGTGTTATGAATCAAGGTGGGAATCGTGGGAAGGACCGGCGCCGGGAAGTCGTCGTTGATCGGAGCGTTGTTCAGATTGGCCGTTAACGAGGGTAAAATTGTGATCGACGGGATAGATATAAACGATTTGGGACTCCACGAGCTGCGGTCTAAACTCTCAATTATACCCCAGGAACCCGTCTTGTTTTCGGGTACAATGCGAACGAATTTAGACCCGTTCAACGAGCACGCAGACCATATACTCTGGAACGCTTTAGACGAAGTACGTAGAACACGACAATTACTAAATATACACCGTGTGTCCACGATACGAGATACCGTTCGATATCTTCGCCGGACGACCCCCTAAAGGTGCGATTCCTACGCACACCTAGAGCTTCGAGAGCAGTCATATCGCACGAGCCGCGCGGTTAATAGCTAAATATTCATTTTTTTTTTTTTTTTTTTTTTTTGATTTCCAAAGTTCGACATTTTTTTAACACTATGCGACTATAGAACATAAATGATACTATAAACAATATAAAAATGTAACATATTATGTTACATTACCTCAGCGTGACTGCTAGTTTTTCAGCAGTATTTATCGGTTTTCAAATTTTGATACTTGGGTTGGATAGGTTACGTCTTCCTCAACTAGATTCAATATATAATTAAATTGATCCCAGCTTAATCTGAAAAATTCTCCGAATTTGGTTTCGTCTCGCCATAAATGTTTTTTAATCGGGACACTGAAAAATCCTTCAGCTTTCCTGGCTAAGTACATTTCATTTTTATTTGTTGTCAGACCGTTTATTTTATAATTGTTTGTTCTTCTTTTACTTGTTGTAATAGAAGTAGTTTTAAAATACATTTTTGTTTTTTTCTGTTAACGACAAGGTTAAACTAATATTAATAATATTTTAAAACACACTTTTATACACGTACAACCTAACCAAACAGAGGCCTTGATACAACTGCGTGTACGTGCCTAATGTTAGCCGCGCGTCTCCAGACGCGTACATAGGAATCAATATTCGATCGCGCGGCCAAAATTTAAATCGCGCCGCTTCGGCCGCGTACGGAATCGCACGTTTAGACCGAAACGGGGTTTTCGGAAGGCGAGAGACAGGCAGTGCCGGCGGAGTGCACGTTTTTAGATAGATTTCGAATTAGATAGATTTATCCCATTCGGTAAGCGCACGCGCAATACAAATTACTATTTTAATTTTTTTTTTTAAACGGCAACTCTAATTTCGTTCTTCAAAAACGGATTCGGGTAGAGTATTTTTTTTTTTTTTTTTAAATAATTTTCGTAAAGAAAGTTTTTTTTGTAATCGCAAAATTGGCAACATTTACGGGATGACGAAATTTAATATTTACAAATCATCAATGTGGTCTTGACGAAATGTTAACAATAATCATTACGAGAATTGTCGAGGCGTTTGGAAAACCAAGGTGAACGATTTGTTGAACAAAACTTATTAACAAGTCGTCGATTGTTAGATGCGTTTATTAAATCAAATCTGTTTAAATAATACGCAATACGTTAATTTTTATAATTACTTTCAATTATTTTTCATTTTATCTCACTAGTATAAATTAGTAAAAATAGAGTAAATTACAATAGACAATTGACTAAATGATGTCTTATCTAACTACGAATAGAAAATTAATTATAATCGGCGATGGTTCGATTAAAAACGATTATTGTTCAAATTTCGTTGAAAACAGATCGATGATTCGTAAATATTAAATTTCAACATCCCGTAACTTTGCCGATTTTCTAATTTCAAAAAAACTTTTTATACGAAAATTGTTTAAAAATAAAAGAAAGTAATTTGTATTGCACGTGCGGTTGCCGAAAGGGATAAAAATTCGAGATCTATCTAAAAACGTGCATTTCAACGTGCTCGTATTTATAGTAATAAAATACGGGCGTTTAGTAATGTACAATTAAATTTATAGGTGGAGCTCAAAGACGTCGTGGAGGGTTTCCCCGACGGACTAAACTCGAAAATGTCCGAAGGCGGTTCGAATTTCAGTGTGGGCCAAAGGCAATTGGTGTGTTTGGCCAGGGCTATCGTACGGAATAATAAAATTCTCGTGCTGGACGAAGCCACCGCAAATGTCGACCCGCAGTAATAATAATGAAAATGAAAAAAAAAAAAAAAAAAAAGTGTAAAATTTCCGGTACATGATTATTATAATTTTCCCTAGGACCGACGCGTTTATTCAAAATACAATTAGGAACAAATTCCGAATGTGCACGGTGTTAACCATTGCGCATCGTTTGAACACCATAATGGATTCCGACAAAGTGCTCGTTATGGACGCGGGCGCAATGGTCGAATTCGACCATCCGCATAACCTGTTGAAAAACAAAGAGGGATTCTTGTACAAAATGGTCGAGCAAACCGGACCGACCAGTAGTGATTTGTTGCACAACATAGCTACGGAGGTATTTGATTTTTTTTTACATTTACCTCCAAATATATCGTTTGTCTAAGAACCGTCATCACGGCCAATCACATGAGCGCAATTAGGGGAAGAGGGGCTGCTCGAGAAGCACACCCGCGCCCAGGCCCGGCTAATGCAACCAGTTCCTATGTTTTTCCTTATTTTTTTTTTTTTTTTTTACCTATATATAAAAATTATTTTTAGTTTAAATTCGTATAATACCTAATACAGGGTGCGGCAGAACCGACTGACGATTTTTAATGGGCTATAAATAACGAACATTAAAACTTAGAGAAAAAGTTTTTTTTTAATTTAAATCAGTATTCAATCCCATTTTTAAAAATTATATCTCCAAGATGGCGGCCGTCAGCATTGATACACTGTTGTAGACGATCTCTGAAGCTCTCATATGATTTTCGGCACATTTCGACTGGTATGGCCTAGACTTCCACGGTAATTTTCTGTTTAATTTCTTCTATGGTATGTGGGGCGATCTCTGAAAACCTTATCCTTAAGGTAGCCCCAGAGGAAAAAATCACACATGCTTAAATCTGGGGACCGTGCTGGCCAGCAAGAATTCTCCTCAAAGAACGGTCTGAGATTCCCAAAGCTACAGCGTGTTTCCGGGCTGAGCGTCTTGGTGACTGCTCAATTGACTCTCTAACCAACTGCACATTTTTGGGGGTTCTTACCGTTCTGGGTGCTTCGTGTCCAAGTCTACTCAGGGTACTTCCAGTTTCTTCCAAACGCGCCGTATACACAATTTGATAGTGTTAGCAGAAGGAACAGATTCAGCATGTGGAATGCCGAAATGTATACGAAAAGCCCTTTGTGTAGCGATCACAGAATGATTATTTTCGTAATACGCACGCACAACGAAATCACGATGTACACCTGTCCAGACCATGGTTACGAATAAAAACGGCATTACCCTACAATTCAAAATATACCACTTATTAAGGCCTGCTTTTATCTTATCACAGGCTAATGACCTCATTAAACCCGTCAGTCGGCTCTGTATAATACTTTAAACCGCCTTTTTGCTATACACATGGGTTAGTGGAAAGTTCAATATTTGATATCGGGAGAGTGCACGGATTGGTTTGTCTCCACGACCCTGTTAGCACCCCGTTTTGAAATTAGCATCACCAATTTTTTTCCCGTACTTATACGTATTGAAAATATAGTTTTCTAAACTGTTTTAACAAAATAAAATATATTATAAAAATAGTAAAATCCCGCCTGTTCTTATTAGATTTTATAGCCCCGGCTTTTCCCAATGCAACCGCAAAACTTATTTTATTTATGTATATTATACGTAATCTACAAGTATGTTAAAAACAGATCGTTTTGTTTGTCTGTGTTTAAGGGTTCAGGGACTGGAAGCGGTTTTCGAAGAAAATTAAAGAACCGTAACCTATGTATTTGGAACCGTTTAAATAAAATACAAATATTTTTGTTAGCGTTTAGGTTAATTCTTATCGGTTCTGTGCAAATTACAATGAAAATGACTGGAAATAATTGTATAAATTGTAATTTGGCCGGGCCAAGCAGAGGGGTAATACACTCCCTGCTGAAATTGTTCAAAAGTACAAAAATTTACTTACACGATACATAAACTTTCACAATAATGCAAGCATAAGTTTTTTTTTTTTGTTTGTTTGTGAGGAAGGGCTAGAAAAGGATGTGGGTAGTTTTATAGTAATGCACTGGGTAAGTGACGCTCAAATCTTTCTTGAGTATAAAATTGTTGGAAACAGAGGTGGGAGGTAGCCTAATTCATCAGATAAGATAGAACAATTAAAATGCAATAAGGCAGTGGGTAAATATCATAGTTCTCATCTAACATAGTGGTGCAGTAGTTAGGACATAGGGTTCCTAGTAGGTATGCAATATGCAAGTAGTGGGCAGGGCGCAGATAGGTAGGCCCAAGTTCAAATCCCACAAGTGCTCACAGAAATGTTTGCATTTTTTCCAACAGATTTTTCAGTTTGTGTTTATTATTCGTTTAACGGTTCATAATGGTAACATTATGATAGTAACACTGTGAAACCCGTATTTTATTCACCATCGTAATTTTGTCATCATTTCAATTTCAATATTGTGGTTATTTAATATTGTTGTCTGGGATACGTATAAAAGCCAATTATTCCACAAAGCCTCGACCGGTGAATGAATTTCGAAAAAAAAAAAAGTAAAAAAAGTTTCGAGACACTAGTGGCCAGCGTTATTAGTTCCGAAATTCGACAGGAAGGTTTGCTGATCTAAAAAATACCAATAGTTATATTGTGTTCTTCCTCTGAAAATGTGGAAAACCGAAATTGACAGCCGTGGTTCTTGGGGTAACGATATAAAATACGTGTGAATTATTTTCGTTTTGTAATTTTTTTCTAATTTGTTTTTTTCCCGCAGAGTTACAACAGAACGATAACGATGAAAGAATCGTTGATAAAATCGTAAAAAAAATATGGACGGACACAAAATTATTGGCATAGGCGTATAACTCACAATCTATACATGTTCCTTTTTCCTCTAAAAAAAAAATCAATCACGTTAACAGAGTAAAGGATAACTCGTATAAAACGTCATGTTACTACCTATAATCATTTAGATAAGAAAAATTATAATTATTATTGTAACGTTATCGAAACGCGAAAGAACATTTTAACAATTGTATTTGGATTTAATAAAATATATAAATGTCAGTTCATTTTTTTCCTTATTTCGTAGGGTAAAGGTCACGAAAATATAGTGGCATAAAAATTTAATTGAAATATTAATATTTGTAGTCCTTATCCCTGCAAGTCATAAATATATTAATAAAAAAATAAAAGTAAATTTATTTTATTTTTATTATTTATTCATTAGTTAAACGTAGAGAAAAATAATGATGTCATTACTTAAATTCGTCATATTGATGTATTAATGTTTTTTTCTTCTATTTTATTTTTATTACTTATTCATTAGGTAAATATGGAGAAGAAATAGAGATATCATCACTTAAAGTTGTTCTATCGATTTCATTGTCTGACTCTATAACTTCCATTGTTGAATCAACAATTCTTTTATACATTGTCAATTTTTCCATCATATTAGTTATTACTGTCTGTATGTTGTCTGTATTGAGACATTCATTATCCTTCATATGCAAAAGTGATTGAACGCAATTATCCAAAATCAAGAATGCTTCATTTGATGAATTATCAACCAATGTCTGTTGACACTAAAACCAATTTTGTTTAAAACACAAACCGAAAAATAAAAAAACAAAATTTTCAGGTATTTTATTACTGTATACTCGTACATAATATACTAAACAATTAGATTATATAGACACTTACCATTTTAGTTTGATGTAAAGTTTTTCCGATTTCTATAGCATGATCAATTAATTTGGCAGGCAGTTTAACATCTCCAGCCAAAGCTAATCCATAATCGTCGATATTCATTACTCCTGGTAGTAATTTATACGTATAAGACAATCCACTCGTAGAATCCACCGCAGGTATTGCTTCCATATTATAACTAAAACAACAAAATACCAAAAAAAAAAACTGTTTATTACAAATTAAATAAGAGGTAGATACTCTTATTTAATATTATATAGGTATACAATCTACAAATTGATCATATTTCCGTTTCAATAAATATGAAGCATTACAAAATATTAAAAAATAGTTAAGTTCTACAGTTAATACAGAATGTTCATAAAATATACTTAATTAAAAATAATATTTTATACTTATATGAAAATATAATAATGTTTTGTTACTTGACTACATTGCAGTACAGATCTTGAAGTTTTGTTACTAAAATACTATGTGTTGCTAAAAATATAAAAGCGCAAGACTGCATTATATGTTCACAAATTGCCCATGCTAAACTAGACCCTTCATCGCATGAAGTAGCTCGACATAACTCATCGATTATTATTAAACTATGTCTTGTAATTGAAGGAAATATAGCATTTAATTCTTTTATCTATAATAAAATATTTATTTTATTCTTATATTTTGTTAGTTAAATTTTTTATTATGAATAGACAAGAGGAGAACCATAAATAATATATCCAACCAAGTCATTTTTAATGACAAAAATCAATAAATATTCTATTTTTTATTATATAATATACATTAAATTATTTGTATGTTACAACAAGTACTATGACATAATTGTATTTTAATTACACAATAAAACTGAACTCTGAAATCTAGAATTTGAATCTAGAATACACACCTCTAAAACCCAAGTAGAAGAATTTGATTCGATGCTATCGCCAAAACCTATTCTTGTAAATAATCGATCACAAATACGAAACTGAGCTTCAGTTGCAGGAACAAAACATCCAATCTGCAATTATTACATTTTAAGGCTTACTGAAAGCATAATTTATTATAATGCTACTAACCTGAGCAATGATTTGTAACAATGCTACTTGGCGTATATAAATAGTTTTTCCGCCCATATTTGGTCCAGTGATAATGTTTAAATTTTTATTAGTTGAAGCAAACTAAATAACATTAAAAATAAATTATTTTTAATTTTAAAAAAAATACTATAGAATGAAATGGCATAATATACATGCTTATTAAAAATATTTTAAAATATGAAATACCATCAATGTTTAACAATATGTTTTACTTTTATTGTATAGTATAAAAACCTACAATATTATTTGCAACTAATTCAATTGGATTAATAAACTCTAGTATTGGATGTCTAGAATTTTTAATATCCATGTATTGACCAAATTTTGGTCTAGTGTATCCCGAACGCATACTATATTGAGCAAATGAAACTATCAAGTCTAAATCAGCAATACTGTTACATAGATCGAATATACAACTAATGTATTTTCTTAATTCTTCAAACATTTCAAACAACATTCTAATAAAATAAACTGTGTTTAAGAATCATAAATACTAACTACATATTTTAAATAATTGCTATATGTAAAAATAAAATTACTCATTTGTCACCAATTGTATTTCGTTCAATGCATGATTAATACGAATATTTAGTATTAATAAATCTTCTGTTGTAAATTTTACAATATTTTTGACACATACCACCTATTTAAAATTGAATTTCTTATAGTAATATAAAATATATTGTACGCATATAAAATTGTATTAATCAGCTTACATATTTACATATAGATGGTGGACGTTTTACATCAAAATTTTTTATATTTTTCAAGTCTACCTGAACATGAAATCCTCTGTTGGATGAATTTTTCATAAACAAATGTTCTGTTTCTAGTTGCTCACCCAAAATCTTTACTCTATCTAAAATAGTACATTTCATATTAATTATAAGTACCAGAGCTATAATTCCAAAATTTTGATTTATCTTGAAACACATGCCATGAAATTCTTCAAGCAAATTACTATAAACAGTACGAGAAAGGTCTAGTACAGGATTCAAATTAGATTTAACAGCAAAACATCGTTGAAACTGCGATTGTGAATAGCCTTTTGATCTGGTAGATTCTTTATTGATAGTCATATTAATTATTTCCAACATTGATAAATATCCAGGATTTGATAATGACTAAATCAACAGTACATATTATAAATTTATTCATTTTTATTTTTTGTTGAATAAAACAAACTTTGCGTATGTCAGAAAAATAATTGGAATTAAATAGTTTTAAAATATCTTCGAGAGTATGCAATGCTTCTAGTGTAGTTTTCAATAATAGTGTATAATTCACTTGTAATTTAGATATTTGTTGTTGACTGTTTATAGAGATTTTAGTACATAGCAAATATAATTGTTCAACGTCAATGAATTTTTGAATTACGTTCTAAAATTTATTGAAAGTAGATGTCTAGTATTTATATTAATAAAAATATTATTGTAAAAAATGAAAATATATACTTTAAGCAAAGTGAAATTTTGTTCAGAAGTGCTTAAAAGTTCTTCTACTGCTTCTTGGCGATTATGTATTAACTGAATATCACTAGATGGTTGAAGGATAGAAGACCTGAGTCTTCTTTGACCTCCAGTAGTAATGCAATGGTTTAAAGCATTATAAAGAGTATTTTTGGTGTTGAATGAACTATTCAATACTAATTCTAATCTCGATGCTGAATTTGCATCTATAGAAAACAAACAAATAACAAAAAATTTTGTCTGTGCCAATTTATTTCCCCATTTTCAAAAGCAGAATTATTTTTAAAATAATTACAACATATTGCATTATATTTTTTTTAATAATTTCATTATTTTTTGTTTTATATCTCATCTGTGTCACCAAGGTAGCCCATAAATAAAAATACATATTTAATTTATTCATATTTAAATATCAAAAACCAAAAGGTGAGCCACCCTTTGAGAATTAAATTTTGATATAAGATAGCAACACAACCTTCCTCTTGTTTTGAATGTCAAGTGTATCAAATTCCATCAAGATCGAAGTAAAACTGTAGATTTGTATAGCAGATAAACATACAGATTTTCAATTTTTTTTTTTTTTTAAGATTGTATACATATAAAATTTAATTATCTATATAAAAAAACAATAAAGAAACATTGCATGGGACCAATCATATTTTCTAGTATTATTTATAATATGGGATTCCTCACATATACAAGATAAACAAATATTTTTGTTCCTCGAACAAATCACAAACAAGTTTCTAAACACACTATGCTTGAATTGATTATAGTATCAGGAAGCATGTAATGAAACTATTAACTCACCGATAAACATTGACTTTTCAATTCCTTCATATTTAATTTTTAGTGTGTTAGAATGAAAAATTACATTATGGTTGAACTCAATATGTTTTAATAACGCTGCAGCAGCAGAAACAGCATAATATCTACAATACAAATAAATAGAAAAATGTATATCCCAACAGTCTTAATTATAACTCTGTACCAATTATTCAAAATAATGTTGCTTACTTGGGCCACAAGTGTTCTAATGTTGAAGTACATTCTGGTATTATGGAATTCTTCAAATAATGTTTACCTTCATTTTCACAAAAATGTTTTCGCGATGCTGTAAGTATAGTACTTAAAGGAAACTGATTCTTAATTATATTATACAACACTATACCTTGCATCTGATCCATAAATGTATTGGGAATTAATATCTATTAAAAACAAACACTTTTCCAAACTGATTTTATATATTAACTCATGAGTGAAAATATATATTTTGTAAACTCATTCTTAAATATGTATTAGTCTTGCTGTATTCAAATGTCACTCTACATATTGAAATTATTATAAGGATATTTTAAATATTAAATAGAAAATAATCACATTAGTCTCTGACTGGTTAGGAATGGTTTGAAAAGATAAAATTCAAGAATCGCCATGCTAATCTATTATCAAATTGTATGTAGGTAAGCATAAATAAGTTATAACTACTATAATAATATTAATTTTAATTATGAAATAAAGTGAAAAAAAATGTTCAATAAAATAAATATTTATTTTATTTTATAGATATTGTTTCATATTACTAGTGTTAACACTATAAAGTCTGTTCAATATGGAATAAAATAATTACGGTACAGTATCAAACAAATTATTACAAAAGCACATTTACTTATTTTTTTACTATACAGCAAACATCAAATATTTAAATGTCCTCTCAAATTCGAATCTTATAACAGATTCTATTTAGCACAATAGAGATATTCTAGTTAAATTTACCAGTCCATTATTGAAGAGGCAATTTAAAAAACAATGATTTACAATAACATGAAAGTTTGACTTTGAATCCTAATATCTCAACCTGAGAGATTAACAATCACAGTATATTTTTCAAACTTTTCAGGAAAAAAAAATAAAAAATTGCGCTGCTATAGAAATGTACGAAATGATATGATAACAGCTATGGGCTTGGATCATTTGAACCAAAATCTCAATTTAGTAAAAAGTGGATTTGAATTGTTATGCTTCTCAAGTACAGATATATAAAAAATATAATATTAATTGTTACCTCAGCGGGATTCAGAATATTTATCTTATTGATTGTGTTCGCATATGTTTGAGTGTCACTGATTTGACATGTAATTAATACTGGTAATTTTAAATCAATTGCTGCAAAACCAATTTCACTTTGAGCTGATCGTCTACCTCCAGTCAAAACTGCTCAAAGTTATAGTTTATGCTAATTTAATATGAATAATTGTGTAATTGTTTTGTAACTATATACCTAATATAACACTGTTCTTTATATTTTCTATCGGCTTAATTATAGGTGTTTTTGAAGGTAAAGAGTTATGAGATTTTCTTTGTGAAACATCTGAAACCACCGGAGAAACACTAAAAAAAAAAATTAATTCACTTTTTCTAAAAATATACTTTTACAAAGTTATAATCCTATTTCAAAAATATTACATGAGCAAAGTGTCAGTCGATTTTGATACATTTAGTTGACGTGGAGTACTAGTGTGGAATATAAAATCCTCAACTTTTTCACCAATTTCATGGTCCGATAGAAAAATGCTGCAATGTTCTGTCAGCGTTGGACTATTAAAATTGTCACTTTGAATGGATTGTGCGAGTTGTGATCCATTTATCATTTCATATGAATCATTATTAGTTTCTCCAAGTTTGCTGGTAGATGAATTTAAATTAGATCTACTCATTGATTGAGAGCGAACTATGCTGCTATCGCTTATCAAATTTGGTAATGTGTTACTTGTATTCAATTTTTTCTGCAATCTGCTCCCATTAATACGAGGAGGCACTTTGTACTGGCCTGGTCTTCCTGATCGAATATATTTAATTAGATTTTAATTTTAAATTTGTATGTTTAAGACTATTAAGAAAACTTGGTATTTACTTATTTGAAAATCATTTGCTGTTGTCTTATGACAACTAGCCGCAGTACTTTTTACAACATTCATATTTATTGTTTTGACCTATAATAAAATAAATAATAATATACATATTATGTGTTTAATTAAAAAACTAAATTTGTTTTATGTAATACTCAAAAAATTAAATGTAAAATATATATACCTACATAATCAGTAGTAAATACAAATAAACCCCAAAGACCACCATTAGTTTATTTCTATAAATTTATTAATTTAATTTATTTGTTTTAGTTTATCAACAATTTGTCTTTTTTTAATTGATTTTTAACCATACTCCCCTTAATTATATTTCACCGATATCATGTCATAAACTATAAAAATAAAAATAATTATAAGTGAAATTTCCTTTGCATTTTACATTCTTGTTGTTTACATTTTTTGTTAACTTTGTGGTTTTTACGGATTAATAGTGATTGCATGTTGCTTAGTTAGGTAGTTTAATAATTCTACAACTGATCAATTTACAGATTTGTCCATACTAAAATTGGTTTTATTGACTTTTGTTAAGGTTTCAATGGAAAGTACACAGTAAGGTCCCAGTGGATCCAATTTCTACAACTATAACGATATCAACTTGACTATCGGGAATCTAGTTCACGGCCAAGTATGTATTTAATTTAACTAACCAAACAAAATTGTTAGCGTTTAATAATTTTAAATATGTTTATATCACAATACCATGTTTTATAATATTAATGCCACATATAATATATATAACATATATAATATTAGGCACAAATCACTATGTATATACAAATAAAATAAAAAAAGAGTAATAATATAACAAAAACATTCTTGTTATTTTTTTTTTCCTTAAAATACTGCAGGCTAAGTATTTTCTTTGTATTTTTTTTTTTTATTTTATCGTTTTTAGATTTTAATCTATTCAAATATTAAAAGCAATATAGTTCAATAAAATAAATTAACTTTAAAACTGAATCTACAGATAATGCTCAATGTACTCGACGAAACAAACCACAAATATGGACTTACAATTAACAAATACAAAACTAAAGTCGCGTGTTTGGCATTTTATATTACAGAAACATGAAATGCAAAGTTGTAGACTCAAAAAAATGAATCTTTCTTCAAAAATAAATTTAAAAATTCTTCAAAAGCTATTTGAATTTAGTATTAAAAGTACTTACACGAATAACGGCGCTTTAAAGCAAGTAAAATAATCCAAAGTTTCTAATTATCCAAGACTCAAGATACCGAAACATCAGTGCCGTAGTCAAGTTGTTAACAAACGTATATAAATAAATAATCTCCAAAATAATTTGTAATATTTTATAATTTAAATGTAAATATTCTACGCTAGATTGCGCTACTATCTCATACAATTCCGTGACCACAACCACGGTAGGAGTCACAAAAATAATGTTATCAAAATTAATTCGCTAATCTCGATAAAATAAAAATTCTCAAATAGAGATGGCTAGGTTAGGACAAGTGTTAATTTTTGGTTAATAAAATTCGCCAACTCTTCCGTCGGTTGTTCATTAGCTGTTTGTCCATCCGATTAAAAATCTCTTACCAAACAGCCCAATAACTAGCTTCCCCCCCCCAGGATATACAAATATAAGGTTAGTACTTACTTTTGAATTTATTATAATGTCTTTAATATTTTGAAGTGTACAATTATGATACAATTGAACGTTATACCTATATTGTGTTTGATTGTCCATTAATTAGATTTTCTATTAATGTCCTGCTCGATACGATATAAAAAATAGTTTCAATTATATTTAACTGCGTCGTGTTTAACGAGTCGATGGTTTTTAATTGATACCAATATTTAAACTAAACATTGCCAATTATTTTTGTTTTGTTATTATATTCCATGGGTTTTGAATGTATCAAAAAGTAAATATTTACTAATATAATTTTAAATTCCCCCCCCCCAAAAAAAAAAAAAATATTAAAGAATATGTGTATGTTATTTCGTATTTATTTTATGATTTCTGTGCGATTATCGTAGTATGATAAATGTATGAACTTATTAACGTAACACCAATGCTACGACTGTGGTTAACCTACAGTTTCCTTTTAAATTCGTTTGATTTATAACAAAGTTCAACGGCCTATCAATTTGATGAAATGACAAAAGCCGTTTATTTCATATTTAAAGGAATATTAACTCTGGCTAACCGTTTCACGGTTATACTTGATATAGTACACGACAATGGTTTTAAATTAAAAATGAATGTAACCCATAATAGTTACTATAGTCAATATCTAAATAAATATAAGATTTACTATTTTTGGTGGGTACTTATTTAATTTAAATAATTTAATCTAATTAAAATATAGATTACATAGTCATAGTTATTATTATTAATGTAAAATTATGATTTATACCTATTATATAATCTGGATATCTAACAACGCAGTAATACTAATTGTAATAAATAACAAAAAAGGTTATCTTACTGCAGTCGAGTAACATAATTAAGATTGATAAGGAAAAAACAGTAATGAAGTTTAATAATTAGATCAGTGGTTCCCAACCTTTTTGACACTGGACCACTTGAGAACTTTCGATACGTCACGGACCAGATCAATTTTAGACCTTATTTTTTTTATACATTTTAGAATTTAAATGATGAATAAATAAACAATTAAATTCCTTATAGCAGTCTTATAATAATGTTAATAATTGATAAATTTTAAATAGAAGTTTTATATTTATTAAAGGTAAATTACAATTGTAAAAACAATTTAATGTGATTTTTAGGCTTGCATTTCCTCTACTAACAAAGATATTCTTGGAGGAATACTGCTCGAAGGTACACGCATGTCTTTAGTGGTGTCCAACCGATTACTTTGTTTATTTTTTATGTAGATCAGCCCGGAAAATCCTTTTTCGCATAAATAAGTTGTCGAAAACATGACAACATAGTCTGTTGTATTATTTTTTTTTTATACCGATAATCTATTCTTGCTGAACAAACAAGATTAGATTATCGATTAAAATAATAACATAAGTGGCATTATGTAATATAAATTTATAAATAAACGACGTACACGATTGTCGGTATTTGTGTCAAGTTTAGAGGAAAAATGAAATATATTTCAATAGTGTAGATATGGCTCGCGGACCATAGGTTGGGAACCTCTGAATCAGGAAACTACATTTATTTATCTTCTAATATTTCATGTTTTTTTATACAGAATTACGATTAATATTCATAATACTCCATATTCTCATTAGTTGTACTCAATGCTATTGTTATTGTTTAAAAAAATTTTGGTCGAGTACAATTTTTATTATAGCATTGGAATTATAGCATTTTTCACATTTAACCATTCATTTTATCTATACATTATTATTATGTTGACGCAAACACTCTTTTTTTTATTATTATTATTATTATAATAAATATACTATCTATACTACTTAGCATAATAAGTATATGTGAAGAGACAGAAAAACACGTAGACTACCTAAATAATGAGTTTTATGTTTTTATTTTCTAATGAAATTTAAAATAACAAAAGACTTGTTGGAAATTTTAATAATTTCATAAAGGGTAACACTGATTTCATCCTGGCGTCTATCAACTCTACCGTATCAATGATTCCGAGTTCTATTCCTTGTAAATTGTAGTATTTTTTTTATTATTCTCACTAAATTTCCTCTGTATTTTGCGTTCTCGGCGTTAACATTTTTGACTGTGTGGTTTTCACCGGTTGATAGTGATTAGTTTAATAATTCTACAACTGTTGAATGTCAGATTGAAATTGGTTTTACTGACCTGAGTTAAGGTTGCAATGGAAAATACACAACAAAGTCCCAACGGTTCCACTTTCAACGAATACAACGACGTCAACTTGACAATCAGGATTCTATTTCACGGTCGAGTATGTATTGAATTTAGCTCTTTTATTTTTTTTTAAATATACTTTACAATATTAAGCACAAAAAGTTTTCTTGGTTTTTTTTTTTTTTTATTATTATTTAAAGGATTTTCGTCTAAGTGTACCTGGTTTATGAGTAAACTTGTAAATTATTATTGAAACAATTTTTTATAATATTCTTTAACCGTGCAATTTACATGGAAATTTATTAACTTGATAACTTATATAATTTATTTTTTATTGCTGATAATATTTTGTAAATTTACATTTTTCCTCACTTTTTCCTATTCACTTATTTTTTTTTTTTTTTTTTTAGTTGTACTTATGTAGAAATTGATTAACAGTTAAAAATCTAAAAATTTATATCAAAATAATTATAACTCATATGCATACTTATATTATCTATTTATCTATTTAATATATTTTTTTTTATCATAACAAAAATATTGAAACATCTAGGAGGTTGGAAATGTTATTGGCAAAGGAGGAGAGACTGTAAAAAACATAAGAGATCAGGTAAATTATAATTGCGTAATACGCTTACTTTTTAATAACTATTAAAAAATATTTTATATTTCTTCTTTAGTCTGGAGCAAGAGTTTTAATCTCTGATGGTTCAACTCCAGAACGTATTGTTAGCATTACTGGAACTACAAATGCTATTTGTAAAGCTACAGAACTTATTGGACTAAAAGTTGAAGAAGTAATTTTTGGAACTAAATATACAGTATTTTAAAATTTTTATTTTTCTTTACCCCCTTTTTATAAATTTTTTTTTAAGTTTTTTGAAAGGCAAAATGGTGATTGGAATGGCCCAAAAGCACCATTAACATTTAAGCTTATTGTACCAGCATCTCAATGTGGTTTCATAATTGGTAAAGGTGGATGTAAAATTAAAGAAATTAGAGAGTCAAGTGGAGCTGCCATACAAGTAGCTTCAGATATGCTCCCTAATTCAACTGAACGACTTGTCTCAATTACTGGTACAACAGGCACAATATCACAATGTGTTTATCAAGTGTGTAATGTGTTATTAGATGTAAGTAAATGGTGAAATATTTTACTAAATTGATTAATGTTAATATCAATATTATCAAGTAATTTATATTAAAAAAATTTTCAGTCTCCTCCTCGTAGTGCAACTATTCCTTATGATCCGCGTAGTAAAGGTTCGGGATTTGCTAGTAGTGCAGTTGGTAATGAGGTGAGTTTGCTTATCAAAACATAAAATAGCATACATTTTAATTTCTAAATACCCATTTTGCTGTTAAATTAGTTTGGAAGACAGCGCGCCAATCCTTTGGCTAGTCTTGCAGCTCTTGGATTAGGAACTGCTTCTACTGGAGGTATTAACCCTGCTGGTATGTACTTATAGTTGTTTTTTTTTTTTTTTTTTTTTGAAATTCAAATTAATAACAATCTGATCATTTTTTTAAAAATAAAATAAATGATTATAGTACTTGTTTAAATTAAAACATTTTTTTTTTTTTTTTTGTAATTCTGAAAATATACAGATCTTACTTAAATTTGAACTCTATTTAAAACATATTAAATCAGTTTCACTGTTAACTTTAATTATAAACTTCATTCAAATTGGGTATGCTTTTAAATTAAAGTAGGTACAAGTATTTTATGGTTAATTTTATGTTGCTATTGAAATAAATACCCAACTTTTTGCCCTGTTAAATTTGCATTTTTATCAACTGAATAAATAAAAAATAAATTTAATTTTAAGCACTGGCTGCATTAGCTGGGAGTCAGTTGAGAACAGGAAATCGTCAAAATAGAAATGGTGGCGGAGAACACAAAAATCAAAATTCAAATGCAAATTCTGAGACTATATCAATGACAGTACCTAACGACTTAATTGGTTGTGTCATTGGTAGGAGAGGAAGTAAAATAGCTGAAATTCGGTACATTCGCACTTCTATAACAATTTATATTGTCTGCTACGTATATTTGTATATATTAATTTGTTTATGTATTTTAATTTTAAAATTGTTTTTACAATTTACAATGCTAGTATCAGTATTTAGTATTTTATTAGTATACTTATTTGAAAGATCTAACTACCAAAAAAATAATTTATTGTTTATTACAATAATAAAGTTATACAATTGTAAAATTTTCCATTATACTAATTATATTACTTTATGAGGTTTAGTGGGCTTAAACAGATTAAGTGACAATTATTTTAAAGTTAATGAATAAGATAATTATAAAGTATATATAATATGTATGTATTTTGTATAGACAAATAAGTGGTGCTTTAGTACATATTGCCAAAGGTGAAGGAACACATGAAAATGGTGAGAATGAAGATCGGCATATAACAATTACAGGGAACAAAGATTCTATTTCAGTTGCCAAGTACTTGATTGAAATGAGGTATAATTTAATAATTATTATAAAGACAGTATTTGTGGGATCATAGTTAAGAATGACTCCTAGTGTTACCATTAAATCCCTTTTATTTTATTTTTGTCCTTTTTTATCACTAATCCCAATTTCTTGTCTAGTGTGGAACTGCAGAAAGCCAATCTTGAGGGGGCAAATTCATCCTCTAGTCCTGATGATGGGTCCAGCTCAACCTTGCCTACTCCTCCGACGGTGGCCGCATCTCCTTTGTCGTCCGCCATTCCATTGGCTCAACTATTTGCCAAGCCGGGCGCCATAAATGCCCTATCCAGCTTATCTGCTCTTGGTGGCTTAACTGACCTATTGGGAGCCCTATCTGGCGCCAATCAATCCCCTCCAATACAGACCACGGGTGTCCATCGCCCGAAAAATTATTTTCAGAGAAACCGCAGCCCTTCAGGCGACAAAACCAAACCAGAAAGGGCTAAGTTTGCTCCTTACTGAATGATTGTTGATCCCGAATCCGCCAATTATCACTCTTCATATTTGTCTTTAATCCTACCCATCTTATTCATTTACTTTATATTTAAATAATTATTATCGCTTTGTTATTATTTAACTTACTTATTCTTAAAACAGTTTTTCTAAGTTTCTAGAGGCTGAACAAATTTTCTTTTTTATTTGACATCCATTTACTTTTTAAATTAATTTAACACAATTTCCTTTAAGAAATTGAACTTAATATACATGAAATACCTACAAAAATTTCTTTAATGGGTGGAATTATTGCATTTTAAATTTTCTAGTAAATAATTTTTTAATAATATATTGTATTGTGTCCATTTTATAATATTTCAGATTATAGTTTTAGATCATTGCCTAGCTTATGTTTTTAGTTATTACATTATATTTATGTAGATATTATGAATATTATATTTTGTATTTCTCATATTATTTATTTATTTCTTAAAGTTTAATTAATCTCCATGAAGTTTAATAAATAAAATCAGTTCGGTGTTGATACTCCTTTTTTTTGATATTTGTTTTTTACAATTAAAAAGTGTACTCTTGAGTTTAATCTCACATTTTATCTAATTATGATATTAATTAGATGATGCACATAATTTAATTAACATAAAAATGTGTTATCTGTGCAATTATCGGTTATTTTCACTTTAAGGTATTGCTCTTTTATAACTAATGTATACATTTTAAGCATACTTTTGAAATTAAACATTTCTAAGGGGGGGGTTTTTTTTAAATATGTGCTCCATTTCAAGGATTTTAAATGATTTTTTACTATTCATAGATAGATTTTCTTATTTGTTAACTTAACCTAACCATTTTATAATATTACAAGATATATATTTTTTTTAAATACATACTAATATATACTGATATACTAAATTTGGCCTCTTATTAGCGGAAGCTTTTTGTTCTGGCTAGCTTATTTATCAATAGCAAGAAAGATCTTATGATATTGATAAGATTTTGTATTATTAGTTAACAGCGATTAGTGCTAGTAGTGCATTGTAATAATAATTTGTTTTAAATTTGCTGCTAATGTCTTCACCACTTTAAACTGTACACTACCTTAATAGCCAATTAGTTAAAATATAGCAAGACATAGTAACAACGGCTCTAATAGTAATCAAATTACATAATTTATTAACTTTTTTCTGACCTAATCATAAAATAACTAACTAAAAGTTAATAGTTTTTACAACTATTAATCTTTAAGATATTTTTAGTATAATAATTAACAATTGTATTGCATAATATTAATAATGATTATCTATTAATAGGTTATTGAGTTTATTTTCAAATTATCGAACATCACAACTATACTTTTCTCTTATATTTGAAATACGTATTTTTGTCAAATCTTACCCCTATAGATCCTACAAATGAAGGGGTTGACATTTTGTATAATATGTATTGTGTTAGTATCAAGGATGTTACTTTTAGGGGTTTTATTAAATTCCAACCCCTGGCCATCATATTTTTTTTTTTAAGTAGTTTATTTGTAGTATTATACTATTATAATATTTGGTAATTTATTGTTTTACTAAGAATATTTCAATAATACAAAATAGATGAGGGGAAATTCGACTAATGTTTATTTTTGTTCTGTATAGCCGCACTTCTGAGAATATTTCTCAAAAATCCCTACAGCAATTGTGTGCTTAGAATAAACTGAGAATGTAGATGTGGAATTAGTGCCTTCTAAAGTTTGTTTCAGGAATATATTAAAAAATTAGAAAACCCACTTCGCTGTGACATTTTTAATTTTACCACTTGCTTTGCTTGTTAAAATAGCATTGAAATATTTTACAGTAGGTCAGAATTTAAAAACTGCAGTATAATAAAGTGACCTCTATATAAATGTAATAAAAGTTATAATCGATTAAAAAGCATTATACTTTAATTTTAAAGGTAAATAAAGTTTAAAAAATAATACATTTTGGATTATGTGATGACTATTGTATTTTAAATACACATTCATTTTATGAAATAAATTATTTATTTAAAGTAAATGTATTATTTGCTGCGTTATGACTTCAATTATCTGAAGTTAATTTCACTTGAACTTGATTTCATTGTATTCTTTCGTCTATTTGTTATACCAAATCCTACACTTTTATTTTTTAACGTACACCTAACTTATTATTAAGTCCTTCATAAATGTTTATGAACTACAAGTAAAGCTACTTTTTTCTTTCCTGACCAAAAAATTCCATCAAGATAAGTGTACTCACTTGAAGGCATTTAATGGGTAATTCAAATGTTTATTTAATTATTGTTTCTAATTTCCTTTTCTGTTTTTTTTTTTTTTTAGTAATATAATCTATTAATAATTTATAAGCAGTTATAGATTTCAATATTTACACTGGCTAATCTTATATTTTTGTGTCTATTTATTTTTAGAATATGGGCCGAACAATTGATGCTATAACTTCTAAATGTAAGTATTGATAAAAATACTTCTATCGATTTATTATTTAATAAATAATGTTTGTTTATATTTTATTTAAGAAGTGCAAATTTAGCAAACCAAAATGGACCAATCTGTTAAAATAAAATTGTGTAACTTGTATTCGTTTTTAAATGTTTATGGGTTTATATATATATCTTTTATTCATCATTTGATACCCTTTATTTAACTGTTTTACATTGTTCATTAATATTCTTTACATGTATTATAATATACTGTAGATCAGAAGTTCTAAAACTATTCACAATACTCATTTTCAAATATTTTTTTTTATTCTGGCGACCCACCATATACTAATGACCTGCATTTTTAGCAACAATATTTATAACTTTACGATATTTATGTCAAAAATAAATTTATTGTTATAGTATAGTATATAATTTTAAATATTTAATATGATAAGAAATTACTGTCTAAAATGATTGTAATTTTCTTCTGTAAAACATAAAACTATTTCAAAATTAAACATGACCCAAAAAGTTCAATCGCGACCCACAGATTGGGAACCTCTGATGTAGAACATAATTTTGATGCAAAAGCTTGTGTTTTATCTGATCAAAGACATATTCTGTGATTAAACCTTTTTTTATTATAATTTTATTATTATTCTAGAAAATTAGGTTTATCAGTGAACGAAAAAAAAATGGAATTACTGATACGTGGGGTTACCTAACCTAACTTTATGTAATTATATGGACATGTATTGGAAGTAATTGCAAAAAATGACGCCCAAAGGTTAAGATTAATACCAAAAGAGAAATGGAGTTCATATTGTTCGTAACTGCATAAGAGTACTATGTAATATACGAGTAGAGTTGACATTACACAAACTTAATTTTAATCAACTCTTTGGAACAATTGCTAATATGCATACGAGTAGCTAAATCCTACATGAATATTACTCATGAATCGACATAGGTAAATGGGAATATATATGTGTTTTTAAATTTTTTAAATTCATGTTTTATTTTTTTTATTTTATCACAATAACAAATAGCGGTACATTTGGTCAGCTAACGAGTTTCTAATATATTCGATTTGAAAAGAACAAACGGTATCCAATCGTCAACTATACCTCGTAGAGTAGTTTTTTCTTTTTAAAATACAATTATTTTTTTTTTGGATTTTACAAATTATTTTTTGAATATCTTATTATCATTGTCAATTATATTTTTATTTTTTGTTTCAACATTTTAGCTTATTAAAAAACCAGTAAAATGGTTGTGAATCCATTTTAAATGTATTTTGATTATTACTACTTAATTAGTAAAAATGTTAATCAATGTTTGTTAATTTATTTTTATAAATATTTTGTTGTTATTTATAACATATTCAATAACTATTAATTAGTTGTATTTTTTTATTTGTAATAAATTTTGAATACAACACCTACCTCCTAGTGAGTTGTTCATATTTTCACTTTCTGTGCTATTTTTTAAATTATTTTGTTTGATATTCTGATTTCATTATATAACCTCTTAACTTCTTAATTAATTCTTCTTTTTTTTTCATATTTATTTGATAAAATTAATATATAGTAAAAAGATATTTTGTTGAAAATTGTCCTAGTAAAAAAGTGACAAGAAGCAGCATAAATTTATATAAAATATTGATAATCAAATGTATTTTTTAATGTTAACTGAACATATGAAACATTTAATTATTTTAAATATAACTTTATTTTGTAACATAGTTATCTTTTTATCTTAAAATATTTTTGACTATTTGAAATGAAATTAGAGGTCTTTACTTACTAGACCCTTAAAACATTGTTCATTTCACTATTAGTCGAGCGATATTTAAGTATAAGGTGCTAATCAATTAAAGGAAAAAAAATGCTTTATGAAAATGTAAAAACTGGCATGTAGCCATTTTACAACTATCCGTGGTAGTATGTCCTGTATATTAACAGAATATTGTATAATAATTGTATGATTTATTTATGGAAATAAATCCAATTTACAAAATATACATTAAACATTACATACACATAGATAATTAAAAGATATTGTTTATTGTCTATGGTAACAATTTTTCTTTTTAGCTGGATACATAAGATCTACTTTAATAATTCGATACTTATCTATATTAAATTATGATAGTAATCAAAATTAAAACGAGCTATAAATGAAATAGAAATAAAATTTTATAGTTATTAAACAAAACGGTATGAAAATTCAAAATTGAACATTAGTAATATTTGTACAAAATATATTTTTGAGCAATAGCAAGACTTTTCATATGTAGATGGGCAATAAACAGACAAATTTAAAAATAAAAATCAAATTTCAGGAGCCGGGTAGATAACATAGGTACAGAAATGGACATTAGCAATAGAATTTCAAAAATAGTTAAAAGTAAATTTCAGGTGCTGGTTTGGCAACTTATTTAACCATTAGTAGTGCAATTTCAGGAGTTAAATAGGCAACATTGTATACAAAATATTGCCAGCGAAACATATGTTATTATTTATGGCTAAGACGAAAAAAAATTACTAATTATTATTAGCGAAATTAAATAAATGTCAAATAAAACAAGAAAATCTACCTACATGTATTATTTAATAAGATAAATGAATGGGTTAGCACTATAACAAGACTACGGTTTTCAAATGTTAATCGTAAATCATAATAAAAAAAATTATTGTTTTAAGAGAAAAAAATAATTCTAATCAAGACCCGACAAGGTTAGAATATAACAATATAATTATACTGTTATCAATATTACGTAATCACTAAAATTATCAATTCGCAATATTATTACGTTTTATCCTAAGTGCCATAGAAGAAATATTATTTTAATTTTTATCAACCATAGACGTTACATATTTTTATCTATTCAGTTTTTGTGGTTGATCGTTGGTGGCCATCCGAGTTATCAACTTTCTTGTTTATGCATCGTTAAATCATGTTGTAATTGTGACTACACTAGTGCACCAGCCCACGAATGATGGCATCAAATATTAAACCGTATACAAGCATACCCACTCGATATTAAAGTCAATTACAACCTGGTGATAGAGGTGAATAGTATTTATCTTTCGGTTGGTTCTTCCGCTATTATTCAATTGTTTTTTTTAATAAATTGTAAAATATACCTTAGTATTTTTTTAAAAAATATTAATCAATATATTTTTCTTAAGAAAATGTGAAAGTGCACATTTACAAAGTGATCATGAAGAAAAACTTCTTGAAAAGTAGCATTGAAAACGCTACACTTAACATACTTATGCAAGTTAGTTTACAATTTATTTAGTATTTTTTTAAATAATACTTAAAATTATTAAAAATGGTTTAAGATTGCATTCAGATGTTTGACGTTCATAATAAATGCTTTTGTGTTACGACATGTTTCACAAAATGAAATTGGAGTTACAAATGTCCGGCTCTTGCTACTCGAATCCACTGTTTTATTTTTGAGCAGAGAAGCATTTAGACGAGCATGTTTAACAGACACTGTACATCACAATTGGTCCAGGGTCATCAATCTCATTTGGCTCTCGTACGGAGTAAAAGAGCAGTATATTGAGGAGTTAACTAAAATATGTATTTTGTTTGTTTTTAGGGTACCATTATGTGCTTGTATTTGTGGAGTATGTGGTTACATTTGGTTACGATGGCTAAGTCAACCTGATATTTCTGTTACTGTTTATTATGATTTTGGTGTGTGGTCAATACTTATCAGCTGCATCATTGAACTATGCTGTGAACAATTATATATTGTAGCGCAGGCATTTTTATTTGTCAAACTACAGGTATTTAAAAAATCAATTTTACAACATATGTTCACTGTACACGTACTACATATTATTGAATTATGTTTAACAAAAAAGTTCCTTTTTGCGCTATGGTACAAACTTTATTGTTTATACCATACCCTTTATTGGGTTCTTTTTTTGTTTTTGCATTTTTTGTCATCAATAAAACTGTACAGATTTTAGGTTATATTAGAAATAATAAACGTCGTCGTCCGTACAATAGTTTACACTACAATGGTGTTGTACTGGGACGGTCAAAATGCTGTTTTGGCATTTTCATTTGCACAACTTGCATCAGTCATAGCTTATACAATGTCATTTTATATATACTTTTTGTATTATACAAAGCAAAATATAAAAGATTTTCCATTCAAAACCATGTGGGATTTTTTCCCTAATTTCCGCGGAAAGGTAAGAATTTAATAAAGGTTGATCTTATTTATAACAAAACATTATTTTTTTTTTTTTTTAGAAACTGTCAAAGTGTGTAGATTTTCCTCTTGTACTGTTATTATGGAGTTTTTTAAAACAAGGATTTATGAAACAACTATTGACCGATGGTGAACGTTATGTAATGACATTTTTCAATACATTAAAATTTGACCAACAAGGCGTGTACGACATAGTCAATAATTTGGGATCATTAGCTGCTAGATTTTTGTTCAAACCTGTAGAATCGGCGGCATACTTTTATTTCAGTCAACTGATTCAAAGAGAAGTACCCATTAAAAATCAAATCAAACAGGTACACAGCATAGTTCAACAGTTATGTAAACGTCATAATGCAAAAAATGTCATAGGACTCTGAACGTATAAAAGAGGCAGTTAGTGTTCTGGAATGCTTGTTACGTGTCAATAGTTCTATTGGTCTAATGGCATTATGTTTTGGTCAAGCGTATGCAAAGTTAGCGTTATTTCTCTATGGGGGATCCACACTTGCCACTGGAATCGGACCAGTACTATTGCAATTACATTGTATGGCCATTTTATTTTTAGCTGTTAATGGAATTACTGAATGTTATGCTGCAGCTACCATGAACGTTACTGAATTAAATAGGTCTGTTTGCAATTATTTATTTATTTTATTTTAGAAACATTTTACTAATATGTTAGTATTATGCTTGTCTTTTTTATAGATACAATGTGGAAATGGTTATATTGTCTGTGATATTTTTATTTATATCTTTGTTATTTTCTACACTTTTGGGTGGAATTGGTTTCATTTTAGCAAATTGTTGTAACTTTACAGTTAGAATCATCCAATGGTAAACAATAGAATTTATTTAATTTTTTATGTGTATAACATTATTTTATTCTGTGATACAATAACTTCTAGTGGTCGATACATTTTATTTCAATTTAAAGATACCAATTATAACCCATTAAATGGATTAGTGCCGAAAAAAATGTTTATTAGTTGTCTATTGTTGTCAGCTATTGTTACAATGTATTCTGAAGTAAGTTTAATTTTTATAAATAAAATGTTCTTACTATAGAGTGTAATATATCTAATGGTATGTAATATAATGTGTACAATAAAAAAAAAAAATCATTATCTACATGATGTTACAATAGATTTTATTAAAATGTTACCTACTGATGAGAATCATTTATATCTATTAAAATTAATTGAATTTATGTTTATTATTTTTATTTCAGGCGAATTATTATGAAGAAAACAAATTTACACATGTTATAATAGGAGGTGTATTATTTGTGATAACTATGTCCGTCTGGTTGTATGAGGAAATATCAACATTTAGGTTTCTAGCAAAAGTTTATCGCTCAAAGCACAATTGAACAAACAACTTCCTAATAATGTTATTTTATTTTTAAAGCATTGTTATTGTTTTATACATTTAAATTTATAATAATTAATATTAAATCACAATTTTATAAATATCTAGTTATTTGTATGTGATATATTAGTTTTGTTCAAGTTACAACAAATTATGAATTATTTTTATTAGATTAAAACAATAAAGCCAAATATATTCTTTTATTCACATAATTATAAAAACAATGTGAATTTGACAGAAATGAATACTAGCCATAGTATGTTTATATCTATTTTTATTTTAAATACCCAAGTTAAATTTGAAATCAAAATGTTCTCCATTCATCATCACTTGTTAGAAAATATTGTATATTTCCAATATCAATAAATAAACAAATAAAACAATAGAAGATTTGTGGCTGTCAGTCTCTGACTATGATTTTTTTTTTACCAAATGCTGATCAAAGGATTTATAAACTATAACCAATATTATAAGAGAATGTAGAATAAGAATATAGGAGTAATTTGTTATTTTTGTGGCTCGAAAGAAAAAAATTACTGTTTTTCGCGTTTTTGATATTTATTCTCAGCCCCAAAGGCCACGAGAAGAACGTAAAACCGAAAGCTGGGATTCTTTATTGTTATTGACGAGGGTGAACGAAGGAAAGTTGTCTCATACCACCTACGTTCCTCGGATTTGTTCTGTACCAAAAGCCAGAGAAGATCAACGAAAATCGTATCGCAACATAATAATAATATAAACTATTAAAAAATAGCGTTTAAAATATATTCTTTTAACGGAATTAAAAACAAATGTGGGGTATACTTACGATTTGACAATCCTGTGTCTACCGGGGTCGCAAATAACGTAGATGACAGGCTATAAAACACGTTGTATAAAACACGACGATCATTTTTCCCGCAAAGCGCCCAACAAACTCATTATTAAACGCTCGCCCGGTAGTGTTTAAAATCACAAAATGAAAATAAAATTTCTACCATGTCATTAAAGTCAATACATATCACAATAATCTAATCTAGTGCTAAAGATATATCTACACATGCATAGCGGATTAACTCGCCGTGATCAAACCACTTTCCCGCTGCCGGGTTCTCGTTTTTGATGAAGCCCAGCTATGCAGTAAAAGTTTCGGTTATATTTTCAAGAATAATACATAAAAATAATCGGAATATTATTATTAGGCAGAAAAACTTTCAAATATTATTGTACCCATTCTAATAATACCAGTAAGTGTAGACGCAGTAGCCGCCCCAAATTAAATAATAAACGGTACAAACCGTCAATATTATTGCCAATCGAATTGTTTTCGACGTAGAATGTCGTCGTGTTACCGATTGTCATGCTTACAATCCCTGGCATTTAAGCGTGGTGTGTATTTAGAAACGCATTTGATAATATTGATACGGTAGTGGCACGCACGGCGCAAGAACCTTTCTTATCTATATAGATTTTAGACAATAAAATTAATTTTACCCTACGATTTTTATTTATATTTATAAATCTGATGATAAGCTCGTTTAATTGTACCGGGGTGTTTAAGCAAAAACTGTTCACTTCACTCGAAATTATGACTTTTATAGTAATAAATAATTATGAATACAAGTTTCATACATCGTTATATGCAGGTACGGACAAATATCGGATCGGGTTCAGACCTCATATTGTGATTTTGCCACTGATTTTAGAACATTTGGCCAATACAGAATTGCAGACGAATGGTATATGCACGATATAACTAAATAAATTGAATAGTTATTTATGATAAGTTTTTTATATACCATGGATATTAATACAAATAGACAAAAATTGAATAAAAAATATTACATAGGTTTTATAATAGATTCTGTCCTGGGTATGTTGTATAGATAATTTCTGTTAAGGTACTTGATGGTTTTTCTGTCATTAAAGCTCATCAAAAAATGTTATCTGTTTGTCCATGCACATCGAGTTATCGTATAAATTAATTTCTTATGTTTCCCTTTTGAACGTTTCAACGTTTACCGTGTCATCTAAAAGCTCATGGGGTAAGGAATATTGTACGGTACTTAAAATAGAAATAATTTATTTATTTAATAAAAAAAAAAAATCACATCATAACAACAACTAGTTTTGATTCATTTTTCTTCTTTTTTTAAAATTAGCATATACTTCTTATTAGTATTAGTGCTAATAAGAGATAAGTGATTAGTGCTATAATAGCTACATAATATTATCAGAAATTAAATCCATTTTTTTAAAATATGTAACTTTTAACTGCACCAATTTTTTTATCTGGAGGAATTGTTTTTAATTATAAAATGCCACCATTGTTTTCCGGTGAGAATTATATTTATTACTTGGAAGTTTACCGAGAAATGACGATGATTCTGCCAATGTTCTGATATATGTGAATATATATTCTTTAAAATTGAAAATTTAACACTTCCTTGTATTCTCCCTCTAAATACTTCTAGTAGATCTCAAGTGCCATTATCAGTGAAGAGACATAAGTAGACGAACAGTCATTAAGAAAATTACTTCTGTTAATGAACTTGTCTATGCCACGACTATGTAATCTCATTACAATATTATAATTTAAATTAGTGACAAAAAAAAAAATAAATAATAGAATCATTTTTCTGATTAAAAAAATCACTCCCCTAACCCCTCAAACGGGTTCGGATATTAACATAAGTACCAAATTTAGATTTAGTAGCTTTAAGAACATATAAATTGATATGTCACTTAACCAAAATTGTCCTAATTATAAACAGCACTTTCACCCCATCTCTTAAAAAAAGTTTAAATATTAAAACGAATATCAAAATTATGGGCTAAACAACCTCATAAAAGTCTATTTTAATCTATGAAACAATGATTTCTAACAAAGTTCAAGTAATATTAATTTTGACCTGTTTTTTGATTCTGGCCCACTGTGCATGGGTATATATATATATATATATATATATATATATATATATACACATGATATAAATGAATATGGATATGAATGGTAATATTACCTAAGCTCCTAATTTGTTTCAACAGTTGTGTGAAATACATGTAAAAATACAATCTGTGTTATAGCAATTTATTGCTTGTGAAATAATACTCTTGGCTATTCAATTTTCTTTTTTTTTTTAAGTTTTAATAAACATCATTGTAATTGTTTAGGTTGAAATGATGACACCAAACTTATAAATGGTTTGCTGGCTATACAAATTTGACGGTCTCAGAGTAATATCCATGAAGCTTTTCTATAAAATTTGTATACATTCAATAATTTTCATTTATGGACCTAGTAAATAAACTTACATGTGCAAGAGCATCTGGAAATAGTTGTGGGCGTATACAAATTCCTGAATGTTTATTATATACAGTATTTGATTTGCCTATGATTGGCTCATTTTCTTGAATATTAAAACTAGTTTTTGATAAAGGCATTTTCATGTCATATTCATCTTCCAGCTCTTCCTCTGGTAGTATTGGTTCAAGATCACTCATGGATCTATACTCATTATAAATAGAACTACTAGATTGTTGGTAATTATCATTAATACTAAATTTGGCAGTTGGAGTGGCTATTTCTGTGATCTTCAGAGTTTCTTCGTTTAATAACATTTTACCATATTCTGGAAAATCTTGAGCAGTGTTTACAAAGATACAAGGCATATCTGTGTAAATATCCAATATGCGTCCACTTTTTTTATGCAATAAACTAAAGCAAAATAGATTGAACATAGCAAATGCATGTTTTATTTATATTATGCTTATGATTTGTACCTGGCTGCTAAATTTAATGCTTTTCGTTCTCCACCCTTAAATAATTTGAATGTGTGGTTGTATCCAAACCCTGGAACTAGAGGAATAGCTTTTTTTAATGATCTTGGGACGCGTAAGTCAAGACATGTATAATGCACACTATGAAGCAAACCAACGGGTCTTCGTTCTGGTATTTTTATTGCAACATACTCATCAGCATTAACCATAATTGAATGGTTAACTATTTCTGACTCCCCAGTATTCTATTGAAATTGTGCATACAAAATAAATACTTGATTAAAATTAAAATTCCCATTGTTTTTAGTTTACTTACGTGTCCAGCCAAATTAAAAAACATATTTGAAGTAATGTTAGCTGGAGTTGATTTTGATGTCATACCAACATAATCTACAACTAATTCATTTTTGCAAGTTAAACAAAATGTTATTCGAGCTTGAAATGTTCCTGGGTAGCCTTCCTCGCTATCTCTACTTGAATATGTTAATATCAGTTTGTCACCAGTAACATATCCATCCCACATGACTTTATCAAATCCTTTTATGCCACCATTAAAATGATGACAACCGCGATTTTTGCTTAATTCGTTTATATCACCGTTCTCATTCTTGAAATGACCATTACTTATGTAATCTGTCACTCTGCCTAATGTACTGCCAATGCAGTATGAGTTACGTAGCCTATAGTCTATAAAACCAGTACGTATAATGAGGATCTAGGTATAATGTATATTAATTACCATCAATTGAGTCAAAACCAAGTAAGACATCTTCTAGTTCTCCCTGTGCATTTGGCACCCAACAAGAAAGTACAGTAGCACCATAATTAATAATTTCCACAAAAACGCCTTGTCTATTTACTAACGTATACTTAGTTACATTGATTTTCTGACCATTGTCACCCTTCATGAACAATTAAAATAATATCTTTCAAGGAACTTTAAAATAAAAATTACCTTTATATGTCCATACTCATCTTCAATGATAGGATTAGTATATTCAACAATTTTTCTCTGATCGTCTTCTGTGTCATCAATTACATTATCATTTAATTTATAATCAGCATCATTAGATTCTAATAGAGTAGTCTCTAAAGACTGTTCCAAAGAATTACTCATTTTTTTGCTAAAAATATTTTATTTTGTATATTTGTATTTTCATTATATGCATAACAACCTTATGTAGCTTACAAAAGTTATTATTTATAAAAAATTCAGTAGACAACAATGTTACTTAACTTTTAAGGCCAATAAAAAAAAAAAAAAAAAAAAAAACTAATAAATTGTTATAACAAGATAAACAAATATTTACAAATTATTTACACAAATATTAATTTTATTTTTTTAATTTTAAAACTATTCACTGTCACTTGTGTATAGCATTTCTTTAATATCATTAAATGAATCATTACTATCGCTTTCTGTTTTGTTATTGTACTCGTCCGTTTCTTTTTCGTGGTCTTCAACAGCCTCTGGGCTTATATGAGCTGATGTTTCCATGAATTCAGCAAATCTAAAACATTTTTGAGAATGAATAACAAATGTTTACAAGTATTACCTTATCTAAATAGTTAAATTACTTTTTTGGATCATGAAGCTTGCTTACAATCTTCCATGTATCACAATTAGGACTTTTACAATATTTTATCAGTTCTTCAAGAGCCTTTGGTGTTTCAATTATTGATTGTTGTATGTACTCATCCTCAGATAATAATCGTGGTTTTGGTATCCTTTTGGGGAATATTCTATAACAGAAAAATTGTTGTTTGTATTGTTATATTTTTGTATAACTTTTTAGTATTTATACTTACTTAGAAGTTAGAGAGAATTTACTGTAGTACAATAAAGTACATAAAATATCTATGAAAACCATAGCTTCTATATGAAAACTACATAATGTAACCAAAGTCAAGCCAATTAACTATAAAAACGTATGATATTAATAATTTTTAATTTGTCTAAGGCATATTAATATTACCTGCAATGTCCATCTTATAAGGTCAATGGATCTTGGATTTGTCACTGGTCCATATCTATAGCAAATAACAAAACTGACCAATACAGAGAAACCAATATATCCCAATATATACTTATAATATAATATTAAGATAATGTTGAGATTTTCAATTAACATCTGCATAGCATAAATACTCAACATACAACTTCCACCCAAGAATCCTATCATTAATTTTTTCTAAATATAAATATAAATTAAAATTAAAATACTATCATTAAACATTACAATAAACAAATTATAAAATGTACATACTTTAGGAATCAAACGGCTGATGAAAAATAAAATTATCACAAAAGAAGCTGTGACACCAATTGTAATACCACATAAATAGTAAAACAGTGAATTATGACTTAATCGACCTGAATATACAAAAAGTGAAAGACCAACAATAAACATTGCCAGTCTCTTACTATCCAATGCTGGAAAAAAGAAAATAATCAAAATTATTTAAAGATTCAAAGTAAATTTGTACTATCACATATAATCCAACATAACTAACACCTTTATTTTAAGTAGTTAAATACAATATGTAATATAGTAATACTTACTAATTGAGTTAATTCTAA
The DNA here is from genome assembly GCA_956483605.1 of Tuberolachnus salignus. Classification (NCBI taxonomy): domain Eukaryota; kingdom Metazoa; phylum Arthropoda; class Insecta; order Hemiptera; family Aphididae; genus Tuberolachnus; species Tuberolachnus salignus. Next base: position 18,298,654 of record OY101434.1, read on the forward strand.
TTTCAAAATCAGTATTCGTTTTTATACTAAAACAAGATGGTTGAAATGGATCCAGTTTGAAATATCTCTGTTTCCAAAAATATGAAATTATTTTGGTTAAAGACATTGTAGCTACATCAGATAGCATTTGTTCTTCCAGTTCATACTGATCAGATGCTTGATACACTGTAAAGTCATCTGTCTTTCCAATAATTATATCTACCTGTATAATACAATTAGTATTATTAACATTCATTTTTCATTTTCAACAATAATAAAGTCACACATACTGTAATTGTTTGAAAAACAAAAATTAAACTTTTCTCATTGCCAGGATAACAATATATTGGGGGAAGCAATTGACCTTTTTCCTTTGCAGAACAGCATTTTTTTGTATCATCCGCATTTACTTTATATACTATACCTGCATAAATATATAATAATAATTATTTAAAATAAAACCAAACATATATATACCTGGAAAAACACGGTGTCTATGCTACCTATAACTATATGATAAAAATCAAATAGGAAATCAAATAATAGTAGAAGAATAAAGATAAAATATTGTTGATTAATTCTTAATATATTTTCAAACCATTAATATTTTCTAATATTAAAATATAATATGTAATAGTAGATTATCAGTACTAAACTAAATAAAATGTGTATAGATAGGTACTTACTCTGTGGTTGTGCAATTGCATTCGTCAAAGTTAGCAATATAAGCCACAAGCATATTGTCAAACAGACAATATTAAACTTGGATGCCATTTTTCAAAAGTAGCACCACTCATGTATAAACGTTTAATAGATTTTTTAACAATACTAAATGTAAAATATTCTACGAACTACTGAGTAACTAAGAATTCTTGAATGTATAAACCGTTAAATGTGATAACAATTTTTACTTTTTTAAATAACGAACTCTAGTATTTAAAATCATAACCTAAATTCAAATTCCATGGAGTAAAGTATGCGTTATCAAGATTTGTGTATCCGATGATAACAATTTCTGTGAAATTCAAAATTCAAATTGTTATTATTGTTATGTTAACTTTGCTAAAATGCCAGTGGATTTACATAGGCTCATACAAGGATGGTTGGAATTAGAGAGCGATCCCGGATTATTTACATTACTTTTGGAAGATTTTGGAGTGAAAGGAATTCAACTAGAAGAAATCTATGACCTTCAGAAACCATTGGACAGTCCTGTTTATGGATTTATTTTTTTATTCAGATGGATTGAAGAGCGTCGTAGTCGCAGAAAAATTGTAGACCAGTCAGATATATTTGTTAAAGATGATGATGCCATCAACAGTATATTTTTCGCTCAACAAATGATACCTAATAGCTGTGCTACACATGCCCTACTGTCTGTATTGCTCAATTGTTCAGACATACATTTAGGTGAAACATTGGGACGTCTTAAAGAGCTAAGTAGAGGTATGAATCCAGAGAACAAAGGATGGGCCATTGGCAACACTCCTGAATTAGCACGAGCACACAATTCCCATGCCATGCCAAAGAGCAGGCCACGTATGGATAAAACGCCTGGCCTGACAACTGGACGATTTACTGGTGAGGCATATCATTTTGTCAGTTATGTACCTATTAATGGTCATTTGTACGAATTAGATGGATTAAAACCATATCCTATGGATCATGGGCCATGGGCTGAAAATGAAGATTGGACTGAAAAGTTTAGAAAAGTGATTAGTGACAGACTTGGGTTAGCAGCTGAGTATAGTGATATACGGTTTAATTTAATGGCAGTTGTTCCTGATAAACGGTTAGCCATTACCCATAAACTAAATATGCTCAAAACAAATAGACAAATTGTTTTAGAAGCCTTACAACAACTAGTATTAGTTGATGATTTTGGGAAAAAAAGAAAAAATATTGATAGTGATCAATCGTCAAATAAAAGTGTTAAAAAAGATATGTCACCAATTCCTAGTACATCGAAAGACTTTAATGAAGAAAAGGTAATTCAATAAGCTTTTTTAAAAATATTTTTTATGTACCTACCTAAACATTTAAATAAAATATTATAATTCAATAATATCTTGTAATTGACTGGTCAAAAATATTTTAATTAGTATTTTAGATAATTTTATTTTATAATAGTAATTTAATATCTACAAGCTTAAAAATGTCTTGTATTATAATATTAATTTATAATGTAAATTGTATTTGGCATAATAATACTTGTTCATTAAAATTGTATTCTGTATTAAGTTAAATCTAATTATGTAACATTTTAATTTCTACAACTTAAGGTTTACTTTGGATGATACATTTTTTTTAGATAATCTTGCGGAAATGCCATTACAATGATTATCAAAAATAAAGTAATAATCCATTAAACATTTAAAATGATTTTAAAAATGTATTTTAGTTTATTCATATTTATTTTTTTGTTAAATATAAATAAATAATATAGTTTACAAATTTTACAATTTTTTCAGACATGTCCAGAATCAAATAATATTGTAGTAATACGTGTACAATCTTTATGTGCTGGATCAAAAGGTGATGGAGATCCAAAAGATATAAAAAGTGTATGTCTAGAAGCAGGAGCAATGCCCAAAGGATGGGAGACACCATCTAGTCATTCTTCAGACAAAGAAGATAATAATGATCAAAAATTGGAAAATAATATCAAATCCAATCATACTTTTTCTCCTAAAGACTTATTGGCTCTTGTAAAAAATTTAGAACTTGAAATTAATATGAGTGAAGGTAATAAAAAAGATAATATTTTATTATTTATAAATATTTAGCGCATATTTATTTATTTATTAATTTTAGGTATATTACGAGAAGAGAATGAAAAGCGTAATAAATATAAAATTGATGATTGTCGACGTACACACAATTATGATCAGTTTATATGTACATTTTTAAGTATGTTAGCTCAAAAAGGTATATTAGCTGATTTAGTCCAACAGCATTTAGGCACACAAAAAAAGAATACAAATGCACAATTATCATTATCTGTACAATCTCATTCCACAAATCAAACACAGGTAAAGTCGAAAAATAACAAAACAAATTCGAAAAGTAATACTACGTCAACTGCGACAAGACTCAGGACTAAACGCAAGTCATCTACTAAAAAAGGACGTAAATCATGACAGGTCATAATTATTACTCGGGAATATTTCACTTGAGCTCTTCTTGTTATGTTCGGTGGAAGTAAATCTTGGTACCTATTTGTAGGTTATCTATTGTTGTTTTTATACATCACTATAATTAACATTGTTATCGGTTTATAGTTTTAATTTATAACATGTTCAATGGCTTGGATGTTAAACTAAAACACTAACTTATTTTAGTTTACAGTAAAGTCATGCATAATATACTTGCTTGGAAGCATTTGAATTGGATAGTTCAACTAACTTTAATATTTGCTATTACTTAAACTGCTATGGGTTAGTGGCCAGAATATGAACGGGCTCTCAGATTGAGTTTAGTTCAAAAATGGTTTTTAACTTTTATAAATAAATCTAAATTGATCTCAAAAATCAAATAACATGGATTTTTCTATGTTTTTCCATGATTCTAATTTTTAATTTTTTACTTTGTGGTAAAAACATTTGGAAAAATTGTGTTATTTCAATTTGTTATATTTTATATTTTTTCTACTAAAAAAAAAAAGAAAAAAAAATATTTATTTTTGGATTTAAAGTTAAATTTAACAATATAACACCATCCCAAATTAATTTTAAAAATATATAATTATTCTTGTTTTTATTATTATTATTATTATTATTATTATTATTATTATTATTATTATTATTATTATTATTATTATAGAATGTTTTATGTATTTACATAAAATTCTATTTATTTTTATTAACTTATAGATATTTTTAAATTCGGAACAAGTGTAATGAAATAATTAGGTTTTTCTACAAAAATTTTTATTTTATTTTCGGAAAATATTTTGGGGTTCGCGAAACTTGTAATGATTATTGTTAATACATTTTATATTCCTATGACTTTTTAAAATAAAATGTGAATTCTAATAAATTTCCATACAATATTTTTTTTAAACATGCTTCAAATTGTTTATCTATTTATTATATAAAATAACATGTCCTAACTGATTCATCTAAGCAGAAACCACTGAAGTTCATAAAATTTGTTTATTAGTTTATTTTTTATAATATAAAGAGCTACTTTTTAAATTCTACCTTTAGAGGGTCATACATGAATTGTCTTTAAATACAAAAATGTGCATATTTTTTTCCAATTTCTAGGATCCCTTGGTTACACAAATAAAAAAAAAAAAATTTAAATGTTAATACTCAAAAAATATAAATTTCTACATTTACTAGCTGTTCTGCGCGACTTTGCTTATGTCATTATTTGATAACCGTATCAGAACATAACATTCGAATTAGATAGAGAGAGAGAGAGAGAGAGAGAGTTGGATTTAGACTTCATTGGTTTTTTGTTGATTTATGTGGGTTACTTTGACTAATTTTACTAGTCGAGTCAACACATGAAAACAAAATAATTTTTGTGGGATAACTCAAGTTGTTCCTTTAACCACGGTTTTTCCGCCCAATTTTTGTTATATTGTTTTTATCATAACATAATTACTATTTAATTTGATTGTGATGAAGAATGTTCCTTTTTTCCCTAGGAATACTTCCTTTGATAAACTTTTTAGGGTTGGTGAGTTTTTATAATTTAAAATTTTAAAGGGTATTAAAACCATTGGCATTTAATTTGTCATGAGTAATGCCGTACAGGGTCAGCTAGTGTGACATAAATAGATTAGAAATTTAATATATATTTGTTTTGCATCTTAACAGTTGTAGAACTGTTATAACCTGATGACAAGCAATAAATAATTTATTTTACACAGTATAAATTATCAATGTATCCAGTAATTGCATTACATATATTATTCTAATAAATTACAAATATAAAGACTTGAAATTAACTATATATAGTCGTGCTTAATAATAAAAAATGTACAAAACTATTATTAAATGTACATAATATATTATATCACAAATATATACATATAACTTTTTATTGTTTTTTCAATTATAATAATATATTGTGTTCAAGGGCATCCACAGGTAAAAATTCAGGTGTGGCATCTCCATTTTCTGTTATAATTTTTTAAAAATTTTGTTCTACACTGTTGGTTTATCTCAAAAAAACCTCTGTTGTAATTGCCTTTAAATGTGTTTTTGGTGTTGGCAATTTTGGTGTTTTTTTTTTTTTTTGTATTAATAACTTCAATAATAAAACAATCAGTACTTCTTTATTCGTGATTATTATACAATTTTCTGATTTGTTATAATAATAATAATAAGAAACTATTAAAAGAACTCCGCTCAAAATCTGCCATAAAATCTAGATGAGATAGTACAAGTAATTTCTGCTTTGCTTTGCATTATTTAACTGCCCTTCTTAACTACATTAAATGCTTATGTGTAATTTAGTACAAATTTTTAGGAAAAAAAAATTAAAATGAATTAAGATTTTTAGCTCAAAGTTTGTATTTTGCAACTATAAAATACATAAATGTACATTAATTAAAACAAATAAGGTTTATCAATTTATTAAGAATTTCAAATCAAAATATTCAAACAATTATAATGTGACCAAGATAACTATAGTGAAACGCTTACACTTATTAATTCTGCATAGAGTTGTTCAATTTAAATTATGTTTGTTTGTTTTTTCGGTTGGTTGGTTAAACCCCTAAATGAGAAATGATAATCTTTGATTGTCCAAGCCAAACATTTAAAGTATGCACATATCTAGTGAATAGCAGTTGGGACAATTGGTTGTGCTTAGAGGTAATCAAATATCCGAATTGTTATCAGTTATGTTTTCAAACCAGTAGTTGAGTCAGAGTATCTCTTTTTTTCTAGATGATGGCTCTACCACTAAAGTATCATGCAGACACGTATTATTATTACACTTAATTGTCATCAATTTCCAAATGTTAAACTGATTGCCATCTGTAGAAAATTGATTCAACTCTACATACATGGGATATGGTATAAAATAGAAGTTACATTATAGATGTACTAAAAACTAATGAAAAAAAAAATTGTTTTGCATATACATTAGCATTTTCAAAGGTAAATTGGATGGATTCAATGCAGGGTTACTAAGTGTATCAAACTGTATGTAAATGCATTAAGTTTAAGTACATTAAAGTTTAAAATTCTCTAATTTTTATTATTATTTAAATTTTTTCTCGTCTCAGATTGAATTTTTCAAATGACAATTCATGTTTTATTTAATATTTTTATTTTTGGCTATTAACCACCACAACAGATTTACTTGGACATTATACAATAAATTAAATCTAACGCAAGTAGATATGACCTCTTGTAAGTGATTACCCTATACCACTAAACTTACCCTACTGACACTGACTTCCTGATTGTTAGAAACTGATTGCTAACAATTAAATGAATTGTTACGTTGAAATCTCTGTCCGTATTCAAAAGAGATAAACGTTTTTGGTTTATAATATTAAACTCTCTCTGATATAAATGTATTAAAATAATATTGCATGCCAGTGTAAAGTTGTATACATTGAATCACCTGCAGCCATTACATTTTGCTTTTCAAACTCATATATCATCACATTAATTCACAACTCGCTTTCAGCTTATTTATATTTTTCCTCTCCGAAGTTTCATTTATGCTAATAATGTTTTATAGATTACACTATAATAATTTTAAAAAAAAATTATACAACTCATATAGTTAGGTGGAATAGATATTTTGAAATTTTATTAATTTAAAATAATAGAATTTTTCCCAAAATATTAATTTTTTTAAATGTATTTACAAAATTCGTATCCCATCTTTACATCGTTTATTTTTAAATCTTTTTTTTATTAAAATTATAAAATCATTTTTGCTTTTAGTTGTCTACATTTTGAGAGAAAAAAAATATTAATAATGTTGTGTAGCGATAACATGTTACGTACACGATGCTTCTAATTAGTATTTAAACACGTATTGAATGTACGAATACCGTACATACAATAATTATTCTAAGGAGTAATATTATCATATATATTTTTAAAATTCACCTTGTAGTTTTTATTTAAATTTAATTTAATCGTTACCTACTTTCAAACGTTTGAATAAATCGTAAAACGTATAGTTGATAGGTGTACCTACTAATTATAGACGTCATGCGCGTTTTAATAAAAAAATTAAAATCGTTTTAAATATTTATATACCAATGTATAATACGGCATAGGTCGTAATAAAAAAAATATTATAATGAAATCTATATAATAGGGTAAAACCCTCTTGTGCGCCTTACATAGTGTTATTTTTGCGAAAATTTATTTTTAATGTATTTTTATCATTATTTTATTTTAGTTTTAATATTATTATCTGTAAACAATGTTACGCGTTAATATTTATTTATTTATTTATTTATTTTTATTTTTTTTTTTTTTCAAAGTTCCTCCTTGATTAATCGACATCTTTAATTAAATTTTACAATTTAAATCCCACACGGTCGCCAGCTGATTACGTGTAATATTTTTCGGACGTCCGCGACCGTGCCGGTTATTTTATATACACACACGGGTGAATCACGGATTCTATTCTTTATTGCTACCTGTGATTTATTTTTATTTTGCATAAATCTTTATTAAACGTACACATTCTTATTAAACACGCAAACGCGCTCACACACACACACACACACACACACACACATACACGCGCACGCACACACACACACACACACAAAACGTACATTTCCCCCCAAATGTAATAATTTGGGCCGTTAAACAAAAGTAAGAAAAACTAGTCTATAAGAGAGTAATTTACCATCTAGTGTCAAGTCAGTTGTGCATGTAACAAGATACCTGTTGGTCTGTATCCTCGTGGAAGGTCTACCGAATATCGTTAATATCGTTTTTTTTTTTTTTTTGTTCCGTAAAACAATAGTTATTATAATTAATACATCCGTACAGATTGTAATTCGAGAAACAAACTTTATATATTACAAAGTATATTTGTTACGAAAATTGTAAATCATAAGTGTTAAATTGTTTTCTATATTAATCATTTTTTTTTTCTTTTCTTTTTAATAAATTATTTTTAATATAAAAAAAAAAAAAAAAAAAATGTAGATTGTTTTGTTTTTGTTTTTTTATCCGCTGTCGTTGTAATTATTCGTTTTAAATAAATCATGGACACTGCGAACGTATTCATCTATAGACCACGGACGCCATGTATCTAATAATTA